>JACAXG010000007.1:3757703-4234815 GCA_018881555.1 Amblyornis subalaris | reverse complement strand
TKKGGGGRGRGGGGGGGTGCTGGATACTATTTCTTCTGATTCATGTTAGGATTTTTTTTCTCCCCCATCTCCCTCCTTTTTGTTAGGGGTATTATTGTTTCACACGCTGACCAAATGAAGAAGACAGGCGTCCCCACTTCATCTGTGATCTTCGAAATATATGGCCAACTAATAATAGCTATTAGCTGGCCGTAGCTAGAGACACACAGTAGCCCTCTTTTATTTATTCCGAGAGTCTTGGCACTGCACCGCGGCAGCAGCAGTGGCGGCGGAGACAGCAGCAGCAGCAAATCCCAAGGAGGAAATTTTTGTATTTCAAGATTGTCCTCGGTTTGTCTTCCTGGTGGGAGTTGGAGGGTAGATGCTGCTGGAACAGCCGGTGGACATGCCCTCTTTGGATGCACGAAAAAGGCAGAAAACCGCGAAATTAAAAAAAAAAAATTAACCGCAGAAAGATTTCATAGCAAAAAAACAAGGCAGAGAGCAGCTTTGCTACCCAAAACTTTCATTCCCTGATGTCCCTGGGATTTCCTCTTTTTCTTTTTTTATTTAAGGATTTTAGATTTTTCTCTCTTCTATTAAAGGTCTTTCCTCTTCTTCTTTTATTGCTATGAGTACGTTCATCATCCTCACTCTGCTTTCTTTTACGGAGGTGCCGATGAAGGTGGGGTTGGTTTGTTGTTTTTTTTTTTTTTCCCCCTCGTTCGCTGCTTTCGCGTCTAGCCCCTGTGTCTGTGTCTGTCTGTGCTGCCGCCGCCGCTCGGCTCCCGTCCCGCTCCCGGTGCCGGCGCGGCCGCTGTGATCTCTGCCGGCAGTTTCTGAGCCGGCAGCGCTCGGCTGCGCCGTTTTTGCGCAGCGCCCGGCTCCTGCCAACCAATCGCCGGCCAGCAACGCCCCCGGGGGCGGCGTCCCATTGGCTGCGGCGCGCGTCGAGTGCGCCGCGTCACAGCCGAGCCGCGCGCGGGCGGCGGGCAGAGCGCGCTCGGGCGGCGCGCCCCGCTCCGCTCCTCTCCGCTTTGCTCCTCTCTTCCCGCCGCTCCCGCCGCCGGGGATGCTGCCTCCATCCCCGAATCCCTGCCTGCCTCCATCGCGGAGGGATCGCTTCCCCCGCCGCGGCCGCTGCATCGGCAGATCGCCGCTCGGCGCCGGCGCGCGCGCGCCCCGGGTGAACGTAAACAACCCGCTCCTTGGAGAGGGAGTTTCCACCAGCCACCACCAACTTTCCTTTCCAGTAGCGTTTTTAGAAAAAGCGTAAACAAGGGGAAACTTGGGATTACTATTGTTCCTGCCCCCTCCCCGCCCCACGGGCTGCCTTAGCTAATTGGGGTGTTCCGCAGCGGAGGGAGCGCAACTTTCCGTCACTCGTCCGTGCAGTGTTTCCAGCTCCGGCCAATTTAAAGTATCACGAGCCTGCGCCTGTATCTTTCTGTTTCCATTTTGGAATTTCCACTAGTGTAACAGGAGACCGTCAGGTACGAGGGAAGAGGGAAACGAGGAACACTGTCTGCCACTGGGTACTCCGGGTGGCGGGGGGGGGGGGGCATCCCTGGGTGGGGGACTGTCAGGGAGAACCAGAGGAATCCAAGGGAAACGCTCCTGTACCGGCTGTCGGTGCTGGCTGAGAGATCCACGTCCGTACGGCTACCAAATGAATAAAAATAATTAAATATTTGTAATTCTTGTGGGGTTTTTTTCTCGTACAAATATGTTACTGTTTTTGAAGAGCACCACGAAGCAGGGAGGAGCAGCTCCTGCTCTGACACTATCTCTAATCCATCAGTCAGCAGCGGCTCCCTCCACACACCTCAATGAATACGCGCTCAGGTAGGAAACGCAGGAATCCACGTTAGGGCGGCGATGCCCTGGCACAGGTTGCCCAGAGGAGCTGTGGGTGCCCCATCCCTSGAAGTGTTCAAKGCCAGGCTGGACGGGCCTCTGAGCAACCTGGCCTAGTGGAAGGTGTGTCCCCCGCCTGTGGCAGATGGGCTTGGAACCAGACGGTCCTCCGGGCCCTTTCCAAGCCCCGCCATCCCGCTGTTTCCAGGCCGGGCAGCCCCGCGGGCTGCAGCGCCCGGAGCCGCCGGCGCGGCCCCCGCCCCGCCCCGCCCCTCCCCCGGCCGGGCCGCACTCGCGGGCGGCGGGCGCCCCCCAGCGCCCACAGCGCCGCACTGCGCCCGGCTCCGGGAGACGCCGGGACACGCCGCGGCTCCGCACCGCGCCGGGACCCGCGCCCGCCGCCGGCCCCGCGCTCCGGCCCTGCGTCCCCGGGCCGCCCATCCCTTCGCCCCCCGCGCCGCTCCCGTTCCCGGCGGCGCGGCTGCGGCGGGCGACACTGCCTCCCCGCGGGAGTGGGGAACGGGGAAGCGGCAGCCGGCGCGGCGGGCGGGGAGATGCCCCCTCTCCCCCAAATTACATCCTGTCCTCCGCTCCGGGGTGGCCCCCTACCCGCGCCTCGGCGCTGTGGCAGCGCGGGGCACAGCCGGCGGGGAGATTCCGGTGGGTGTTTTCAGGAAAAATTGAAAAATTTCGTCAGAATCCCCCGGCTGCTCCCGCTGCCCGTTGGCTGCRGACGGGGAATCTCGCTGCCTTCCCTTTCCGTGCAGAAGCGCCGCCGCTCACCTGCCGCCAGCTCCAGGCGCGGACAGCGGAGATCGCGCTTCTCCTGCCCGGGGGACCGGTGGATGCCCGGCTCTAACCCTGCTCCCCCCGCCGCCGGAGCCCCGGGAGCGCCCACCTCTCCTGCCTTCGAGGAACGCGGGCGGGCGCGGGCGCAGCSGGCGAAACCCGGGAGACCGAGCCCGCCCGTGCCCGTGTCCGCCTCCGTGGGCCGGAGGGAGCCCCGGAGGTGTGTGGGGGGGTGGGACACATCCCCGGGCTCGGGGCGCTCCCCACGCGCGCTCGAGGCGCGACACCCACGTGAGGCTCCTGCAGAGACGGCGTGATCCGGGRGGGCAGCAGCCGCGCGGGAACGTACACGTATTTATATCCACACGCGTGTATGGGCGCGGGGGAGCCGCCTCACGCCCTCCCCTCCCCTGCGGACGCAGCCCCGGGGGCCCGCAGCCCGGGGATCCGATCTGCCCCCGCGATGCCGAGCGCAGCCGGGTCTCCATTTTGGGTCTCCGAGCAGTGCCTGGGAAGCGGCGGGGAGCCGCGGCCGCCCTCCCGCTAATGCCGAGTGACAAATCGCACTTAGGCGATACATGAACGAGAAAATGATTTATGGATTTTCACGACGGTCTGAGCCGATGAAGGCGACATGAATTATCCATCCTAATGTGCAATATATCATTTTCTAATAACACCGGGTTAGCCCTAGCGCTGTGTGCTGCTCCCTTCGATAGCAGGTATCGATTCGACGCAGTCCGAGCGCTGCCTTTCCGCCGGACACGTACCTCCTGCAGCACCAGCTGGGATCTGTGTATTTACCTCTTCCTAAAGCCCGGGGCTGTGGACAGACCCCTGACACCGTGCCCTTTAGTTTTTCCATCTGTCATCATTTAATTTGGCACTCCCTTCACCGAATGAAGACTAATCTTTCGTATCACTGCATTTCACTCCGTGCTGTGATTTGGAGATGGAAATAGAGGATGCCAGGTTTGTAAATCCTCCGTGCTGACGGGGATGGCACCTGGGTAAGTCAAACCTTTCCCCCCTGCCAAAATCCTCCTTGGCACCCCAAGTGCAACAGGGCACTTTCTAACAGGGAGAACAGATGCTAAATCATACTCCTGCTCGCACAAAACTTCCCTGGCACCTCCATTTACCAAATCTGACGGATTATTTTAAAGATAAAAAATTTTGCATTTAACTCATACACTCTAGGAGAGTGAATCATCAACACAAAAAACTGAATGCATGTGCATAAGAGGGGGAAGAGCTGCAAGATCTGGAGGGGACTCAGCCCCAGATCCAGCCTGTGCTAGTGCCCCAAGGCCAGGGCATCCCCTCTAYCCCAACCACGTTCTTTTGCCCTTCAGCACAGAGTTGCGATGAAGTCATAGTGACATAAGCTGTGAACAATCCCAGTTATTTATCTAAATGGTTCCAAGTGTAAAATATCACTTTCACAGTAAGAAGGACGAGCAAGTCCTGGCCTTACATGAGACAGTACAAAACAGAGATGGGGAAGATGGAGGTAAAGGATTAATGCATTCATTTGGGGTGAGGGCGTAGATAAGTGATTATTGGGGAAGAGGTGAGGAAATGCTTCATTTCTCATTAGCCAAGTGTAGCATCTCCATTGTTCAGACGCAAAAGGAGTCTCACAAGCAAGGAAACATCTAAGTGCTGTGTTCTGGAATAAACAATCACTATCCTAACCTGCACGATCATATTTTAGGGTGTAGAAAGCTAATCCCCATTGTTTAGTTGAGTCACCAAAATGATCTTCTGGTTCTGTTTGAGGTTTCAGTCTTAGTTTCAGGCTGAGGAACATTGTGGGCTCTTTACTGTCTGGATGTTAAAAACACATCGAGAATTGGCCTCCGCCAAAGCTCCTAGATTGTCGTTACTTGTTTTAATATTAATTATCTTTGTTTAAAAAAACAACAAACAAACAACAAACAAACCAAACCAAAACCCGTCCAGGTTCCCCCTCCAGAAAATAACAGCTCATGGTGCGGGAAAGATTATTGGAATCAATGATGGAATTAGGATTGTAAATAAGAAGCAAGAGATACCACAGTTAGAAAAAGGCTACTTGGCTAACAGGAAGATGTATATTTCTTACTGATGGGGCCATAGGATGAAATCCTGCTTCAAAGAGAAGTCGATACAGAAMAATTTCACAAATTAACTGAGAGGCCCGATTAAGGTTATTTGTATCAGAGGGAAAGGTTCACTGCCACCACTCCCTCAATGGATTTCTCTCTTAATTGCCAATGAGGAGACAAAACAGGAAGRCTAGACAATTTGGCTAATCGATAAAAAGAGCCTGTCTTCATGTTTGCCTGAGGAGCACTCCGTATGTCAGATCGATGTAGAAGCCACCAAAGTTCTTGCAGAGGTCACCAGTGATTAAGACATTTTCTGATGGCTTTTAAACAACACAGGAGACAAGCATCTGCCACAAGGTTGAGGATGTAAGCAGAACTAGAGATATGATGTTAATCATCACCTTCACACTTCCRAGAGTTCTCCCCGTGATGAAAAGAGCTCGTGGTGTTTATGACCTCAGACAGCTGTTTTAATAAGTGACAATAAAGTATGACTTCATTACATGCTCTCTACTCCACTAGTAATCAGTTAGGATGGAGCCTCTCCTGAAGGTGCCAGGAGCCTAGAACAGAATCACAGTGGATGCATCCTATAGGAGTTTCTTAAGGCCAGCTTCTGCCTCCTTTTCTTTGCCCCCAAACATTCAATGCACATTTCAGGGAGACTGCTCAAGCAGCAAGAAGCTGTTCAGTGTGCAACAGTAGATTAGTACAGTCTACAGCTATTACCCCACCTTCTCCGCCTTTCAGTCTATCATAATGTTTATCACAAAAAGAAAAAAATAATCCCAGCCTGTTTCAATGACACATGATTTTAGCTGATTCAAGTCTGCATTGAAATAAATACAAGAAAACTATTTTTTCCACAGTTAAGCTCTGAATATTTTCTATCAATCAGGCCTTTTAGAGTGTCCAGATCAGAGCAGCCAAGGTCCTGATCACTTCAAAACACTTGTTTCTGTATGCATGGCTTTACACTAACATTTGGCCCAATTCCTAAAAGCTTGTCTCATGTCCCCTTACTATTAGCGTAATAATTAGTCACAAATCTGACAATCTTTAACTTCACTGTATGTAAGCACAACTTCTGTTGTGGTGCAGATACATTATAAACAAATGAAAATGACTTTATACAAGGTGGTAAGTCAAAAATACTGATTTTATCTGTTTACTTGCAGACAAGAGGTGACATGTATCTAATTTACGTCACAGAAGATATTTTTTAACAAAAGACTTTTCAATAAGGCAAATTACTTATCACCTAGCTAGAATTTTCAGAAAGATGGTTTACTCCATAGATAGAAACTTGGTATTGAATCAGATGAAAAGCAAAATATGATTACATTGATCAGGACAGGCATCATTAAGACACTATTTTCTCTATACATTTCTTTTTTTATGATATGGCTCAATCAGCTGCACGCATTTCTTTGAACTTCATCAAAATACAGTTGACCTGTATCTGAATTCAACAAATGCTGCTAAGCTTGAATGATTACCAGAGCAAATGAGGACAAAACTACAGTGGAAAACTCCAGTTGCTTGAGACTCTGTTAAGCTTCTTATTATACACTCAAAGCCATAGGTAGATGTAGTTGCTCATGATAACGAAAATTGCACTGTTGATTTTCTTTTCAACAGTAAGTTCAAACCTTGAACTAAAGCACCATTTGTTTTGAGGTTCAGCTTGAAAGCAGTAGTTCAAATATAAAACTTCTATTCTTAGACATAATACTGTATGTCTAGCACTTGACAGAATAAATACAAAAAGAGCCCTAAACTCTAGATTGTTTGCCCAGAAGAATTTGCATTCATGGGCCTCAGTGTTCCATGTATATATAATTTCCAGCATAATTCTATCATCTGAGTCATCGTGCCAACTACGCAGCAGATAACAATAGCACCAACTAGGAAGGAAAAGGAAAAAGATGACAAAAAAGATGGTATAATTATGTAGTCACTTAGGAAGAGCGCGCACATCTGTTTTTTTATACCTATTCTAGGTGGAGCTACTTTCACTACCAATAGTTAAGACTGTATTTTTTGAGTCTTTCCTTGGTAAGACCCTATACTCAGGTGCTTGCTTTATCTCCTAGAATTGTGTGTCTAGGGAAAACTTTTCCATAGTCTTACCCACCTCAATTTCAGTATTGAGGAAGTTCCAGTTGGAAAGCGGWTTAGTCACTTGTGAGGTAATGATCACATTCTTTTTTGTCTATGCTAAAAATATTGCAATATTCAATTCAAAATCTTACCACCTCCGCACTTTGGAAGAGTGACTTTAGCAGATGGAGGTCTCAGGAGTACTTGTTGCCATTCTCAGGAAGATACACCAAAGGGATAAGTCCTCACAACTTCTTCCCCAGAAGGTGTTCCTTGAAACACTTCCACACTCTCAGAAATTTAAAACTTTGAAAAATCTGTGCTAGACATCTCTCACAACTACTTAGTGGCTGGACTGCATGACAGAAACTGTGCAAGTTCATATGCTCCACACAATTGSTCTGGTGGATGAACACAGTTTTTCTCAGAATAATTATTTCCAGGGTTCTGCAGCCTCCTCTGTAGAGCTGGATGTAGATCTGAAGCATGTGCACACTTATCCATACACTTGCTACTCCCAAAGGTGGTAAGGAAGCAGAAGAAAGTGGAGAAGGAAAAGCATATGTATAGAACAACACAGAACAGCAGAAGGAGAAGGTCACAATTACTACAGGATAGAGAAATGGCTATAAAATTATAAGTGCAGCAAAACAAATTGTAAGAGAGAAAATTAAAAAAAAAACCCAAACATTTAGACTTAAAAGCAAAAGCAATCAGGCTACAACCACAAAGCTAAATACCCTATCAGACATTTCAGCAGCTTCCTAAGTTCCTGCAGCCTGACAACAACAATGCTGTTCGTTTCCTTTCCCCTTTTGTTAGCAGGCTTTACATATGCATATGGAAAAGCTCCTAACTGTGAGCTGTTACTTAATTAGGTGAAGTAAGAATAGCCTGTGCAATAGATTTCAGTGGTTCACACTCTATTCATTATGCAAGTTGGGGCCTGGTGTTGCTACAATTACAGGTTTTCAATTAAAAATCAAGTCAAAAGATCGTGTCCCTCACCAGAAGTTGGTGCAGCAGTGGGACCTCCAGAGGCTGTGCCAGCCTGGCTGCTGCTGCCTCACGGAGCTGCAAGGTTGCTCTGATCAGCAGGATCTCGCAGCTACAGGGCACAGGGACAATACACCTCACTCAGCAAAACTTTGGGAAAATGATTAGCAAAGTATGCAAGTTGCATAATCAGACTTAAGAAATGTTGGGTTTCAAAGTTCCTGGCTTTGTTTCTTCTAGTGAGCCTGTAAATCATGGTGATCTGTTACTAAAAGATCCTTCTCCACTGCCTGTCACTCCTGCAATTTATGCATTGGAACGAAAGACTCAAAAGGCACTAGATTTTTATTCTGGGACAAGATCTTTTCCAAGAAGGCTTTTGTTGTTTGATCAGTGCACACCATGAGCAGGGCTGCTGATGCTGAATCTGAGCTGGTTCCTACCTGCAGCACTTGGGCTTCTTTTAGTATACAATGCAGAAGGAAGGAAAGGAAATATCCTGTAGTTAAGGATGTCGAATACTCCATGCTCTTGCGTGTTAACATATGTAACATATGGCCCATTTCCTTCGTTTTGAGAAGGGCTATAACAGTGTTGCCAAATGTATTTTGTCGTGAATGGATGACTACTTGCGAAGCACTCGGGTGTGGTGAGAAGAGCTCCGGAGGTGATTATGCTTTTACAGGAAGTGGAGGGTTGGCACGATGTGCTCCGAAGAAGTCTGCAGCCACATGTGACTGTCTCCCAACATGCCCCCAACAAGCTGCTGAATCACACCTGCTTCCTTTAATGCCGGTGTTTTCTCGTTTTGCCGGCTTTACTATGCAAATCTTTTTGAAGTAACACACGCATATACAATCACATGCATATGCTCACATGTAATTACATGAACCTCGCTGTTGAGCTTGGAAAGAAACGATAGTACTGCAAGATGTGCAAGGTGGGGGGGGGAAGAGGGGAACGTAGCTGCAACCAAGTTCAGCAGGAGCAACAACGGCCCGTACAAACCCCATTAGACCGAGAGTCTTTTCATTCGAGGCGCTCCTAATCTCTCAGGAGAGGCTGATCGACCCCGCCACTGGAGACAGCACAATGTCACCCCACGGCTGGCGGGGTCACCCTGCCGCGGCGGAGCTCAGCACGGAGCTGGATGGCCTCCGCGGCTGCTCCCAAGGAGCAGGGCAGGGCACGGCTGCCGCGGGCAGCGAGAGCATCCTTCCCCCGACAGCAGCCTCTTGCGCTCACCCAGAGCTGCGAGCTGCAGCAGCTGCTGCTCGAGAAGGAGTGGTCCGGCAGATCCTACGGCCGTGGGAGGCAGCGGCTGGATTGCAAACAAGCCGTGCAATGTCCGCGCAAAAAAAAAAAAAAAGAGGAGCTGTGCTTGTGACGAATGAAAGCAGCGATGCAGCGCGCTGCTGTCGGGCAGCAATCTGCGCTGCTGAGCAGTGGCGAGGGGAGTGTCTGTCTCCAGAAGGCAGAGAGCTGGCTTAGAGAAGTAATCCGTCGAGAAAAAATATCACACGGGCGCCGTGATAACTGTGTGTGAGCTCAGCACGAAAGTAAAGAGGTTTGCAGGAAAGGGAGGGAAAAGGAAGTGAAGACAGGAAAGACTCGAGTTGTGGGAAGTGTTAAATGGAAGAATGAGCCATGTAAATGTGATTTGGGGTAGAGTGGGAAGATGTCAGAAATGTTGTAGGAAGGCTTGGATTTTCTCAGCTCCGAAAAGCGTTTGGGAGTTTGCTGGCTTTCAGTGCTTCTCATAGATTTCCCTGTATTTGGGGGAAACTTGGTGAGAGGGGATCATTGCTTCCTGTAAAAGGCAGCATCAAGAGCAGAGTGGGAATATTTTGGAACAACTTACTGCTTTTACTGGTTGTGCTCTACWACTGGCTTTAACTGGAAAAGCTTCTCCTGGAAGAGGGGTGTTAGGAAATTGTCTTCAGCTCTCCCTTGCTGCTGTAATGCTGGGCAGCAGGGATCTGGCGAGCACTTGTGCCCCCCAGTTTCCACCATTCTGTAGTTTCTAAGAATCTGGAGGTGACCAGGAAATGAGTTTATAACACTCAATTTGCTGGAAAGAAAGGATACATTCGAGCCTTTGCCGTATTTTGCTCAGTGCAGAAAGGAACAAAAGCACAATTAGGAAGGAAGAAATAGCCTTTACRGCATGACCAAAGTGCTGATAAATAGCTTCAGAAATGCAGTTCTTATTGCAAGCAAAGATGGAAAATCCAAATAATAGTATACATTGATTTTGCAATGTAACTACAGGCTTACGGAACAATATTGAAGAATATTAACTGAAAATCCTTGACCAGAATTCAGGAAATTATTGCATCATCAGAAGTCCTTTATATACAGAACTGTAATATATAAAACTGTAAATTTTAATGCACCTTTTTAGAATTTTCGGTGGGTAATAAATAACCACCTTGTGTTGTGGTCTCTGTGGGAGGTGGGAGAATAATACCTGATTGGTACTCTAATCTGAGAAATCACAAAAAATGGGGCTAGGGAAAAAAAAAATGTATATAACTGTATTTTTTTTCTTCCTAAAAAGAGCTTTCTGGGTAATAAAGTGAGACTGCAAATTTCTAGAGGTGATTGCTGTAATAAAACGGTTTCCAGAGCTTATGTGCTTTTAGGGAATGGCAGAAATTGCCATTTGATGTAGTACCAAAGGTAGAAGACAGAATTGTGCTCTTGCTTTGCTAGTGGTGGTGACTTGGAAGAACTGCTTTCCTTTCCCATGCCTCAGTCATTATATGTGTATAATGGGCACAATATTTCTCCCCTATGAAAAAAGCGAATTAGGTCCATGATAAAGAAGATTCCATGCAGGAATTGGACTTCATTATTGCACATGAGTCCAATCTGAGAAGGTTTCTCTTTAAGCCAGCCTACTGAAATGAGACAGGAGCAGAAATGTGTGCTTTGGGCATCCTAACAGCAGAAGTTTGGGAGCTTTTTGTAGTAACTTGGTGTGGTTTGGCGGTATGAAAAATGCAGTGTTAGAGCTTCCAGTGCTGCATCAAAAATGCTGTGGCTGTGCCAACATGCAGCCCGGTATAAACACATTTGGCTTATTCAGATGTCTTCAGAATACAGAGAGAAGTTAATTTTTTAGTGGCAATTGTACTGCTTGTACCCTGTATGCAGGATCATAGGTGACATCTGTCTCGAGGTGGAAGAAGTCAGTAGACGTTCTATATTGCTTGATTGGTCTAATCTGCTAGGACTGGGATTGCCAGCTGAAACCTGATGCTTCTTGTCCAGCTTGCTAATGCTGGGTAATGAAATAGCATGTATTTTTTCTATCTATTGGTGTGTAGAAGATGCTAATCATATCTTAGTAATCTAAAAAGCCTAGCATAAATTTATTGAATACCTGTGAAATTAGAATAGAGGTTTCCTTTGTACCATTTGGTTGCCAAGTGTGGCATTAGGCAATAACAGCTTTCAATCTGTGAGAGTGGTAAAAAAAAATAAATTATGAAGTGGTTTAACCTTTTTGGCTCTAAAAGCATTGTGACTTTGGCATCTGTTCTAGTCCCACTTAAATCACTGGAGTTTTTGACACAGTTTTTTTTTATACTTGGGGTCTGATGAGCTCCTGCTTGTATCCACAGCTTCCTTAGTCCTACAAATCTGTGTGTGTTTGTCAGCCAGTTGACAACCATTCTTTGATAGTGTTTTTTGGTTGTTTTTTTTTTTTTTCTTTTTTCTCTTACAGGGACAATAAAGATGTATTTTCTCTGGCACTCACTGCAAAACACTGGAAGCCTTGCCTGAAATTAGGAATGATCAGTAACCAACCAGCACATGTTCTTTTTTAAATGTTCTGGAATCACRTCCCTTCTTTTTATCATTTGATACTGTATTAATTTTTTGGCTTTGGTCTACAGTGCAGGTACATGAACGCACACACATGCATACAAGTGGGAGTAAAACTGTCACTTACAGAAGTCTGACCTTGCATTTAATGAACATGTGAAATTACGACAAAAATCCTGTAGGTAATTGGGACAYGGACAAAATGCAGAACTAGGACTCTGGAACCAGCAATACAGAGAGCATTTTCTGGAAAGAAAAAGTATGTTCCACTCTCACCTCAATTTTTTGGCAAATAATTTTTGTTTCAGCATAAAACTGAGGGATAAAATAGTAGTTATTTTCACTGTGAGTAATGATAAATCTCAGAATTGGGAACAACTTTTATGCCTTATCTTCATTTCACTTCCTCAGGCCAAATTAATTTGATTATATTGTGGAGCAAAATGCTGGAAATTTCCAAAATAYATGAAAAGTAAAGTAAATAGAAAGGAAGCATGTGTTCCTTTTTATTGTATTTTTATGGAGRTTATAACCGGAGTTATTTTCTTCCAGATTTAATCTGAGTTCTTATAAGCAGTTACTCTTATGGAGTCAGTATGGACCAGATCCAAAGTTGTTCAAGCAAATAGCGAGATTTCTAGCGATTTCAGTGTTCTTTTGATCAGGCCCTTAATCTTTTAGGAAATGGTGAGCTTAATGGGACTATTGTGTACATGGTGCTGATGGAATTTTCTTTTGTGCCTAAAGGAGAAGAAGRTGGAGATTTACTAAGTGGTTGTCTGTAAGTATCGTTCTACTTCATTGTCATTCTATTCCCTTTCCAGCTGTTTTTGTATATAAAAAGTTAAAGTAAATCCCTTTTAAAAGGTCTGCTATTGTGTTAAGGTACTTAAAGTTTAATGTCTTTGTGTCAAAGAGCTTTTATGAAAGAAGATTTGTCCAGGCATATCCTGTAATAAACATCTGGAAACTGCAGGGGTTGGCCTATGGTGGCTATATAGCAAGAATACAGTTTAACTAGCTGGCTTTACATCAGGATTAATTTTCCCCTTGGTTTGTTTTTTTGTTTGTTTGGGGTTTTTTTTAATTTTGATAATTCATKTATTTTGTAATCTGAATTTTTATGTCCTATCGTGGTCAAACGGTCTTAAATAGTCTTCTGGTTGGTAGGTAGCAGAAGAAGCCCCATCTTGGATTGATGCTGGGAGGGCTGTATGAAAGCAGATTGCATCTCTGCATGGTATTCACTGATTAAGTGTTTGAAGAGCAAGGTTTCTCATCTTTTAAGACAATTTCCTTTAGTACAAAATGKATAGGGAAACGAGTATTTCTAGATCAGTCAAAAGAAAACGCCGCCACAGAGGTAATAGGCATCATTTGTRTGTGGGCCAGAAGTTTAATTAGGAATTAGCAAAACAGAAAACTAGAGCTTTAGCCTATCTGATATAAACCAGAAGTGAAAGCCCTTAAACAGTTTGGGGCGGGGAGGGAATTTAAGGTTTTTACAAAATGGAAAGGGAAAGACAATGAATAGTTTCAGCAGTAATAATGAAGATGAGGAAAAATTGCAGAAAATATCATAAAAGAATAAAGAAACAGAAGTTTGCAAAAGTCTCAGAGGGAAAATTAGGTAAGGAAAGTTCTAGCAAATAAGAAGCAGAATATGAAGTAGTAATTCCTTCACTACATTTATAGTCCTGTGAATGAACAAGCAAAACCAAAATCCATATTTTGGATGGGATGATGCTGAAGGGTAATGATCTGTAATGGCAAGAGTCACCATCAAAGCTCTCGGATGACAATAGGAGGCTTTAGAAAATAATTTTAAGTGTATGACTTAATCGGTAATTCTTAGAGAATTATTATCTCTGACAATGCAGGAACAGATTAATTGAGTGGACGTGCAGAAATAAAGTTATCATCTCCCCAATTTAGCTGCACTTACCTAAAGTACAGCCTGACTCTTCCAGACGAAATGGGGCTAGGTCAGTGAGGGTGGAAGTGAGTGGAGTGAGTCAGCCCTTGGACAGAGGCACAGACCTAGATTCAGTCTTTTGAGCRATGCAAACAGCTTTTCCACGTGCCACCAGTGCTTGCTGGGGTGACACCAAGAAAGGTTTACCAGAAGCACAGCATTGCCAGGAGTACCGTGGAGATGATGCTGACCAAGGACCCGGAGGAAGCTGGTTCACCTCACGACCTCATCGTCCCTCAGAACTCTCCCCTGTGACTACTCCCCACAGGCCTTCCAGCAAAAGGGAGATTTTAATTGCTTTGAGGAGGAAGGAGAAAAATTAAGATGGAAATGAGAAATGCAAGTGCCTACAGATACTTGCAGGTGTTTGTTGTAAGCGCCTTTGTTCAAAAAGTCCTCAGCCCTGTTTGAATCTGAAGGAGGAAAAAATTTGCTTGTGAGGTATTTAAAACTAGTTTTGTTCTCATTTATGTGAGAAGATAAATTGTGATACTTATGAAGCTATTTCATTTTAATTGTGTATGTTAAAATATGTTTAGCATACAGGATGGTCTAGATTTAGTCCTTGAAAGTTCTATTTTATTGCTCTGTGCATTTCACCTGTAATTCCAATCTGTAAAACAAGCATATTATGAAGCTGCAAGCAAAGTCTCGTTGTATTTCTCTGCTGTGTTACCTCTGTTTTTTTCTGAAGAGGCCTGCCTTAAGAGGCCATGCTTTCAAAGCCCATAGACTTATTAGCCCAAACTGCTAATAAATGCCAACTAATATTAATTGCAGTATCTCTGTGTGGTTCATATTAAGAACAGCAGGATTACTTTKAGAACCAGAGTGGATGCAGTTTTTTGTAGCAGTATGAGCAGGTAGCGGGTCTTCCCAAGTAGGTGCCATATATAAATAAACTTTCTCAGACCAGCACCATGCAGACTTGTGCATTTTGGGGTTAATCAGTGCTCACATGGTGCCTCTCCKTCCATCATCAGGCTTTTAACAGAAAAGAGTGCAGGGAAAACTCATGCCTAGGCATCACCTAAGTTTGGGTTGTGTTTACCCTGTGTGACCTATGGACTCATGGTTTTATTTGTATCCAGAGTCCATAGTGGGAGAAGCCTCCAGAAGACATGAAAAATGCCCTTCTCCCTTTCTCCCACCATAATTCAGATGGGATTATGGGAGTGCTTGGGTGAGTTCACTGTCCTGAGCACATGGGGATCTGGGATCCCTTGTCTGTGCTCTCCCCTTGTGTTTTACTGATCTCCTTCTGAGGCATTTACTCTTTTTCTTTCCCACTTTCCAAATGCGATTGGGCCATCAATTTATTATGTACGGAGGTGACTTCAGACTTACATGGTTTGTGTTTTTCTCTCTTTGCTGGTTTGACAGGTTGTATGGAACCTACTTGTCCACACAAATGCTTCAATTAAGTGCCCAAGGTTAGCCAGTGGGGAATAGGCCTCAAACCCTCCACCACAGACTTCCCAGTGCTAGACCAGACATAATACATGCCTCAGATTTGGTAACTCCAAGTATTTTAATTACATGGATATGTGCTGCTAATGAAGGAATGTAGTAAAATTTAATGTTTCTACTGTAATATACAGCATGGATTTGTTTTTTAAGTTGGAATGGTCATACATAGGATCAAATTCTTCAGAGAATTTCATACTTAAAATCAATTGATTCAGACAATCTTTTTCATTAATGAAAAAAAATCTAAAATACTTGTTTGGAACTGGCTGAAATGAAGTTTAGTTCCGGTTTTCACAGTTCCTGCAGTTATACGAAATAGCGGAGTTCAGTTTAATTGACCATGCACAATGTGTTTGCACGTTACTAATTTCAAAATCCAAGGCTTAATATTAAAGCTAGAATTTGAATGAGATAAATAGACAAATACAAATTTTTTTTATATACTAAACTTTTCACTTGCTGTGATGCTGATGCTTAGATACCTTATTTAATGATAGTTAATACAGTGATACTGATTTTGTCCYTGATGTGTTCATTATTAACCCCAGAAGGCAATGGAAATTTTATTAGACTCAGTACTGGATATTAATACTGTCCCTGACTATGTTGTGAAAAAAATGAAGAAAGAGCCTGCAAACATTTGTAAGTTAATTGCCTGACTTGGAAACCACTAATGTACATGAATAACATTTACTCACGGAGATTGTCTCGGTGAATTCAAAATCTCTCCAATGAGTGGCTGTAGAATAAGGCCATAAATCACACTTTTATGGAAAGTTTAAGAAATGTTAAGGAGAAGAAACCCACAAGGTATYATGGAAACTTAAGAAGTTTTCATGAACAGTATTTTAAAGCCATATATAATTAAATAAATGAACTGGTCAATGTTTAAAAACAAAGAATCAGAAGTTGAGATTAGTTTGGCTATATTTAAAACAAAAAAAAATCTGGAGTGGCCACCAGCTCATGGTAGCTATTTATAKTCTACCTGACAACAACAGCTGCCACATCCGTGTTTCTTCAAACCTGGTACACTATACTCAGTGGCTGAGTTATACATGCTTGCACATGGGTTTTCATTCGTTTTTGTGGCTGGCCAGTGTTGCAGTAAAATCAGTGGGTGRGCAGGTACCTGAGCCATGAAGGAGTCTGGCATTTTGCTTTCACATGGGAAGCAATGTGGGGACAAATGTTCGTGGGGCTTGTCTTATGGCTCAGTGAAAGTGCTGTTATGGTCCACCAGGCTTTCAGCTGTGCCTTGTTTACCTGAACAGTGAGTGTAGTGATACCTAATGGAGACAACAACAAGCTGATGGCCAAACAAAATTCTTGTCTCAGAGAGTTCCTGTCTCTCTATCACCTGTGCATGGTTGTCTGTCTCCATCTGCGATGGTTTATTTGGGTGCATATAGCCAGGTGCAAAGAATCTCTGCAAGCTCAGTGGAGAGTTTGGGAAGCCAATAGTCATGCCTAGGAGAGTCTTCCAGGAGGGTGACTGAAGGATGCAGTTGTAAGGCACATGGTATATTTGCAGCAGCCCATRTGCAGTTGCAGTCTTTCTTTGTGGATCCTGGTGTAGTGAAAGAGGGGCATCCCAGTGGCCCTAGGGGATAGGAGGGGATGAATGTTGTCCTTTGAGCCAAAATATGGGGTTGATTTCTCTTGTGACCTGGGGTGGACCTCTCTAGCCCTATTCCGAGTGTGCAAAGCCTTTCAGCACTAATGCTGAAAGCACACATTCCACCCCCGGTTCCAGGAGTTCCTGTGTGGCCACGTAGGGCGGATTTGAGATGTGCAGGCAGGACCATCAGCGCAGCAGCCTGAGGAGCCCAGTGGGGCTGCCCTGCTCATGCTGAAGCCAAACGTGGGTGAGSCTGCGTGGCGGCAGGTTCCGTGCAGGCCCGTGTCCCATGGCATTATGTCATAGTGGGACACCCACAGCGACAGCTTCTCCTCCACACAGTGTCCCTGGACCACGCTCTCTGGGGAGGCCTGGGTGACACCAGGACTGCTCTCRCCAGCGCTGTGCTGCGCGGGAGCTGCCCTGCTGCCAGGAGCTGAAAGGAGGCTGTGGGAGAGCACTAGAGTGTTGAGGGGCAGGAGAGGGGCAGAGGGTTTTTGTAGCGGGAAAAGCACCTCTTCCCCAGCTGCTGCAGAGCAGGGGGGCGAAGATGCAGAAATACCTGCTCTATAACTCTGTGGAGCCAGAGGATCTCTCAACCCTCAAGGAGCTCAGCACCATYGGTAAGGCCCAGGGGTCCACTGCAGGTTGTGGTGCCTTGGAGCTCGGAGGTGGCTTTGGTAGCTGAGATATCCCACCCTTAAGGGGAAGGRAGCACCCAAGATTCATTGATGCTTATGGTAGAAAGGGACAACAAAAATTCAGAGGGTCCACAAAAAGTCACCAAGTTTTATTAGTAAATCGCACAGTTGGCATGGAAATTGCTGTTAGTCCCTGACCTACTATATAAGCACATGGAAGAGGGTTTTGGAAAGGGCTGAGATGAAAAGGGAGAAAGAAAGGTAGAGATGGATTAAAGAGAAAGAGAGAGAGAAAGAGGAATGAGAGAGAGAAAASAGGGAAAGAAAGAAGGAAGGAAGAGAGATTACCATTTCTGGTTTCAGTGTCAGTCCAGCCACTGGGATGTCAAGGGTCCTAGGGGCTCTGACCAGGCTCTTTTCATAGATGTGTTTCTTGCTTTTTACACAAATTAGTTATCATGTACAGTCTATTCTTTCACATCTTTCTGGAAATGGGTCGGAGGGYGAAGGGCATCTTTGGTGGTTTTGATCCCTCCCTRCAGTCCATGCCCACTTCTTGGCCTCATTCCTGCACTTGCACTCTGCTCTGTTGTGCTGATTTCCAGGATCTAGAACAAGGATGTTTGTCCCAGAAAAGTGCTGCTCTGTTTCTGCATGGCCCTCTTCTCCAGCCCCACTTTGTCCTTTTCCACAGCGTCGTAGTACCAAAAATCCTTGGTTATTACCAACAATCCTTGGTTAGCTCCACAGCCATCYGGCTATGGGTGTTTGAGATGCACACCTTAGCCCCATCTGGGAATCTACAGTAGCCCAGGCCTCTAGGCACTGGCAGTGTCTAGAAGTGGAAATCCCCTTTGCAAAACTGCTGCTTGCCTTTCCTCTCCAGGCCCRTCTTGGACACAGGGCGGGCTTTGAGCCTGGGAGCAGTCCAGAACACAGCTGGGCAGCCCCATCAGTAAGAGTGTTTACTGAGGGCTTACTGAGGGGGAGCTTGAGAATGTTCCACTGTCACCTGCATGGGTAGGGGCACAGGGGATGGTGGCCTATGCTGACTTCAGAGCATGGTATGGCTTTCATTTGCTTTCCAGAAATCTGCAAAATCTGGTCTAGAGTGTCTCGRTACATCTACAGACATCTCTTGCAGAAGACGGTGAGTCTTGCCTCCTGCATGTGCCTCATCCTGCTCCTCTGGGGTTCCGGAGCAGGGCCCAAAGTGCCATCCCCAGGGCCACGCAAGTCATCTGGCAGCCTCCTTACCTCTGGGCAGCCCGGCCAATGCTTCCTCTTGCTTGTGCTTTCAGGCAGTGGAGATTGGAGTTGGGACATTTGCAGTTATCCCAGTGCATGCCAGTGTGGAAGAGGGCGAGGTTTTGCCTGTTGAGAGACCTGTGTTCATTCTGAGCAAGCCTCTGAGGATGTTTTACAACCTYGAGGGTGATGACACCAAAATTTCTGGTAAGAAGACGGGATGCTTTCCTTACACAGCCCTTGCATTTTGGCTTGGTGCCAACACCTCTGATATGGCAGGCAAAGACTCTTCCAACCTGGAGGGGGTGCTGAGTGTGGGCAGAGGTGCAGTAGCCCAGCACCCTGCCCCTCCCTGAGGAGCCAGCCTCATYCACTCAGCTCCTCTGTGCTCCAGCCAGTTGCTTAGGACAGGAGGCAAAGCTTTGCTTGACCTCTCCTGTCCACCAGGTCCATTCTGCAGACGTGGCTGAAGCTGAAAGGGCGGCGCYGTCTGGCAGTGTTGCCTGAGGGCTGGGCGCTGATGGTCTCCAGTTTCTGAGCTGGCTGGACTGTGGTGGGAGAGACAGTGTTGCTTTGTGCTTGTTTCTAGATGAGACACCTGTTGTCCAGCTGGACTATGAGGAGATCGCTGCAGACACCCACTTCCGCCAAGAAATTGTGGAGCAGTGTATACAGGAGATCCTGCTTTGCTTTGCTGGGGCCCTCCGAGACAACAAAGAGGTGGAATTCTCGTTCAGGGGCATTGGCATCCTTGCTGTGCGAAGAAAAGTGATCATCATGACCTTCTTTGATGTCTGCCTGCTGGAGCTGGATACAACAGGAAACATGCTGAAAGCTCTTCTCGGGGTGAGCTTGTCATTTCTGTGGGATTCCTCCTCACGGCTCCGTGGCAGTGCTGTCAAAGCTCTCCAGCTGCCTTCTCTGGGCTGCCGTCACCTGCCTCACCACCCAGCCTAGGCACACTCCCAATGAGCTAGTCCAAGTCTCGGCAGCACCTCGGCCCCTTCCAGGAGGCATCAAGGGAGAAAGGGGTGTGAGGCTTTCTAGAAGCAGCCTTTGTGTGTTTGAGAAGCAAGGTGGTTTGCTGCCGTCGTGAGTAACCAGGACGCGTTCTGGATGTCTGCTGATGTATTGCTGTCTCCTTCCAGGACTCCAATATGATGAATATTGTTGCCTTTCCGGGCCAAAATGATTTTAGTCGGGTCAGTCGAGACGAGGTTCTCACACTGCCAAGGTGAGTAGGATGGCTTCTGTAGCCCTCAGCTCACTGAGCAGCTGCTCAGCCACTGCTGTGGGGGTACCCTCTTGCTGAGGCTCCCTTCCAGCCAAACTTGAGCGAGACCAGCCACTTCCAAGGAGACCTTCCCTCTCCGCCGCTCACTCCTCCCTGGCTTGGAGATTGCAGATCAAGTGGCCATTCTGCTTTCAATGTGCCCTGAGAGAGACGAGGGGTTCTGTGCAGGCAGCAAGGGTGGCACACGCACTGCGTCCTCCAAGGACTAGGCAGTGGCTCCCAAAGATGTGTGCCAGCACCTTATAAGCGTCAGCCCCCGTGGGAGCCTGTTGCCCCAGATTTACCCAGCTGGTGCCTTCTTGTTTCCAGCCTTGTAGTTGAGACCCCGCACCAGCCRTTGTCCCCTCCGGTTTCCCTGAAGCCCAGAAGAGAATCAGCGCCTTGGGGCGGGGGTTCCCGCAGAGGTATGTCCRTCCCAGCTGAGTGCTGGCAAGGGACTGTGAGTGCTTTTGCCCTCATCAAGAGAGCAAGAGGTCTGAAGTCACTGTGGGGTGACCTATTCTGGAGAAGGCTTTGAGCTGTGGGCAGCCCCTACAAACCAATTTCCCCAGCGGGCCCCTGGGATTCCCCAGTACCTCCCAGTTCTTCCCACTGGTGGGTCCCTTCTGCCAGCGAGGTGTAAGAGGGAGAAGAGAAAAACCATGCCCTGGGATGGTGGATGGCTTGGTGGGAATTCAGTTCTGGAGCAGATCCAGTGTGGAGAAGGGAAAGGAACCTGCCTGGAACTAGGAGTGGCAAGGATTGTCGGTGAGCCTTGTGTGGCTTGACTGAGCAGCTCTGCCACTGGTGCTGTCCCACATGATCTCAAAGATGATGTGTGCTCTTCTTTTGCCTCCCACTTGCAGTAAGTGTGCTGGATCCAGTGTTTCTGGCTCGACGGAGGATTTCTCAGGCCAGTCAGCAGTCGATGGAATATGATCAGGCTAAGGACAAGGAAGCTGGCCAAGGCGGGTGAGCCTTGTAGAGGGGTGGTGTGGCTRAGGGYGTGCCCTCAGTATCACCCTCATTATCACTTGTGATAATGGGTGATGTTTCCCTTGGCTGGGGTGCATGTGCTGATGCCAAATGGCCCTGGAGACATTATCCATCTGGACATGAGGTCCTCCAGGTGGAACTGCTGGGTGGTGCCAGAGGGCAGRCTGTGAGACCATCCCACAGATAAAAGCTTACACTCGGCTCCCACAAGTACTCAGGCTGCCCACCATCCTCTTTAGACACCTGCCCGTAATCCAGGAGAAGACCCAGATGGTCCTGAAGCACCCCACATCTCCAGCTCAGCTGGCATTGAAGGTGCCTGCAGGTGCTCCGCGACACTCAGAAGTGGTAGGTACATCCTAGGCTTTTATCCAGCCCTGTGTCACGGTTCAGGCTCTGGGGTGGGGCAGGAGAGGCAGCAAGACCAAGTGCCCATGGTCCCAGCCCTCCTGCCCCGCCCAAGCTCAAGGTGACCAACACTCCACGTGTGGTGTGTGCATGGCCTTCAGGGAAAGCATGCCCTCTACACTGAGAAGGAAGAAAGAGAGCTCCAGCTGCTGTTGGCCTCCAAGCGCCATGAGGTGGAAGCGGAAGTGTGGCGCAAATACTTTGGCAACCGAATGAAGACTGAGCACGGACAGGTATGGCATGCACCCCAGAGCGCCCAGGAAAAGGGCATTTTGCCTTTCTGCTCCCTGGCAGGGGAGCAGGGAAGGTGTCCCAGCACAGCAGTAGTGCCATGGCTGGGGGCCAGGCAGGGGTCTTCTGCCTGCCTGCTGCCCCGCAGGAGGAACTGTCCCTAAGGCCCCGGTCTGGAGCGTGCAGCTGGCATGGGCTGTCTGTTTCGTGCTCTCTCTGAGAGGGATCAGCACCACTGCCCTGTGAAGACTAAGCCAAGCCTGTGCAAGTCGCACGCTGTGGCTGAAGCTTTGAGAGTAGCCCCAGCTACCGGTGGCAGCGCTTTAGGAGCGTCCTCTCTGCCTTTGCAGACCTCCTGCCCCTACGTGTTTGAGGATCCCTATCGCCCTTCCCACCTCTTGAGGAAGGCCTATGCCGAGAAGCTGAAGGAGAGGAGGGGCCAAAGCATGGCAAGGCAGAGGATGTTAGAGTGGCAGGCAGAGTTTCAGCTCCGGAGGAAAGTGCTACAAGAGTAAGTGAGGGCCCACAACAGGCCCCGCAGAGTGGCGGGATGGCCTCGGCAGCGCCACCAGGAACTACCAGCCCGAGCCAGGCTTTGGGGCACTGGGAGCCCTTCTGCCGGGCCACAGAGCTGAGGCCCCTTTTTCTGTCTCCTGTAGCAAGGGTGTGCAGACGGTCTGGTGAAGCACTGAGGGGAAGGCCCAGAGACTGCCAGCCCTGCCAAGGAGCTGCAAGCAGCCCTGGACAGACTATTGTCAYGGCGTCCATCCTTTTCAACAGGGGAGCTCCCAGGAATGGGTGGCACGGGCGAGGACTGCCTAAACTAAGGAGAATGTGCCGAATAAAGGTTGCTGGGAGCTGAGCCCCACCGGAGTGACCATGCTGATGCTTTCATTGCCTTTCTCTGCAGCCGAGGGGCCAGGAGAGGCCCCTGCAGACCCACGGTCAAAGAGCAAATGGGCTGGAGGTACCTGGCCCTGCCAAGCAGTTGTGACAGGCCATGGGATTGAAAAAGTGGTGTCCCTTCCAGGGTAAAGGGCGTGGGGGCTGCAAAGCACACCTTATCTGCATCCAAGCACCACTTTGTAGGGATAACCGGAGGCCTGTGGCTGGTCAGATTCGATCTGGCAAAAGTAAACAGCGGGCTTGATGCTCCTTGAGGAGCTACTTGAACGGAGAAATATGCTTCATTGAAGACAATCCTTAGTTTATAGTGCGTGGCTGACCCTCAAGAAGCATTCGTTGGCCTTCTTGGGAGAAAGCTTATTCATTTCGGAAGGAGAAAAACTTTTGAAAGTGCAAAAGCCCTTTTTTTGGCAAAGTAAACTACAGCATGAAGAAGAAAGCCATGACCTGGAAAGGTAAAAGAGCACTAGGAGCAGCATATGCAACCCTGTCAGACCCCGGGGTCTCCACTGGGACTGCTACTGCTGAATATCCTCTTCCTTAATGCTGTAGCTAGTGGGATTGAGTGCAGCCTCAGCACATATGCAGATCTCTTGGGAGCAGTAACCAGACTGATGGTTTTGGAGGTAGATCTTCATTCTGCAGACTTCATTACGGAATTTGTCCAGACACTGAGCAGCCAGAAAATCTTTTTGGCTGCTTTTCCAGGTGCCCAGGCCTCCCAAACCATAATTTCCTGACTTTTCAGYTGGCTGGAAGCATATCCACAGGGGCTGGTCTATAGCCAGCAGTCTCTGGTGGAATTAGCAGCTGGCTTGACAGGGACAGAGGTGACACAGGTTTCTGGGGGCAGGCTTAGGGGATCGAAGTCCCACTGCATTTGTATTGCAAACCTAGGAGATTAATTGATTATGTGTGGTTTTTTTTCAATTACCTGGGGCACTGTTTCTGTTGAGAGGCTGAGGGAAGCAGGCGGTATTGGGCACAGGTGAACTGCTTTAGCAAACACGCTCCGAAGCGAGAGGAACACCGGGAGGCTGGGGGCGTGTTCCTAAMCCGGCCCTGCCTCGCGGTTGGCGTGGTGGGGGCTCAGCCCCCGGGCGGGATGCACTAGTACCGGGGGGGAGGMGGCTCGGAGGCTGTTCCCTGCCCTTCCCTGTCCTTCCCTGTCGCCAGGAGCGTGAGCCGCCGGGAAGGCGAAAGCCATGTAAAAGAGCACTAGCAGCAGCAGCTTCTCAGAGCCACCTTTCCCAGCTGAGGAGGCTTCAGTCGAGCCACATCACATTCATCTCTGCAATGAAGAACCTCCATCAGCTCTGTGGTCTGTGTGCCAGTCGCAGCTGGTTTACGATAGCGGTGTGCAAGACCCACAGGTTTGTGTGCAGCTGAAATGGTGAACAAGGTGTAAGGGCTGGCCGTCTGCCTGCTGCTGCTAGCAAGGGTGCTTGGTAAAGTTTTAAAGTGTAAAGCCAGTCGGATATTTCAGTCTTCGAAACCTTTTTACCATAGTGCACTCAAACTCCTCAAGTGATATGTTGAAACAATGCATATTAATTTTCAGCATGGATGCGCAGGCAGAAGGAGCAGAAGAAAGCTAGTGTGTTTAGAGGAGGTGGTTTCACTTTCATATTTTGAGAAAGAAATCTGTAGGACCCTGAGAGTGTCATAGCCAGCTTTTGTTTGAGGACACTGTAGATGGTTTAAAGTAAGATAAAGGTCTGATGATTGACTGCCCTATTAAGGGCAAGTGCTTCAGCATTGTGATTTAAAACTCACACCTGCTCCCACAAAACCAAAAGGCAGGGCTTTAAAATGAACAGTGTGTTTAGCCAGAAGTCAAGGAAGGACTAATAGCCAGCAAAGATGCTGGAATGCCTTGGGAAGGTGCATCACTCACGTTGGTGGAAGTTAGTGAAACAAGCAGCTGGTGAAACTGGTTTTGCTTTGATTAGCATTTTGCTTCTGATGGTCAGCTCCTTGCTAGGGAGCACATAGTCTCAGACCTTGGCCTATAAAGTGTTGGATTAGCCTTTCAGAAAGACGTGTGCTCACATATTTTTCTGCTTTCAAACAGTTAATGTATAATTGGCATGTTTACATTATTGGCTGTTATCTTTCCATGCCAAGTGACTGAATTATTGGCTGAGAACGTTACATGCACACATAGAGGGAGGCCTTGTGCAATGAAAATGCAGGCAGTCTTTGAAGATGTGATTGCATTTAAAAAAAGTAGTCTGTTACCAATAGAATARGGAGCAGTAACCCTTGCTCCTAAACATAGACAGTAATCTAACCAGAGCCGTAAAAACTGACTTCTTGAACATTTGGTGAAACTTCTAATCCTTCTGGGGGAAATAATTGTGTGTTAATTAAGAGCAGGGATTCCATGAGGCTTATTAGCTGTCTAGCTGGATCGGAGAAGCAGAAGGTTGAACAGAGTTTAGCTAAAATTTAGAACTGTTAATTAGTCTGCTTTCTTCCCAGTCTCCTTTCTGTTTTCTTGGGTTTGGTTTGTGTAGCGCACTTTGAATGACCCGTGAGAAGCCACTGTGCTTCTGACATGATGGCTCCCAGTTGTAAATGCTGTACTTTACTAGCTGTGAAAGAATAAAGCTTTAAAAGAGCTTGGCTGCCCTTAGCTACAAGCTAGCTTGTTATGGATGAAGAAATGATAGAAAGTGGAAAAAGCAGGCTGGCTAATCTTGTTAAATTGGCTGAGTAATGTTGCATTCACAATATGTGAACTCCATGCTGCAAGGCACAGATGCTGTAATAAACTTTAGATGACCTGTTTTACTTGAGCACTTTTTACAGGGTTTAGAAAATGTTTGATATGTGCGTGGAAACCTAAATATGAAACCGCCTTCCCTATAGACCTCTGTTTTGGGAGTTAGGAGTATGGGGATTTGTGAATGTGCGAAGGTTGTGCTTCACTGATGCGTGCCTGGGCAAGATCAGGGAGGGAAAGGTAAAACCTGAAACCTGTTTTAGTAGGTTCAAAAGTTTGTTAAACAGCAATGTGAACTGTTTCCCGAGTTTGTCACTTGGATGTTGTGATTAAGTTTACTTTTTGGTGGGGAGGAGTGAGAGGATGCTAGCATGCAGTACAAAACTTCCAGGGATTCTGATATGATGTGAGGTGAGGTGAGCTGAACAAAACAGCTGCTATTTGAGCTCAATGGCCCCTCTGCCCCCCAGTGAAACAATTCTGAACCTGTTGAGTAAGAATGGTTTAAAGGTCTATTGTGAAAGAATTCTACTAGAATTCTATCTGTTAATTTGTTAATTAGACTTGTCAGAGTCTGCTTTGTATTTCTGACAATGACAGCCACTTCATTCTAGAGATGTGGTTAAGCCCTTAAACTAATTTGACTTCTGGCTTCAGTTCTCGTATATTTAATGCCTCACTTTTAGATGTTTTGTTGTTCTAATCATTGAAATGTTTATATTTTCCTTTCACTTTGTAGTGTGTCTCAACCAAGACATTTGCATTAATATAAATGCATTTGCCTAAAACAAATGCACTGCAAAACAGAATATGCATCAGAATGACTAATCCTGGTAACTCAGCTGGTTTCACACCAGTATGATGTGCCTGGATTTTAGTTCAGAAGTTTGGTGGGTGGGGGCCAAATGGAAAAGGGCATTAAGTGTAGTGTAGATAGCCCTTGAGTTATAAATGGAAAGACTACTTGGGTCTGTAAAAATGTCCTAATCATGCAGATTAGAGTAGTTGTGCTGTATGACTACAGTCCTATTGTTCCCAGCATTTGGGGATGATGTTTTTTTTTTTTTTCTCATATCTTTAGTTATTTCCCCACTCCTTTAAAATATGTATTAGCTTTTTTTTTTTAAGAGTAGCCTAAGAATATCCCTTAAATCTAAATTTGAGGAGCCCCTGAAACAATCAGGTGCCTGATCATAAATGTGAGAGATTAGGTACGCAGGAGTAAGGATCCCAAAAGCCCTCTTACAGAGAGCACTTACTGTGTGATTCTCTTGGCAGTGTTTGAGTTCTTCTACTACTAAATCTTGGGTTTGTTTCTTGTTACTACAGTAGCTTTTCTGTCAAATACACTGCACAGCATTCTGATCTGACAACCACTTGGCAAGAGCTGCTTGCTTGCAACTACATACCTCTAGTTGAATTTTGAAGTTAAAGGTTTGTTTTATAAAGGGTTATCCCTAGCGGAACGCAGGTAAGTCTCTTAAATGATGTTTCGGACAGCTAAATCCTCTTGACTTTAATAGAGCAAGAAAACTATCTTCTAAAAATATTAGTGGATTTATAAATCCAAGCATCTTTTAGTGACTGTGATTTGGAGAATATAATATCTGGATGGGAAGAGCTCAGCTCTTAAGGCAGCTCACCTAACCCTGTTTGCTTGACAAACATCTGTGCATGTATACCCTCTTGCTTACTTTGCAGGATCTGTTTTTACTAACTTTCTGTTCTGTTTTACCCTCTGAAAAACTGACACTGAACTATCTGACATTTATGATCTCTAGAGTCTCTCTGCATTGTTGGAGTTGCCTGGATATAATTTATTCCCATTTCCCAGTTACAGGCTCCTTCATACAAAATGTAACTGCAAGCAAAAGTACTGCATTGTCTGGAACTGATGCAGTGAGGACAGCACATTGGTAGGGGCAATGCAGACTGACAAAGGCAGTTTTAAGATTACAGCAGCATCAACCAATAAAGCTACAATAAATTTTAATGTTTTGAAGAAATGCCTTTGTAGTGGTAACAGCTGAGCTGTAGATCGTGGCAGGAAGCAGCTGTTTACTTTAAAAGATGGCAACAAAAGATTATTTTAACACTGAAGGGGGAAAAGAAACATTCTTTTTGAGAAAAATACTAATAACCTGAATACATGGTATTGTAAAGCACCATTTAGAATGTGTACAGTTACTTACCAGAATGTAACAGAAGGAGATAGACAAGTACAGACCTGAGTGTGGAACAAGATTGTAAAATCTTTGGGATAATCTTGAGAAAGACAAAGTGGGAAGTGTTCTGTTCTGTTATTTTATAGTTCCCTATTGTGCAGGAGAAGCTTGGCAGCACTCTTGGGTGATAGCTGATGGACTTAGTGAAGAGCTATGGAAAACCATGGACATCTACATAGATGGAGATATTGCTTCTGTAATTGTAGAATCATATTGTAGAATTGGGTTTGAAGGGACCTTAAAGATTTTATAGTTCCAAGCCCCTGCCATGGGCAGGGACACCTTCCACTAGACCAGGTTGCTCAGGGACCCATCCAGCCTGGCCTTGAACAATTCCATAGATGTGGCATCCACAGCTTTTTTGGGCATCCTGTTACAGGGACTCAGCACTCTCACAGTGAAGAATTTTTTCCTAATATCTAATCAAAACCTCTTTCTGTTTAATGCCATTCCCCCTTGTCCTGCTACTACGTGCCCTTGTAAAAAGTCTCTCCAGCTCTCATAGCCCCTTTAGGCACTGGAAGGTACTCTAAGGTCCCCCCAGAGCCTTCTCTTCTCCAGGCTGAAAACCCTCAACTCTCTCTGTCTGACTTCATCAGAGAGGTGCTCCAGCCTTCTGAGCATCTTGCTGTTGCAAACTTCCATTCTTCTGCATTGTTGCCTCCCATCCCCTTCTGTATGTGCTAGGAAGGAATTTGTGGCCGTTTGGCTGTAGGTCCAGCTGCAGATTGTGCTTTGAATTATCTAATTCTTTCTCAGTCTCCCTGATATTCCACTGCTTTCTCACTGCCTCATGCAGCTCAGCCACCTGCAGGTTCTCTGCCTGGGCCCAGCTTTGCAGGCAGGTTTGCTGCCTGTCCCTGCCCCAAGAGAAGGGTCTCAGCCGGTCTGGTATTGGTGTTCCCCCTGCTCAGGGAACCCCCTGTGCACCACCATCCCTTCCCTACTGTGGGACAAGCCTGCCGCGGAGCAGTTCACCGCAGCAAGGGACTAAACTTTGACTCAACTCAAGGCTGAGCTTCCTTCAGTGGTCTGGAAGGAACTGCATCAAAAGAACACTATAAAACCAAACTCCTCTAGCTTAAAGTGGGTAAAGGAACGTGACTTGCTCTCCACACCTCTCTTACCCACTTTAACTAACTGCAGTAGAAAAAACTGTACTTTCAAAGAAAGTATTAGCACAAGAATCTAGACCAATTGTGAGTGTCCTATTCAAAAACATGCCAAAGACACTGTGACCTTATTTCCGTAGACCTGTGGTGTTATTAATTTGCTTGGGATTGTACCCTGTAATTCTCTCTGCTGAAGCAAGCTGAATTTCTGACTCTTTCCTGGCAAATTGAAAGTGCCCTTTTAGGATGTAAGGTAAGGACTGACCCTGTCTGCTTTTCAGGCAGAAAAGAGAAAGACATTAAGTTTCATGAGGTAGCCTTTAAGTTTGGATTGCAGTAGYACCCAAATAAAAACCCCACATTCATCTGAAGTGATGGCATCAGCTTTCTCAGTGGGACAAAACAATGGTGGGCCCCTCTCTGTCACACGGGGAGGATCTTAGATGTGAAATCTCGGTGCTAAAAGAAGATGATTCGAATATGGAAGCACACCTTTGTGCACAGCTCTGTGGGGTATAATCCAACCTATAAATGCTCTTCCTGCAAAGAAAGCAGACGAATCATTAYGGGTTTGGTATTCAGAATAAATGAACCTATATGACCTAACACTTTTAACTCTTGCAAGCTGAAATCAAATGAATTATAAAACTGAAAATCCTGTCTAGCTGTTTGCTTTCTAGTGGTTAAATGGCTTAAAGGTTTTAGGAAAATCAGGAATTTGTGAAGTTATAAGTCACCAGTGTTTTATACTGCAGTTGAAAAATGCTGTATCTTTATCCTGGTTCAGATCAGATGGCAGATACRTTTAGCCTTTGTGCCTTAATGCAACGGCATATGAATGTGTATATAATATTCAAAATATGTATTCAATAGAAATTGAATTTCAGTTAATATCTGCATTAAAATCAAGGATTCATGAGTGATGAATTGTTCACCTTTCTTTCCTGTCCTAGGAGATGTATAGAAGAGAGCCAGTGATGATATGTTGTCAAGGTAAAATGACTTTGCTCAGAAAAGGGGACTATTCGGAGTTCCTATTTCAATGAATAACATCACTGGAATGTTCACCCCATCAGGCAGCTCTGGAAAACAAGCTTTCAGAAGGTCATCAGCTCATGCTTGTAACCTTGCCGCCATTTGTCTGGTAGGATCTCTCTTCRTCGTAAACCCGAATGCGTTTATTAGGATTGCGACGAAGAGCAAGTCTGAAGAGAATATTAAAATAGTTGCTGTTGTGCCAGGAAGAAATTGTTTATTTCGGCAAGTAGTGGAGTCCACAGAGCTGTTGAAATGAAAGGTCATTTTCAGACTGTGGAACTAAATAAGATATTCTTGTGAAAGAAAGGAGAAATGGTGGTGGGGGGGAGTAGTGAACATTGTTTCTGTTACTAACGCAAAGAATCAAAGCAAAATGTTTAGATGTTCACTTTAATTTTTTTTTTAACCTATAATGACTAAATACTATGTTGAAGCAATCCTTTAGACAGAYGCAAGTCTGATCCTTCAGACAGACACAAGTGGAGGGTTTTTTTAGCTGCTGTRGGTTTGGAGAAAGAGGCAGGATGAATGTAAATGCTCTTGTTTTATCTATCAAGTTGATATGAAGTTCACTAAGGCTATTTTTGACTGTGAGGGACTTCTTGAATTGAAGAAGATAAGACACCCCACTTGCACTCTGTTTTAGGRCTAGAACTTAAAATTGCAGTGGTGAGAACAGGTATAACTGTTGTGCCCAATTTACTTTAATAGGACTGTGCAGTTGCAGAAGTCTGGTCTTTCGCTGTCAGTGGCAGGAAAAATATCAAAGATGTTCTTTTGAAAATATTAAGTTACCMAGGAGGAAGTAAAGCTGGGTTCTCCTTTTGGTTTACTTCTTTGTTCAAATCTATTTATACATTATTTCTAAGAGTGCAGGAAAAGTTTTTCAGATAAGAATTGTTGGTTATAAATGTATGCTTTTCAAGGGGGGAAARTAAATTGTTGCCCTCCATGTTCCCCATATAGGTGTGTGAGKTGTKCCTGCCCATGGCAGGGGGTTTGGAACTTGATGATCTTTAAGGTCCCTTCCAACCTRAACCATTCAATGATATCTGACAGAAGCAACCATGGTTCTAAAGAGAACATCTCACAGGTTTATTCTCCTAAAAAACCTTTCAGACCTAATTTCTTGTAATCTGCTTTTGATCAGTGAGCAAGTGAGAAACCTGTCAGGAAACTAAACCAAAGCAAATTTCTTTCTCAGCTTTGCAATGAACTGAATCCCAACTTCAAGTTCAACAAGAAAATGGCCAAATGCTGTTTTTGCATATATCACTTCTTTACACAACAACAATTTGAGCACATTAGACAAGTTTTTCTCTTCTWAAGCATAGTTGTGTGGTTTTTTCCCCAAAAAGGGGTGAAGATAGTGAAATTTGGCAGTTAGGCACCAAAATCTTCCTCTGAGAAATTCACAGTGTTAGGGCATATATTTACATCCGGTGCTGTAGATATATTCAAATTCWAAAGAACATGGACAGCCATCAACAATGAGACTCTTGGTTTCATTGCATTAATAGCACCTGCAGGAAAAAAAAATCTGTGAAATGAAGATGTATGCCAGTTGAGGCGTTTCACTTTATTTCTTCATTTGCAGGTGAACAACCTGCCATTGTTTATATCTGTTTCCCAGACCTAATTTCCCCAGATTTATTGATGCTCTCACAAAGTGATATACCAGGAGCCTTGGAATCTTGTAACAGTTTATGCTTGAGTCGAGTTTTATATTGGTAAATGTGGGTGTTTGGGGTGAGAGAGACAAGGCTYGAGTTTCATGAGCAGTGCTGGGAAGGGTGGGCCCCGAAGGTGCTCCCATTACCTTCATGGATAGGGGTCGTGCAGAATTAGGCAGTCTCACCATACTCTCCGGAAGATCATCAGCAAGCTTCATTTTTTCCTTTGAAATGTAAATCATCAGTGCCTCAACCCCTTGAACACTAAACCCAGCAGATCAGAGTGAGTGTAATGCTGGAGTCTTTAACTAACCTGTCTTCCAAGGAGTGCTGTTTTGTTTTATTTTCCTCACCGTATACTACTCCTTCTGCTGTATCTTGATTTATCCTTTCCAACCTTGTGTTGGTGAAACCTGACAGCCCTAAAAAAGCTTTATTTTGTTAGTAGGTTTTTGTGGGCACACTATATGTAAAGGTCACTCAAACACGGATTTGCTGTTCTGCATTTGAGCTTGACACTGTTGGTTCCAGATTTTTTATGTAAATGGTGTTAGGATAGTATATTTATTTCCAGCTAAAAGACAGCACAATCAATTTAARAAAGCAAATGGTGCTGCACTAGATCACACACTTTCCTGGCTAAAAATAGCAAGTCAAATGCTGGGAGTTGCTGAATGCTTTCAATCTTCACTCTAACGTAGAATTTCAAGTTAGGAGTATCTCCTAATTTAGATTTAACAAACTACTACTTTCTGGGCCGAAGTCTTTTGTTGTATGGTAAAAGCAGYTAAATCCCACCCCTCTATGGAATTATTGGCTGAATATTTCTGAAATTGGCAGTGTATTTTAGAAAAGAATTTTAAGGTAAGATCACAGGAGCTCTTGTTCTTTTTTTTTCACTTTACGCAGAACTGTATGTTATAACACCGCTGAGAAAAACAGGATCTCTAGGTCTGTAATAGCCTTTAAACTCTAACTTTTTCGTATGTAAGGGAACCAGTTGGCTAATCTAAAGACTTTCTAGAATAAATAATGCTTTTTCTCCTGTCTATTAGCAGCAACCTTTATAGCRGTTGCATGCATACTTTTTCTTAAAGGTTATTATGCTAATTTCATTTTTAGATTATTTTCCCTCATGCTATAAACACATATAATAATCCCATTTATTTTTTTTATTCTAAAAATACTGAAGTACTAACCACAGTATAAGAAGTGGAAAATACATTCCTTCCATCAGCTTCATTCTGTGTGCTAATGACAGTGAATTTTAAATTATCCATGCCAGCTTTTCTGCTAATAGGAAAAGACAATGGAAGCARGACTGATACTGCCTTGGAAGTAAAAGAACGGTAGGTGTTAGGGAGAAAGAAACATTGCATAGACTGATTTTTTTTTTTCCTTAAATTAATATTATTTTCCTTTTATTAGGCTTTCCTTTTAAAAATGTACTGTGTTATCAGTAATGTGAATCTTAATTGAGTATTCTTTTGTCTGCCATGATAATTTTTAGCATGGCATAATATTGGCTATACTGTTYTGAAGGTTGTTCTGACCTGAAGTCTTAAGTAAAAAAATTTCTTACATAGGGCAAGATAACCTTCAGATGTACCATAATTGTCCTTGGATTTCTATACACCTTTCAACTCTCACTAGTGTAAGATTTTCTTTCCCTTTGTCGTTTTCTTGGGGTTCTGTGAAGTTACACCCTACAGACTTTTTTAAAAATTCTTTATTTTTTTAAATCTGTGAAAGCAAGCTCRTGAAATGACTGTACATGTGCAGACACACACAGGCCTTTCCTGTTTGGCCCCTGTAGCCTCCATCCTGAGTTACCTGCCTGCCACTTTCTCTAGTACAGCTTTTTTTGGAGTTGGCCCTTAACTCATCCCTCCGTATTGAGGGGGGATTGGAAACTCTCTTGCGCAAGGTTATGGATCTACACCTGTGCAGTTACCAAACAGCTAGTGAAGATGGAATTTWGGGTCTGATGCTACACACCATGTTCCCTTGAGGTCTTCCAAGAGTTAAACAAGATACTGAACTTTCAGAGTTAATTTTTCTTTTTYTTTGAGTCTTAATACACTCTTAATATCACCTTTTCAGGAAACCCATGCAGTTTCTGTCCCACCTTGTGTTCACTTATTAGTCTGAAACTTGCTTAACAATTCTAAGAGAAAACAGTGAAGGGGAGCAAAGAATAACATGGTGTTTGAACTGCGATAGCAACCACAAATCCCCATTAATATTCACGTGCAGAAGACTTAGTCACTTTTCTATTTGATGTTTATGTTTTGCTTTTTTCTAAATTTGACAGCRTGTTGCTTATGAAAAGATTAGGATGAGTACAAAGGCTGGGTATTTATATGTATTTCAAGTAAGTTTGGAATGAGAATCTTATTTAAAATCATGTCAGATACTACAATAGCAAAATTGAGATGTGGAACTCTGATCGTGCCAGTTAAACAAAAGATTGTTATCCTTCTTTTTTTTTTTTTTTTTTTTTTAAACTAACAGCACAATAGTGGCTCCTATTGATTTGTAGTCTGGTGCCAGACGTTATTACTGCTAAAATATAGTCCATGTAAAAATCAATACGTGCATACTATAGTACATTAATTACTGTATAGTTTTTGCTTCCCAGCTAGGTGCTTACTGATTCAATATTAGGTCTTCACATGATAAAGATCTAATGAACCTTTCCTCTGTAATCTATTATATAGTATTACTGCAGATGTAGAACTGATTTGCTCACAAACTTCGAACTTTATGGCAAGTTATGCTATATAGTTGCCCCCTGGGTTTTGAAATTATTCAGCTGGTTCAGAGACAGTAAAATGCATCCTAGAAAATAATCGCTACAGGATTAGGTGAGCAAGTGGAATGTACATGTGGCTGAAATGAGGAGCTACTAAAATGTATCATTAAGAAAAATACATTTGTTTGTGTATTAAACTGTACACGTGCTTTCTCTGTATCCATACTCTGTTATTAACACCATCAGAAAGGAGTAGACAGATATACAATTTACGGGTTTTGGTTTTAAGTGAATGGCCTTTTACAGAGTTCTCTTTGGAGTAATCATCTTGCATTAAGGCTTGTCTTTGTACATAAATCTGTAATATTTTTGAAGCAGTTAGTAGTGTTTCAAGTGGGCATAAAAAGCAGTTCATGAATGTACACAACCTGAAAACATGCATTACAGAAGCAAAATACCTTGCTTTCCTGTAAATAGCTGCCCTCAAGAACTAAGAAAATGCTTAGGAGTACAGCTGGAGTTCAAACAAGTAATCAAAACATATTTCCCTTTTTCTGAAATAAATGTAGATGAAGGGGATTTTGACTTGGAAATAATTGCAACTTAAAAACACTCTACTGCACAGACCCTAAACCTGATGTGTTTAAATCTTGTTGAACACTTTTTTTTTCTGACATGACTGCTTTGAAGCTCAAGTTCTACATTTCAAACTTGTTTGGCTTAACTCTTTGAGCACCTAGCTTCCTCACACATTCTACTGTTATATGAAAATAGTTTGAATCATGCAGTACAGTTCATAAAGTTCTTTGTGTGCACTGATGTGATTATTCATGAACTAGATATACAAAATGTTTTGCGAAGCCTTACTAAAGGAAGAAGATCCTTAGTATGTTAAATTTGATGTAAAACTTCAAAAGTAGAAAACGTGTATTTTAGCTTAAGGACTTTCACGCCTGTGGTTTTTCCGTAATCCCAATATACAGCCTGTCTGATGTGCTCAGTTTATTATGGTGAAGACACTTGGTACCAACATTTAACACTGAATATTTCTATTGCTGAGCTACTGCTATACCCCTTATGTTTTACCTTTCTGGTCCAGCTAGTCCTACTGGGGGTATATTTGTAGTAGATTTTGCTTGTGTCTTCTACTAATTGATGGCTTAAGGTTAATAGAAGTATATTGGAGTTTTTGGGTTTTGACTTCGGGTTTGTTTTTTTCTTTTAAGTCCTGTCATAGTTTTTATAGTGTTCTGGGTTTTTGCCACTGGCTAAAACTGAAATTCCCTACACTTGCAACATCAGCAAGTTATCAATCAAGTCTTCATTAGGTTATCTTGTTAGGGGTTTTTTTGGACTAAGTTTAGAAAGAGTAGAGATGCAATTTCTGATGAGCAAGACTGACATCAAATGACACTGAGTAAGACCTAGGTACTGCATGTGTGATTCATCAACACTATATTATTTTTCTTCTAGAGGAACCTGCACTTCTGCATTGATTCTCTCAAAGTCAGTGGCATGCTTAGTAATGTCTTTGGTGCAAGCAGCTTGTTAGTATCTTCCAACAAAAAAAGTTGTCCTTTGAAACAGTTCTTAATTCTCAGAACTCATTTCATGGCTGGGTGATGACCAGTTTTGTCCCCAGATTAGCTGTGTAACTAATGTGTTGTCATATAACATAGAAGAAGCAAATATTATTTTTTCCGGAGTAAAATTCGAATTACTTTCCTTGTATTTCAGTCCTTTCAAGCTATAAGGTAATCAGAATTAATTGGCAAAGAACATGTTCTCTGCAAGGCTCTCTGAGCCTAAAATCTTTCAGTCCCTACTCGCTCACCAGGAAGCATTGTATGAACAGGTTTCTTCACACAAAGGCCTTGAGTTTGGTCTTGGCAAAACCGACAGGATCTTCATTCCTGCTTCATAGGACTGGTCTGTCATTAAGTCACATAAGGAAGGAACATGTGCTTTCAAATTCTCTTGAAAAAATAAAAAGATGAGCAGGAGTTACTGAAAGGTGTTACATTAGTCCTTGCTTATTAGGCATGTGATGAGATGAAACTTCTCTATGAAAAGTGGTAAAGAGGGGGGAAGGATCTTTAATGTACAGAATTTAAAAAAATTAGCAATTTCTGGAATTTTTTAAATCTACGGCTGATATCATCAAGTATATTCCCATACAAAGAAGACCAGAAAGCCACTTGAAATTTCAGAAGGACATTTTTTCAGACAACATGCCTTGACAGGCTGAGTTTTTAAAAATAACAAATTAAAAACAAAAAATAAAGAGTTTAAGAAAGGTTCCCAGGTGAAATAATTTTTTATCTTTCACCTAATGAGAGTGAGGTGGGAGGAATTGTGATCATCTGAATTGTGATTTCTCTGCAGTGCAGTTGCATGTCCTCAGCAAGATCACAGATTCAGAATATAAAATTATAGATGCATATCTGAAAGCTGTTTAAGAGACTTGCTAAGCTCTAAATTTTGGTGGAGTTGTTTCAATAATAATTCAGAATTAATTTGCAGAGTTTACGAAAGCTAAGGTTGACACAGAGGCCATGACAACAGAGTGCAGATATCTGCAAATACTGCAATATAGGTGTGTTTGTTCATCTTTACTTCAAATAAATATAGTCACTAAGTAGAGGTGAATTTATCCTAGGAGTAAGACTAAAATTCTGCCCTTTTTTCATCAATGGTGAGTAACAATTTTTTTTTTTTAGAGGAGAATGAATTTGAAGACATTTTATTATCTGATAAGAGTATAGTTTTGTGAATGGTATTAATCCCCCCAAAGGGAGAGAACTGTTCGGTGTTTGTCATTGAGCCCATGAAGACTTTTTCTGAGTTTTGAATGATGGCTCACATTGATTGCATTCAACTGAATAAAATTACACTTAGTATTGAGTCTGTCTCCTCCCTCTACCTTTCACTGACTGTACAAGTTGCAATTAAGTTGGAGGCTGCCAGAATATTTTGTAAGCTCCCTTTTAAGAAACAGTAGATACTGCCGTAGTGAACTGGGCTATTCTTTGTTGTTGAGCAAGGAAAATGTTCATCTGTGCAGAGAGATTTTTTTAAATGTGTATGATTTAAGTAAAACAGACATTGCCAAGCCATACTACAGGCATTCACTACTGTTTAATTCTTATTGTCTTTGCTTTCTAATTCACCTGTTTTTCTTTTAAATTGAAGTTCAAATGTTTGGAGATTTTGAACATATAATTAGATTTCTCTCACGAAAGAAAAAGTGGATTATTCTTCTTGATGGTAGATTCTCCGTGGGACTATATTATACATTCCATAATGAAAACAGGCCATTGCATAATTGTACATATAATTTAGTGTAAAATCTGTAGTCTGTCAGATAATGCCAACATGCCCACAGCCTCTTCTAGCTTGGTCAGGCTGAGCTCTGGAATGACTGCATGGTCTATGCAGTAACACCTGAGACAGCACTGAAGAAAATTACTACAAGTGGGGAAAAAAGTAGAAAAAGGGGTTTTTTACAAGCCAGTGTGCAGGCTTTTGTAGTACCTTCCTTGTCAAACTTCTCTGAAATTCAGAATAATCCACTTAATTTTTATCCCAAATCTTTTCCTCTTGTGTGGTCTTTTACCTTTCCCCCTGACAACACTGCTTCTTTGATATAACTTGATCCACAGGCTTTTAGAAGTGGGGGGTTTTTTGTCATTGTGGTCCATTTTGTTTACTGCATCAATGACTGCGCTATTAATGAAATGGTGGGGTTGGGGGGGCGGTTCTTGAAGGAATGCTGGTTATTCCAACAGGCATCTACACATATTGAAATCATAAAACATCTGGGAAGTTTCAGTTTTAACTGGCATTTCAGGATTTTTTGATGTTTATACTCTGTTACTTGCTTGGAAGATGAAAGAACTGGTAATTTCTAAGGGGTTAGATCTTTTTGTGGTTAATTAAAGCAAARTAATTGAGTTCAGTTGATCTGAAATGGTTCAGTTTAGTTGGTGGTCTGAACAGCTCATTCAGGGTTTTATAGCTTGATACTTGAAGTTGTAAGAAAACAACACAGAAATTGCTGTGTCAAAAAACATGTGGAAACAGAGGTATAAGTTCTGAAGTACCAGATGTGAGCAAGAGTTTCTCAGTCCTCAGAGAAGTCCCTAAAAGGAGCATGATACAGAACTTCTTGTGTTTTATGAGTGCTGGGGTGAGGATTATTTCTACGTCTTGTTCCTGATATTTACAAAATTTCATACTATTTCCTCATACATTTTTGTGTTTGTTTTATTGGTTCTCCCACTCCGCTTCTGTTCTCATGGCTGGCATGTTTATCTCTTGCTGTGTTCGCAAATAACTGCTCAGCAGGCAAATGCCTAATGCAAGAATGTTGCCGAAGTTCGGGAGGATGACTCAGGTCTCCACAGGAAAGCATTTTCTCCACTGTCACTGCTCAGTGACAATTGATGGTGTGCTTTCAGAGTAGAATTACACTTTCCTGTGTCATTGCTGGATGATGGGGGTTTGGTTTTAATGGGATTCTGTTGCTATGTGAGAATGATGGTCTGTAACTCTTAGCATAAAGAGAAAATAAGGATTTCCCCAGTAATTCTCTTACTACCAAGGGTGGATGCCGCATAGTTTTCATTTCCCGTTTTGAAAGATAAACCCTCAGGGTTCATGGAAATCTAAAGAAAACAACCTCTGGATGTGTAAGGTTTTTTTAACCTCCCTATTGCACTGTTCTTGATTGAGGACAGATGATTGACTTGTGAGGGACAGAGCAGTAAACTGAAAGACACCTCTTTGATCACTTCAGAAGGAAAGAGTGATTGAGAGAGACTTTGCTGTGTTGGGGTGGAGTCATCATGTCTTGCGTCCGCATTTTGCTGTAATGATTCCACCGGAACTTAAAGGAGGAGTAAATTAGCCCATATTTATATTGGATTTATGTATTTAACACAGTAATATATACTTCAGCACATCACAGTCCTCTTATGGAGTGTGTCTTGCTATGAATAATTAGTATTATCAATGTCAGCATTTTGTTATTAGTACGATCTTGTTGTGTTTGGTCATTGAGACATAAAATGTTTCCAAACTCATGTTATCATTGGATTTATCCCTGTTCTCGAATTGCAGGCTTTTTCCAGTGGTGCCTGAGGCTTGCTGGGTTAAATGATGTCTGAGGAAGGCTTTAGCGTTTACTGCTTGACTGCTTTATGTGGAATTAAATGAGCTTAATGATACAGTATTATGGGTAGTGATGAACAAAATAGAACTACAGTGTACAACGCTGATTAAATTACTGTATTTTTCTTAAGCTAAACTTCTACATCAAGATTTATAAGTTGATTAATGTTAGTCATGCATGAAAGCCTGTCTGAATTAGATTCTCAAAGCTGCTATAGGTTATACTTAGAGAATTCTGATACATGTATAATCTTTGAGGTCATCTTCAGTAAGATGTGATGTAAGTAAATGAATAGGGAAGAGGTTTGAATTCCACTTTTTTCCCCACTCTAAAACATTTAGGAAGGGTGCAAATATTTCCACTGTCAAAATTATATATGTGTTATAAAATACATACTATCGATGCTCTTAAAATGAGGAGTATGGTTGGTTTATATGGTTCAGGAGTTGTACCAAGGATATTAAGATCATTCAGGTTGTATGTTAATGACCTTAATAAACACACGGCAGCTTTTATTATCTGAGGTTTCAAACCCCAGTGTGTGGAAGGGAGGGATGGTGCTAAGTGAGGCAGAAAGTGGAAGGGGGTGAGCTATCGCTTGTTTGGTTTGCTTATTTGTTACAACACTACTCAAGCATAACTTTCTTCATGACCTTTTAAATTATTTGGTACTTGATGATGTACTTCATTTGAGAGTGTGTCTCTAGCCTTGAGATTTAAAGTGGTCGTGGTAAAGGAATATTGATGTGCAGGCAGTTAATAGATTTTGATTCCGTTGAAACGCTGTGGGGAAGCTCAGTCATTTGTTTTTTGACACTGACTGCATTGTGACACTCAAGTTTTACTGGATTAAAGCAGCTGAAACATATATGTGTGACTTCTATTTCCTTTTTTGTGTTACTCCTACTGAACAACAGGTTTTAATTCTGTTAATGCATGGCACTACTGTATTTTTGATTTGTACATCACTTTCTTGGGATCTATAGAAAATTTTTTTTTTTTTTCTGCTTATGCATTTTTTTGTGGGTTGATTCTGGCTTCTAGACCTCACTTCAAATTTTCTTTAAATATACCGACGTAATTCTTGATTATATCTTACTTACATGTAATTTATTTCAGTCATTCCCAGTATTAGCATAGGTAAAGATAGTTAAGACCTGGCTAGCTCAAGGAAAGGAATGGATAGGTAATAATTTACCTTTCAAAAAAGTCTTCCATTCTTCTCTTAAAGCTTACACTAATAATTTCCTCTTTCAGGAAGGAGGAAATATTCTTTCTGTATAGCTTTTATTTCTTCTTAAGAAAAGCTTTCCAATTCTATAGCTTATAGAGTTCCCACTGGTGTATGAACTGATTCAGTAAGTATAGTTTCTTTTCAGTTGTTATGTCATTTCTGTAATAAGCTTTCCCATCTAATGGCTTTTTGTTTTTTGAAGCTCACTTGAGAAAGATTTGTTGACTGGAGAATCTGTTTGCCAAATTCCAGTTGAGATTGAAATTTCAGTAGAGTTATGGACTCCTGAATACAGAGACCTGTTAGGAAAATGCTGACAAACTTATTGCAAATATAATTCCCTAGTAAAATGCTGAGAATATCTTACATGCTGCTGCATGTTCTTGTTGTCATTTGTACAAATACAGTATACAAGGGGGAAAAGAAATCTGTCACTGTAAGATATTACTGCCAAGAAGCTGCAATAACTAACCCTTTTCAACACTTGGGAAGAAGTGGAAATAGCAGTTAATTCAGCTCCACTGTGTTCACAATTGAAACAGGCATTAAAAAGAAATCTTATTCAACTCTGAGGTGCCTAATTTTGACATTATAGTTTCAGACCATCACATGGAGGACAGCACAGGGCTTAATTTAATTGGATTGTGTTGGAAAAGGCTGCCACAAGATACTCTGGAGCAAATTGCCCAACAGCCTTAAACACAGCATAATTCTTTTCACAGAGTGGGCGGGAAATACTATCACTCCTGACATGATTGTGTTTTACACTTGGTTTGCACATATGCAGGTGTTGACACAAGGTTCAGAGCAAAATAAAGGATGGCACCCTGAAAAGTAGTATAAAGAGAAATTAGATGCTCAGCATGGATCAGGTAAATGCACCGAGCTAGGAGTATAGGACAGATAACTCCTTTTGTTGAATATAAAGTCTAACAATGTCTTTATAACATAACAAAGCAATCACTTTTTCAGGATTAACTTAGTGTGCATGAGGAAAAAAATCGACGACAACTGATTTTTGTTACTGTTTTCTTTAAGGCAGAACATAAGAGATCTGGATTCATACTGGTTCTCCAGTATAAATCAGATTAATCTTGCTCTAATTGTTTTCTTTTTAACGTGCCTTTCTTGAGGTCATCTGCTGTTTTAAAATCACTGAGAGGGTGATCTGCCTTCTATCTTGGTCTCTCAGTTTCTCCTCATGATAGAAACTCTAAAGAAAACATAGCTATATCTTTATTTGGCTATATAAATTCTGTTAATTTTGAAAATATAGCATCTAAATATCAGAAACGTGAGTGAAACTTTGAACTGGATTGGTGTGGTTTTAACTTTTCAATTAAAAGTATATTTTCAAAAGGTTTAAAACAGTAGGAACAACAGTACTATATAAACTGGGTTACCAAGACTGCTAGGGGGAAAGAAAAAGTATAACAAAAAGATTATTTTTTTTTCCTTTTGGGGCTTCAGATTCAGATGACTTGCCAGTAAATGTCGATCAAGTCAGCCACAGCAGATTGCTGAGACTTTAAGCAAGCCATCCCAAGCTAGTTTCTTGGCATAGAAGAGTCTCAAGTCTAATGATAGCTTTAACTCGCATCCCCCCAACCAAAAAAAACCACCTTGCACAAACCCATACTTTATGAATGCCTTGCTTCCTCGATGGTGGGAGCACCATGGAGATGGTGCAATAAAAAGGCCTGGGACAAAATGAGGAATAGCAAACAAATCCGAGCCTGAGGTTAGAATTCTGTTCGCTATAGTGTGATGCCTTTCAAGCAGACCAAGAGAAAGAACAGCCAAACTGTGAAAGAGACTTCAGATCACAAGTTCATTAATTATGAAAGCTGAAGAATAGATAGCACACACTTTAGTGAAGGTGCAATGAACGATATACACCATTACGTGTGTACAATGCAAATTGGCTTGAACCCTGTGTGAAAAGTAGGGAGCTTTTTTTGAAGGGAAATAATGAATACACTTTAGAAAGGTAATGACGTGCCTATATATCACTGAAACAGGAGGCAGAACACAAAACAAATTAATGATTATTTGTAAACCTAATAAGGAAATGTCAAGGACAGCTAGTGCACCAGACAGTACATGAATGGGAATGATCAAAAAGGGAAAGCCAACAGCCACTAAGAAAACTACAGAAGAATTAGAGTAGTAATCATTGAAACCATATATAAAGAGAATTTAGGATTAACAGAAATACTAGTAACTCTGCTTTTTGTAATATGCAGGGATGTTTGTCAAAAACTTAAATAGTGTAATTCTCTGCTGTCAAAAAAAAGGACCTTTTAGAGGGTGAAAGTGTGGAAAGAAAAAAATCTTTTGTGAGCCTTGGTTGCTTGTGTGGCTGTGGGTATGGAACTACTCAACCTGTGCACAAAACTATTTAACATGAAAAAAAATTCTCAAATGCTAACCTTAAGGTAGGCCTTGTTTATGGAGATTTTATTTTTAGCAATGGCTGAGACATTGTTTTAAAACTTAAAAAAAAACCCAAAAAAAATTATCATGGCTTTTTTTCTTTGGAGGAAGTGCTATATGTTCTGCTGCTGCACATGGTAGAGTGTCTTTGATCTCACATCCCTCAAGCTCCTTGGGAGAAGAAGAGAACAAGGAGTAGCCACCTAGACTGGAAATCCCATATACTCTTCATCCCTTGTATTTCTTGAAAACCTTTATGCTACTGTGGGTTCTCACTGTTGGCAGGGGACCCAAAGGAATGCTTTTGCATTGGGAAAACTACATTTCTTTGCAACTGCAACCTTCATGAGGAATGGACCAATTTTTTTTAAAGTCTTCTAAAAGAATATTAAGAAGAAAACAGTATTTGAGGAGTGCTACATTTTGTTCCCACCAGAAAAGGATATTTTGCTTTTCTTCCCCATTTGAAATGATGAAGTTTGTAAACTTTATCTTTTATGCTGTAATATAAATCTTTAATAATGAGGTAAGAGAGTTTTTGCGATTTGTCTGTTTTCAGCCCCAAGTTTCAACAGACTCTAGTTATAGCCTAATGAAATTCAAATAGCTGGACTGAAGGTTAGAAAGGGGATGACACAAGAAACTGATATTAATAATGTATGTGAGCAAATAGACTTGCAGTAGCAGTTCCAACAGTGTGGAACAAGCTACAAAGAGAGGTCTGTCTCAATATGACCTGCACTAGAAAACAGGATTGAAACTCAAGGTCTGCAAGTTTCAAAACACAGCTTTCCTGTCTGCTGAGCTCCTGTCTAGTAAATGCCATCCCCCGCTGTGCAGCAAATGCCCACATCATTTCATGACAATCTGGCCAAATAAGCAGTTACAGATTTTCCCCCTTCTGAAGCTGTCAACCTTATCAAGTGTGATGTGGAACTGAATTAGTATCTGTGCTTGATCGTTTGTCACAGTGGAAATAACCAGTTTTCCTACTGGTCCGGTGACAAAGCAATAGCAAAGTATGTGAGCTAAATTACCCCATGCTCCAGAAAACATGAAGCTGCCTCATGTTTTGTGCTTCCTTAGCAAGTGGAAAAGCTTTGTAGTTCTGCTAATTGAGCATAGATTTCCACCTGGCTAAATGATCATGAAATACAGTATGAAGACCTTCATGTTGCCTTAGGTTCTTCTCTTTAATAATAATACTGGTTTCTTTTCAGGTGAGGGTTTCTAGCTTCCTGTATTGTTCATCCTAAAATCTATCAATGACCTGAAAGGAAGATAGTCTTGTCTGTCATCTTCTCTGAAAAGTCCAAGAAAAATGAATGCATCAGATAATGCTCATGTCTTACATGATTGTTTTGGTGTCAAGTTCTGGATACACCCATGCTATTTTCTGGAGATATTCAGCTGAGGATTCATTGGTAAGATAGTCTTCAAGTCTTCTTGAACTCCCCTCCCGCTCATGCTGCCCACCCCTCCACCCCTCAGGATTTGTTTGTGTCAATTTTTCTTCCAAACGCCTGACAAGCATCTTATATATTGAATTAAGATAAGCTGGTTATTTGGAAAGTCCTGAATTAATTAGGAGACTTTACATTTTGATAAAGTGCTTCAGCGATTTAGAAAAAGTTGGCATTTACTGGGACAAGCCTAGAAATTGAGTGATGATCTTTATAGGTGGGCAACCATTTATCAAGCGGCTTCAATGGTTTCCAGACTTTATAAAGTGACAAAGCAAGCCAGTGCTTGCACAGATAACACTTGAACAGAGTATTTAGTCACTGTTGTCAACTTTGATCCGTCAGATTTAGACGCAGGTAGTTGATCTGATGGTAAGTACAGCCTGTCTTTTGTTTATAGGAAAAAAAATATAATCGGCTTCCATTGCACCATTCTCCCGAAAGCTTTATTGGTCCTCTTTGTTGCTCAGTGAATTTATGAAGTCTCTTTTAATACATCACCCTCCTGACTCAGCAGTATCTACTGCAAAGATGAATGATGTTGCACCAGAATAGACTCTGACCCGAGAAGAGTCTTGCATTGTGTGCCACCAAAAGAACAAGTGTAGTCTCTTGATGCTTACAGCTTTGTAATTTCTTCAAAAGCGCTCCTGTTGCTCTGTGCCCCCGGAAAGAACTGGAAGAAGATTATCTGCCTTTCACAGAAGAAAGCATTACAAGTATCAAATGTGTGCTATTCTCTTGGTGATGTTATTTGGCTATTCAACACTGACTGCAAGATGCATGCTCCTGTGAATGTAAGTAATCTTTTTCAAACAGTAAARTTAGATTGCCAATTTCCCTGCGCTCTTATAAGTGGTTTATCACCACGTAAGGTTTTCTGGAGTGTTAACAGCATCTTATAGCAAGTAGCTTGTTCTGGTGTGTGTACTGCTACTCTCAAGTTAGGCAGTTTTTTGGTAGCCAAGCCACCATTGAAGAAGAGCAGACGAGTCACTCTTTATCTCATGCCTGTGTTTATAGTTAATTTAATCCAGGAAAGATGGTAGCTGATTTACCCAAAGTCAAAAGGCAAGCAGGGGCTAGTGTCTGGAGTTGCTCAGTCCACTAACAAGCAGTCCCCATTTAAAAAAAGATGTACGTGTCCTCATGGTCTTTCTTTATGGTCTTCTCCTCCCAGACTTCAGCACATTTCTTGCCCTCTGGGGAACTGTAAATGGGCAGCCGTGTCATTGCAGTTAGCATGGTGGTGTGCTGAGATCATAAATCCTGCTGAGAGGAGGCCTTTAAAGCTCAAGTGAAGCAATTCACTCACTATCACTATCCAGATTTTAGGAGTCTTGCTGTCTCACGTTGCAGCCCAGTGCTTGGACAGAGGGAGTGGATTAGAGGCGTGGTGTGAGCCTTGCTTGCCTAAGAGAGCTGTTGCAGGGATTGTTTGGCAGTAGCTCTGGTTCAGCAGTAGATCAGGTGCCATTTGCAGGGATGAGAAGTAACACTTGACTGGGATGTGGGAAACACAGAAGCCTTTAGCTTTCAGTGGTTTGTGAACCATTCTGCCCTGCACTAGTCACTCTTGATGTTGTGTTCTTATTTATCTTTGTTAGCTTGCTTCATTACTCTTTCATTTTTTTCACTGACTGTTGTTTAAAAGATGCTTTCATTCATGGAAAACGAAAATAAATTCTGACTTCTAAATGTAAGCTTTCCTAAACTGAGAAGCCAGTCCTGGGATAGAGCTCTCAAAGTATATCTTTAAACGTTTCTCTTCTGCTTCCCTGCTGCTGTCCTTGCTCTGCCTGTTTATTCTGTTGGTGAGGTTGAAGCCTCATTATCCCCAAAGAGTGAGTTTTGGAGTTTGACAGATAGTTCTGTGGAAGCCTCAGCCCAGTAATAATCAAAAAAGAAAGCAGAGTGTAAGGGGCTGTTGGCAAACAAACAAACAATAAAAGAGTACATTGTGTATTAATCCCTGGCTTATCTGTATTTCATTGGATAGTGTACGTAGTGCTGGTTCCTGCTGATTCCAAAAGGATATAGTACATCTGGAATAGGTTCAGAGAGAGACAGCCGTAAACTGTAAAGCTGTGGTCTGTTTTCTGTATAAGAAACATCCTAATGAGGAAAAGCAGAGTTTAACAGTTGGAGAGAGATGATAGACAAAAATTAAGTATGGGTTCAGAGCATATATTTGAATCCACAGTCATTTTTTTTCTTTAATTGAGCTGCATTTAAGGATTTTTTTTTTTGGCATGTAATGAAGAAATTCCTTACTGTGAGGGTAGTGAGGCCCTGGCACAGGTTGCCCAGAAAAGCTGTGGATGCCCAATCCCTGGAAATGTTCAACAGTAGGTTGGACAGGGCTTTGAGCAACCTGGTCTAGTGGAAGGTGTCCCTGTCTATTACAGGGGGATTGGAACGAGGTGGTCTTTAAGGTCACTTCCAACCCAAACTATTCTATGATTCTGTGACTTCTTTTTTTTTTTGGAGAGAAAAAAATCTGAAACACTTAATGATTATTTTTTGGTTTCTTTGATGATATTTTGTTACATAAAGGGAATTCTGATAGACCAGAAAAAAAACAGGCAGGTTAATAATTAAAATACAAACCAATTACATATTGGCAAAACCAGCAAAATTTAAATTGGGTTAGCTAGTAACTATAGCCTCAGGCTCCTGCATCAAGTAGTCTGATAATTATTTTCCTGCTTGTCAGAAATGGAGAAGTGCTGAAGGCAAGCTCTGTACCATGTAGCACACATGCATGAGTTCCACATTTGTACTGGCTCACATGCTGACAGTGTGCTCCCGAAAAATTAATGATGCCAAACTCATAGCAATTGTCCTCTAAAGAGGGCTGGTAAATAAGGCGAGTCATGCTTTGAGAGTGTTTTGTTTGTTTGGGGAAGAGGGAGTGTGGGCAGGAATCAACTCTGATTTGGGTTATATCTTGAAATTTTCCTCTGGACTGCTGAGGAACAGTGCTAGGAAAGTAGTTTTTTCACCCTCAGCTTCTAGCACTAAGTGAAAATTTTGTTTAGTTTCAGAGTGCATACAATAACCATATCTTATGTTTACATTTAGAACCAACTAAGCTGGTTTCAACATATCCCAATTCTGTCCATCTCCACAGCAAATACAACCCGCGCCAATCTCAAATCTATGTGGTAGCTTTGATTTCCACAGACATTTCTAAAGAAATTAAAATTTTAAAGTATGGGTTTTTTTCTGTTCTAACTTCTTTTGAAGGAAGATAATGCTTTGCTTGAAAGTAATTCTGGTTGACATGGAACTGTTGGAATCGCAAAGATGTTCAAGATTTTTTGGGACAGGAATGTATCTCCAGCCTTGGATTTCTCTTAAAATTCCTTGTAAGGAAATCCTGTTGCACTGCTGAGACTCAGTGCATCAGGTGAGGTTTGTTAACAGGACTTAATGCTTTTAATAAAACCAAAATTACATTGAAATCCCTTGCAGAAAAAAAAAAAATTGTAATATTCATGGTGTGTAAGGCTGCAGATCATGCAGTGTTGTGCAATTACAAGTGTCAAAAGATAATAGCCCTGAAGGCTTGAGCTGCAGAGGCAAGACAGAACAGACTTGGGGCTGGGTGTGACTTGCAGCATGCTTCCTGGGAAAGGCTGGTAGCTCTGGAACCAGTGAGTCATGTATACTACTTATAAATTATTATTGTTTTTTTAAAAAGTTGCTTAATTCATTAAGTACTATAATCACTTAGTTAATAATAGGGTAGCGAAACTTGATCTGTTTATGCCTATGAAATTGAAAATTGCATGCTATGGCATACCTGTCTGCAGCTAGGAAATGTGTTTTACACTGTTTATGTTAGTGGATTTGAAAGCTTATTTTATTAAAATTATGATCATTTAGGTTGTGGCATTAGTTATTAATAAGACACTAAAGTAATATTTATAATTACAGACTAAGAAAATGGGATTAGGATCCAAAATAGGCATCAGAGTTTAGAGTAGGCTGTAATTTGGATCTGGTATATCCTGAAAATTGATATATGCTTGCTCTGCAAGATTTTTAGCTCAAACAGTAGGAGATTCAAATTGATTGTGTCTTGGTCAGAAACTGACAAACACTATGTTTTGAGGGGTGGGAGGAAGGGAAGAAGGGTCGTATGTGGCTGGTCTGAAATCAAGTTTATGTAGATAAATACACAATAAGGGAGTATGGCTGTTCACATGTGTAAATCTCTCTAAATTCAGGTGAGGGAATCAAAGTTGGGTTGTATTTTATCCATTTCTATTGTATTTAAGAGCAGGTATTTAGTACACATTTCAAAGATTCTTGTGGACAGCCTAGGTGAAGTTTGGAAAGATGATCCCCACCATTTACTTGTTCAAAGATGCAAAGATTGTGAAGAGAGAGGCCTGAAAAGATTTTCTAATGAAACAGATTGAGGGACAAAATAAGAAAAATGGAGAGAGATTCAAGAGAAACTTTTTTTTTTCTCAGGTAGGATGTAGCATATTAATGTAGCAATACAGAAGTGTGTTCAATTACAATGTGTTGTTGGAACTTAATGGTGTTGGAACAGAAGAATGTTTTTTTTGTAATTATTCTAATACCAAAGCTTTTAATTATTTGGATGTGAATAAAATACAACTTTTGCTCAGTCACTCTTATTAAGGAAGGACGTTTACAAAAAAAGTCCTCAAAGGATGTGTAATTTGGTTAAATTAATTGAGAGCTGGGAGACACAACCACATTATTCCTGCCTCTGCCATGACTGATCCTACCATTTTTTGCTAATATGTTTTTATGAAACCATGTAGACTTATTTATCCTTTCAAACGTGTAGCGTGTCCCACTTCCCAGTGAAAGAACTTGTATCGTACGGTGAATGTGCTGAAACAAAAGTGTGTTTGATCATTATGTGCAGCAGAAGTATCCCTCAAACAAGCCGGTTTACACCTAGTCGTTTTCCAAAAATTGCTGAATAATTTCCAGGGATGGTAGCAGCTGTGGAAAGGTTACTCTGATACATGGTGAATTGCTACTGGTTCAGGCAGCCCTTTTCCAGTGTGGCATCTGGAACTGTGTTAAGCATCTAAACTTCCAGGATGGTGTAGGTGAAGAATTGGACATCTCTGGTTGCAGTACTGGGTCAGTGCATGCCATATCCACAAGGTATTGCTGGACTCTCCAGAGGGAAATGCTGAGTGGCAATGGGTCTTTAAACTCCTGTAAAGATAAAATTTAGACCCTCTTCTTAATTCCTCTGAGGGATGCACTTTCACCTTGTGACTGACAAAACAGAGTTATTTTCTGGACAATGATGTGGAGTCTGTCTTTTCTCACTTTGTTTTGTTTCTTTAGTGGATTGAGAGATTTAGAAATGCAAGCATATGCTCCTGTTCCTTTTTCCCACCCTTTCCCCTGCTTAATTCACCAAATGTAGCTCACTGGTTGGCGTGCTTTTTTAGGATGTGAAATCAAGGTGCAGATTTCTTCGTGATGAGAGTTTGCCTTTGTTTGTTTGTTTGTTTTTAATTTTTTGCCTTCCAAACTATTTTGCTGAGTTAGTCTGTGGTATTTTCTAGCTTTTGAATTTAATTTTGTTATGAACAGCAAAGCAACATCAAAGATTAATTGGGCCAAACGCACATTACTCTTCCTTCCCAGGGAAGTGTCCTGATTATGAAGTATAGGTCTGGTTCCTTAATTTTGTTCTTCAAGAATTACTTATTAATATTACTGAAATTATTTATTCAATATGGAATGAAATGCATGCTTTAGGATGCAAACCTACATAGCTACCAAATGACGAAGCGGTTAGAGCTTTCTCCCTCTGGCCTATTTCTTCTTTAGTTATTGTTAGACATTATAATAGTTTTAATAAGAGGGRTAGAGAAGAATTCCAGCTTAGAGATGTCCATTGTTTAGTTTTTAGGGTGACTTCTCAGGCTGAGGGTCATCTTTATATTGGTTTCCTCTAGCAGAGGATAATCCTGACGCTACAATATCGGGACGAAAGCGTTCCTTGCTTTTCTTCAGCTGTGTCCTTCATGAAAGGAAATCATTGGTGAAATATCTGTTGACAATAATCAGGTTTCTCAAGAGCAAGGGGGAGAAATTAGGCCTGGCTCGTGCCTAGCAGAGGAACAGATGGGAGACAGCTCAGGTCAATTCATGAGAAATCATAAGCTTGCTGCTGGAAGAGAAAGCAGTTTATATATATTTTTTGGGATGGTTCATCTGACCTGCCCAGGCTTAACAAATAAATGCTTTACTCTTTGCCTCCTTAAGGAGATGACATTCTATACTTGAACACTGTTACATAAAAACRTAGCATTATAAAAGCCTACTTATAATACAGATGACAGTTTTTGGAGTTTTTTCTAACTCCTTGCAGTGTTTTTATGGAAATGACCTTGCTGAGTCATATCCTTCTCTTCAAATCTCACCAAGGAGACAGAAAAACCCCTACTACACTGGATACAAAAAAATTTGCATGAAACTTCAATTCCACCAAAGAGATCCGTTGCCCTTAAGAGTCACTGTGATTGCAAAAGTTAACAGTCTGTCCAAATATAGTAATGATGGGAGCTATGAATTCTCTCTGTCCTCTAAATATCTTACCTTCGAAGGAAATAAATTAATGCATTTCTGATCCAGAAGACATGCTGTTTTATTAATTAGTGTACAAGGAATTGTTAGGTTAGATGATTATGTTCAATTAAGCATAATGAAAGTAATTAATATAGATTCTGGTTTTAGGTGGTTGAGTTAATAGTGCCATTAAATTCTTCTGTTATGATACTGCTTGCTCTAGCAGAGAGAAAAGTTTAAAAGGAAAGAGGCAAAAGTATTTTTGCTTCCTTTCTTTCTCGGTGAGCAAAATAACTTATCCCTCCCTGTAACATATGCAGAAGAGTTTACATTTCTTTTGTAATTGCTAATGCTTATAAATACACTATATTAAAATACATTTTAAAATTTTGCAATGTATCCTTGAAAGTATTTAATTACAATATGGTTACAAAGTACTAGTCACAATAGAGGGAGTGTACTTCAAAGTATGCAAGATTTATTTCCCAAACACCTCGTGCTCTGTTACACAGGTCTAGAAAATGGCCAATAGCCCACAACAAACGCTGTTTGAAAAGGAAGTGGCTCCAAGTAAGGATTTCCTCTGGGTGTTACCGTGTCTTTCTGGCTTCTGCTGTTTGGTTTTGAGGAGGTGGCATTGGAAAGTTGTTTCTCATGGATTCACAGAGGGTGCTTTTATGCCTCAGAGTTCCTAAGCCACCAAATAAGGAAAAAACTTGTGATGAACCAGCTTTGGAAGTATTTAATTTCTTTAGCCGTATTTAAATGAGACTAAATGAGATTTTGCAGTACAACCAATTGCTGTTGTAACTCTTTCTTCAGGGTTTGTTTACTGCACTCAGTGGAATATAGGATGTAATGTGGATGTAATGTGTTTGCTTCCCTTGGGTGTAGGTTGTACTCCTAAGGTTCGGAAGACTAGGCTGATCCAACAGCGGGGAACACTCTGAGCGGATCAGTCTCTCCAGAAAACACACCGATTACAATCTTAGAAAAGACTTGGCAGAACACATTGCCCCATCCTATATTAAAAAGCAATATATTCCTCCTTTGAAAAAATCCGAGCAGCAAGAACTTGATTTAAGGAGCATATGCATTTGAATTTCAGGAGGTAACTACATAGGTGTGTAGAAATGGGATAGGGAAATATAGCAGCCAGCCATAAAAGAATATTTGTTTCCTTGTGGTGATTAATCCTCCAAGTAACCTGTAGTTTCATCGTGCTAGTAAAATGCAGACCAAGTGAGATTTGAACAATTTCTATTTGTCTGACATTTTTATGAGAAATATTTCAGCTTTTTCTGCTCTACAGCTAGTGGTACTGCATCTCTTGTCGCTATTACATTAACTCAAACTCTAGATGGTTTAAAATTGCAGATGAAATTGACCTGTTATCCATGCTGATATATGAGCTTTGTCTTGAACATCTGTTCTAAATATGCATCTTGTAAGTACAGTTGCCTCTATATTGGCTTAGAAGTGACAATTGACTGGAGTTTTTTCTTCACTTTGCTTTGCTTTGCAAGAATGAAATTTCAGCCTCTGCTAGATGGATTTTCCCACAGTTGTTACCAACTTGCAACACATCTTTCTGTTGTTGCTGCAGCTGTGGGTGTTCTGTAGCTGGCTTATGTAGACCTCGGTGCAACCCGTTCGTTCAGCTTTTCTGTGAAAGGACAAGAAGTGCTTGCATGTACTTTCTTTATTTGCTTTTCCTGCTTGTGGAGGACTCTGATGCATGAACCATTAATGTCTCCAAAAGCAGCCCTTTCTCAAGTGAGCCGTTGCTGGAGAAGTTCTGGGTTTYTTTAGCAATGATCTATAACATGAGCTAATCACTTTATTTGTATGAGATCTTTTCACAGCAAAGATAAAGCCCTAAAGCAATTATTGTACATTTTGCTGCATCAATTCCCTCTACAGCCTTGCTCCCCTAACAGTGACCATATCATGCTTTTTTTTCCTTACTGCTGAGCAGCTCAAAACTATGATACTGTTCTAACTTTATGAGCTTAAAAAAGTGGCCAAAAGACATGCAAATGAGAGACAGAAAAGCTTATCCGTATTGCACAAAGTGTACAAAATTATTCTGCTATAACTTGGGTAGTTGAAGTGAAGGAAGAAAGCGGTGATTCAGAGATAAAAGTGGCAGAGGCACATCCTTGTGGATGCTGCTACTTCCATTTTTYCCCCATCCCAGTCAGAGGGAATTGGCAGCAGAGGGATGGAGCTCAGCTTTGTGCTTCACATGTGATATTTCTAAGCAACACCAAGATAAAGTGATGCTGAGCAGGCTCTTTTAATGGCACGTATTTCTCTTGACACATCCCAGATTTCATAAACATTGGATTTGCTGTCTACTTGGGCTTAGTTAGAAATTATAAGACTGAAAATCACTATGCAATGTCAAATTCAGCTTTCTTTGTTTCATGGTTTAAGGACACAATAAATCTGTGATTATAGCAAAGAGAGTTTTGTTATTAGGGAAAGACAGTGAAAACTATTAAATTATTGTACCAAATGAAGAGACAACAAGAAAAGACATTACTATAAAACCCACTCAGGCTGTTATGTTATAGAACTGGTTTTTTTCCCCTCAAAAGATATTTGATAAGCTTGTGTCTTGTATACAACTAAAACACTGCAAATTCAGTATTCTAGTATTGACACTGAAATGCTCAATATCAGATGAAGACCGCCCTGATTACTATAGGAAACTTAAATTGGTAGTATATAGTGATGGGAGCTTGAATTGATGTATTTTACTCCTGTCATAAGCCAGATGTAGATCGGTGTCTGATCTAATCTCTAAAAATTCCACCCTCAAACTGCATATGTGTTATAGAACACTAATTTTTTTTTACAAAGAAATCCTCTCTCTTCTCCTGTGTATACATAATATTTGAAAAGCAATRGTGATTAACTCTTCAGCTGCTTCTGTCTGCAGTGCCAATTCTTTGAACTTCACAACTGGCATTAGCCCCTTTTTCTATGCAAAAGTGAAACCTAAACAGAGCAGCTGCTTTGCAAGTTGTGATGCTGCATGCCTTTCTCACCAGTTTCRTTCTGAGACCTACAGTCCTCTCAAACGGAATAATTTTCTACTTTCATAAGCTATCATATTAACTTCAGAATGATGTTGCTGAGATCAATATTGAAATTCAGTTCAATAGCCCATGATGCAGAAATGTGTTTGCATAGCAGTAACATAAAAATAATGAATCCTGCCTCTTCCTTGCTGATTTCTTCATAAAGGATTCCTAACCAGCTTAAGAGATGTGTTTCAGTTRCATGCCACAAAACCCTGCACAGCTGAGGAGATGCTGCAAAATGAAGTAGGACTGGAAAGAAATCAGAAGTACTTCAATGACCTGAGTGCATGACACTAAGGTGGTGAAAGTAATGTAAAATGCATTAAATTAGGTCAGAGACGTGATTTTCTTGAAGCTACTTGGTGTGTCAGAAGGGTTTTAAAGAACTTCCAGTTTGCCTTTGACATTGCTGCAATAATTTGAAAAAGACCTTGTAATTGAGTATGGTTCCTGCAGATCCTTGTGAATTYTTCAGGTGGAGAACCTGTATAATGGGAGTCAGAGGAGGCCCTCGGTGTCCCTTTTGACAACCAAACAAGATGTGACCAGTATAGATGTTTGGATACTTGAAATTCAGTATGCATCCGTAAGGTGATAGCACAAATCACTATTGGTAGAGTCTACAGGCTGCAGCCAAACCTTTGAAAGGTCTCCTCTATCAGCATGAAAGGTTAGTGCAGTGTTCTGCAGGTTTCTAATCTATCTTTTATGGTGTCAACTGCCACAGCACTGAGAAGAGATAAAAACAAGGAAATTCCATTAGAGGAAGGGATGGGGTAAGACGGCTGGTAGAGGAAGGTGGGAAAAGTTTCCATTTGTAATGCAATGAAACTTTAGAATCAAAGGGTCACTGCAACCTTTAAAAGGGAATTTTTTTAATAGCTGAGTGTGCTCAAAGTTCATGCAGCAAGAGACTTTTCACAGGTGATCTACTGTTCCTGGGCYGGTTTTTATGCAGACTGAGCAAGAGCAACTCCAGAAGCTGAGATAACACACACACACTTAATACAGCCATCTCAGATCTTGACAATGCTGGCTTTTTGTCTGCAGTGCTGGGTCTGCTTCAGCATTGGAGCCAGCAGCTATTGGGTTTCTCTCTTGTCACCAGTAGATACCCRTGCCATGATGAGGAACTACTACCAAATGCTCCAAACAGTGACATGGGCATGTCCTTTGTTCTTCCCCAGGCAGCTGCCCAGAGGCCATTCATTAGTCCATGATGGGAAGGAGGAGGACTTGGCAGTGATTTGACTTGTATGTTGACAGAAGGCACATAAACAACTGGGTAACCCTGAATATCTCCCTCTTTTGATGAAAATGTAGCTGATTATGATCTTGAGTCTAGGGAGAGAGGATGCTGCATATTGATGTTTCTAAGTGCCCCTCTTTACTGTCTTGCGTTCCTTATCAAAAATACATGTAATTTAAAATTTAAATGATAACGTTAGTGAAATTTTATTAAATTTAATTTGACTTAATCTAAAATAAAATAGCTGAAAAGTTAAATTAGCATAGGAAAAAATGCATAATAAAATATTTAAACTGCAGAAGTCCTTAGAGAGAAGCACCATCATAATCCTCCTTTTCCTTCTCTTCTAGCCATCCTTTCCCAAATGACTATCGTGTGCACTCAGATTCTTTAAGAAATGATGCACTTGAAAGAGTAACAGACGTTTCTGAATGCCAATAACTGTGAAAACATGCATTTGCAAATGAAGAAACTGATATGTAAAGGTTCAATGAGTTCTTCAAAGAACAAATTAAGCTGGTGTTAGTCATTATGTATCATTGCTTATATGCATGGAAGTGGGTGTATCTATATTATGCTCCCATTCCTAAATAAGTTTATAGTTAGACATTTAACGTGAGCAGCTGTAAATGCAATATTTACATTTTTAGGTTTTTTGGGGGTGAAAAATCTGCACATCACAGACTTCTACATATGTAAGTGCAAGATAATCCTTCATCAGAATTAGTCATAATGATTGTGAAGAGATCTGAATTTTTATATTGCTCCTGTCCCTGCTGTGAGTTTCTTATGGATAAGCTGATAGTTTCAGTTTTCAAAGATGTCAGGCGAGCATTTTTTATACCAATGACTAACAGAAGTTAGTTCTCTGGCAGCAGTTACTTTTATCTTTCACAGTGTCTAAAGGCTTGATGTGCCATTAACTAATATTCTTGAGGTGAAAATTTCTTTTGCTGTTGTCTAAAACTTTGAATATTTTAAAGAAAAATTCTCTAACTGTCTATCAGAATGAAAAAAATGCTTGATCAGCAGTGTGGAATAGATTTTGATTATCAGTTATCTCATGATTGCATGAATATTGTTAAAATTATTTTAGAGCAGATTTAGAGTTCTGCCATTAAAATCCTGCTCATAAAAAAAAGTGAATCAGTGTAAGAAAGGTCTGGCATGTTTTTCATGTAACTAAGCCTATCATTTATTCTCCCTAGGTTGGCTTAGGATAATGATTTGGACCTAGTTTCACTACAGATACAAAATGTGCATAAAAGTTCATAACTATGTGTGATAGACTACTTTAGGGGACTGTGAGTTAATCTTTCATCCTGGGTTTTGATGATCTGAATGCTCCTCTGTCCCAAATAAAATTACTTTTAAGCAAAATATGAAGAAATCATACAGCTATTAGTTGAAATTTTAAAAATAATTGTATTATTTAATTGAAAATATTTTTCTGTTTCAGTTTTTTTTTTCAACATACTTCCTGTTTCATAAACGTTACAAATTTGACTTTAAAGCAACCCAGTGATAAAATATTTCTCAGAAGAGAGAGGACAAGGTTTGGGGACTACAACACTTAAGATTTGTKATTCCAGAGGAGCACAGACTGTCAGCTTGAGGTCAGGAGTCATTCAAAAGGCATTAAAAATTCAAGAAAGGGTGAGTAAGAGATGAGAGCATTATTCACTTCAGTAATACATGTATAAAAGGTGTTTCTGTTTTCATGTGACTGCTGTAGAAACCTAAACACAGTAGGATTAAAACTTAGCTCTTACTTTTGTATCAAAGTACAGTGTACAGTGCACAGGCCTAAGTTTCTTGCTGCCTCAAACTGTGCAGAGTCYAAAAGCCTTGCCTTTCCAAGTCAATAGAAAGGGAAGTCTATGGCACGTGATTCAGTGCTACTTACTGAACTGGAACGTGGGAGAAGGGCAGGGAACTGGATCGGAAGAGTTTACAATGAAGGGATAAGATTTGAGTTACTGTCTACACTGTATGGCAACGAACTGGGATCGCTGGGGATGTCCTGGTATTAGAATTACCACATCATTTCCTTCATCGTCCACCATCTTCTGGTGGATGCTGCCTCTCTCCTTCTGGTCTCCCCTGCCTTTAAATAGACATTTAAATATTTAAATTTGCCACCAGCAGCCTCCTGTCTAATTGTGTGGAGATAGGCAGTCTAAACAAGTTCTTCTAGGAAATCCATCTCCCAGCTAAACTGCTGAGCCAATGAAAGATTTGACTCTCATTTTGTCTGTGCTGTTAATWATATGAACACAATACTGTTCACTTCAATGGACCCATGAAGGATAATCATTAATTTTCTAGCACAGTATTTTTCCTGACTTTGGGAAGTAGCAGTAAGAAAAAAATCCACCCTGATCAGAGACCTGCGGTCAAATATATTCTTGTGTAAGAAACAGACATATTTTTCTTACAGTCTTTAATTTTGACTATCTTAATATTAGCTAAGAAGTCTTTTTCTGTTGTTTGAAATACAGGATTTTGTGGGTTATTTTGAAAATGTTCAAATGTTCTTTTAACTTTTAAGCTTCCTTTCTCCTCGCTGCCTGTTACCCTAACAGTAGCATTGAATTCAGTTTATTATTCTCATTTTAGGAGGGTTTTTTTAATGAGGAATAATTTCAAGGTCTACCCACCACTATTGATCTCTATATCTATTTCTTTCCTCAAGTGAAACAACTGCTAAGCTTTACATGCCAAGAAGACAATTTGATCATAATTGTATCAAAATGTGGCATTTCATAAAATAGACTAGTTTTAAAACATTTAATCATGTTTAAGCAGATCTGTTGTTTGTGACTGTGTCAAGCTTCGTCTTGACAACACAGATTACCACCAGTTACTGTCTCATTAATACTGGGGAGTAGAGAGGTAGGCCTTGCTTTAGACCTTTTAGTTATATTCTTAGTTTCTTTGGAGAACTGGTGGATACCAAATTCTTGGCTCTCAAACTGAATACACAAATTGCAACTCTGAGGAAAAAAGGCTGGAGCTGAAGTGCTTCCCCACGGTCCTGTGCCAAATGGAGGTTTGGCAAAGCAGTGAATCTGCAAACGCCTCTTTGTGAAATCCTGCTATCCTGAATCAYGGGCTCTCTTATGTGGTGCTGGAAACAGTGTAGTTTGCTTTTACTTTTTGACTTTTTACTTTTCTTAGCTGTGCTTGCATTCTTCTGCTTTTCTTTGTGAGCTTACAGGAAAAGATACAATTTGCACTTACACGGTGTTATGATAAATCAGAACATACAGTTCAGAATTAGAATCATAGAACGRTTTGAGTTGGAAGGAACCTTAAAATCATCCAGTTCCACCTCTTCTGCCATGGGCAGCTRTACCTTCCACTAGGCCATATCTAATAGTCTAGATTGGAGAAATGTCTCAGAGGTGTTTKTTTCATTTGTTTTACTGGAACTATTTCATCCTGTTTCTGCTCTACASTAGTCCTTTAAGAATGCTCGGAGCATTTTGAGTCCAGAACAGAGAGATCTTTCCTTTCTATGCATCAGCTGCTGTTTGAGGTGTAAATGAGTAACTTTCAGCCTTGACTAGGACAACTTTTCATGTAGGTATAACTTCATGACTGTAAATTCCTGAAATACAGAGACCAGAATCCATAATCTGATATTATAAAGAAAAAAGGTTTAAGTTTTCCAGTAAAACTGAAAACATGTGCTTTTGAGTCTTGGAAAAYGTTAAAATAGTGGAAGGTACAATTACACAGATAAGTTTTTAGGGGACKTTTTGAAGAAAATTTCAGAGCTCAAATGAAGACTTGAAAAGTTGCAGTCCCTTTACAGAAAAGGCTCAACATATGCATAGAAAAAGAAGTATTCCTTGTTAAACAGAGGAAGAGCAAAGAAATAAGGCATTATCTGGTACCACTGTATGAGTTGCCATTACATTATGCTCCGGGAAATGACAGCAGTTGAATGGAAGGAGAAAATTGGAAGAGCTAGAGATGGCAGTCCATAAAAATTGTGCATGAAGGGAAAATGGAGTGATTGAGTTGCAGAACAGGGAAATAATTTCTTCTCTAACCTAATGCATTAAAAGAGRAAAAAAAAAGTGAATTGAGACTGAACTGAGGCTTTTCAGGTGGCATAGCCTGTTTTACCTTTTTTACAATCTAGACTTCAAATAATAGTTAAAAAAATCATTTTAAAATGCTGTACTTTACATTTTAGACTAAGGTGAAAATAAAGGATGGAATTTCTTGCTGTTATCTTGGCAGCTCTGCTAGTTACAGCTCTGTGTTCTCATGTTAAATGACTATTTTGAGATTGCAGAGCRATGTGGAATGAGAAGATAACTTGCCTTTCACAAAAAAAATTAAGGCAAGAACTTGAGACAAAATTTTAAAACAACATCTTGAAAATTGCAGGCCGTTTCAAAATTGGAAGAAAAAAAGGAAAATATCAGGATAATCTTTCATTAATTTGTCAGAATTACAAATAACATTTTTTCTCTTTTTTCCTTTTTATTTAAGGAAATTAAGAAATAAAACTAGCACTGCTCTTTCAGGTGTATCTTCTTCTGCTTTTTCTTGCAGGTCAAAATTGAAATTACATTGAACAAGATATTTTGTCATGAGCTAGTGGCCTGGATAACCTTAATAGGAAGTGGTACAGTTTAATAGAAATATATGGTCTTTATTCTCCGATCTCTGAATGTTTGGAGGGAATAGAGGTTGTCATTTCAGTGCAATTCCTCCATAAACTAAAAGTGGAAAATATAAAACGGTAAAACTAAACTAAAGGAACTTAAAGTTCGCCTTAGAGAAAATATTTGTCAAAGCAGCATCAAAGTCTCCAGTGTCATGAACTGATACTAAGAGAGATTCCTCCTGAGAAAGGTGTTATATTTAAGATGTCTTTTCTCCTCCATGCCTTCTTTGAAATACTTTACTTTCATAAAAGCTAGAGATCCATATTTCATTTCAGGGACACAGAACCTGATGTCCATCAAAAGTTTCCATTTTCTAGATTAAAATAGAAGTTTTGAAAGAGGATGCTTGTTTATTTTTTTTTTTCAGTATCTGCATGGCTTTATTTTTCCTTTAGTTCTTATAATCACAGAATCGTTAAGGCTGGAAAAGACCTTTAAGATCATCAAGTCCAACTGTCAACSACCACTATGTTCACCACTAAGCTGTGTCCTCAAATGCCATATCTAAACATTTTTTGAACATTTTCAGGAACGGTGAATCCACCACTTCCCTGRGCAGCCTGTGCCAGTGCTTGACAACCCTTTCCATGAAGAAATTTTTTGTACTGTCTAATCTAAACCTCCTTTGGCGCGACTTGGGACCATCCTGTATTTTGGTTCTAGGCATTCCGGAGCAAGAACCCAGTTTTGTTTCCTGCTTGGACCTTGCTTGGCTAAGGGTGTGCTACAAAGTGGACCGCTCTCCACAGTGATGAGAGGTCCTCTCTGTGTGCCCGTGTGTAGGATCAGTGTAATTCCAGAAGGCTCTGGAGCGGTGCTAAGAATGGCTTGTCTGTTTTTATGGCTTCCAAAGAGACGTCGTGTGTGTGTGTGTGTGTCTGTGTGTGTATTTTTATATGTGTATGTGCATGCAGTGTGAAGATGACTAAAACTGTACTTGCATTTTTTTCAGTACGTATATACTGAAAAGAAGGGGATATGAATAACTGGAAGTGCCCAGGCTTTTGACAGGCTCTTCCTTGTCACCCACCCAGCCTGCAGAGGTGAACAGCAGTCAAGGCCCCGTATATCATGTTGTGATAYGGGATTAACCTTTGGTGCTCTCTCGTTCGTTCTCAGACAGGTACAAAAAGGTGTCTGCCTGAACACGGGAGGAGAGGAGATGCTTGGTCACAGCTGCAGCTCTTGCTACTCCTGCYTTTCCCAAGGGGGAATCCCCTGCAGCACTGTCCCACCAGAGTTTGCCTGGAGCCATCTCTCTGCTCCATTTATCTTCTCTCCTGTCTTCCTAATGGACAAAATAATTTCCAATTAGAATCTCTGACCTCGGTTGCTTGATTTCCTCAGCAGGTCATGTTTTGGACAGCTTGGGAATACCTGCACTTGCAGCAATCGTAATTAAAGGTGGATGTATGCAGCTGAATTCAAGAGTTTCTGTGAGTTCTGGTTTCAATCTAAAACGCTGTATTTTGGCTCTACACAGTTTATTGTAATGTTCATTAAACCTRAACTGAGAAAAGGTCTAGGTGGTGTGCTCAGAAGATATAGGCAATATCAGAGGGAGAAAGGGAACCCAGAAGTAGAGATTTTAGATCTCCATAGAAAAATTTTAGTTTCTTAAAAATCCATTTAAAGTTTGTAAATGCAAGTTTTGAMGTTTTTGCGTGCACAAGTTTTCTGAAACACACATTCTTATTTTTCAACAGCATTCTGGCTCATTAGTTTTCCTAATACTTAAACTGTTTATTCTGGGAAACTCATAACTATAATGTTTTTATTGCTGTGAACAAGCAGATAGTGAAAGATTGCTAAAATTTCATGACCARCATTGCATGGCATTTCAGCTTTAATACATTTAAATGCCTGAACTTGTATTAAGTGTTTTGGCTCAATTCCATGACTTTCTTTTTTCCTTCAGAGTGGCAAAGTTTAGATTTTCAGCCAGAAAGCTGGGAGGCTTTGGAGAACAGGTWAAACTTGTTTCTTGAGGTGACTAACTTTGCATGAGTTTGAAAAAGTTTTAAAACCTTTGTGCTTTRACCCAAATACAGACCTCAAATTCAAATTTAGCCCTATCTAATTGGAATTTGGATTAGATGGTTGAGTTGCTGTCTTTAACATTTTTATTTATATGTAAAACTCTATTCCCTTTTGTCTTGTTTTAGTTAAAATTAGTTCTGAACAAAATGTTTTAACCATATCCTGAGGCTGCATGTTGAAAAAAAGAATAAACTGACCACCATGACTTCCAGTCTGTTTCTTTAACTGGAGCTGGTCTGTTAACTTCCAACTCATCAGTGAAAGAAAATACTCTAAATCTAGAGCATTATTTTAACATTTCCTTTCCTTCCTTTAATGCAAGGACTATCTTGGCATGACCTCTTCTTACTTCTCCCAGGAAGTCTGCAACCATGTGATTTGCATCTAGACCTGTGAGGCTTCCTAACAGCTGCTGCCTGAAGTAGGCACAAATAATTCACAGCAGCCTGTGATGACTTGTTGAATGGTGCACTAAACCACCTGAAGGAGAGGTATTTATGCAAGCCAGTAACAGAGAGTGTGTTGCTAGCTCTGGTTTTGGGGAAGTTATTGCTGTAGTTTGACATGTTGCTGTGCCATGTTTTGCACGGTAATTTTAGAGACRGATTTAAAGAAGAAAAGGATTTTGGTACAGGTAAGTTTTGTGCCTGTGCTTACTGTAGGTATCTACCTGGCCTTTAGCCATCAAACCTCTGTTAAAAATTAATATAGTAAGTACTGGCCTAAAATACTGAAGTTCTTTCTTTTGTTGAAAGTAGGCTCTGCACCATCACTTCATTTTATCAAGTCTGTATGASTACTCTAAGCTGAGTGGCCTCAGGTGTTAGCTACTCCTGAAAGACCAAGTGTCTTTGTACAGCTCCATGCCCTGCAGAGTGTTGCTATTGTGAGACTCCCTTCTCTGGAAGGAAGATGGCAATTTAGCGGAATTCTGAACCGACATGACTCTCTTGCTCCCAGTGTCTCTAGATCACCTAGAGCAATGTGGAGAGCTTTTGTGGCTCAGCATTCAGAGGTAGTATCAATTTCTAAATTATATTCTTACTTCTGAGAACCCCATGTGGCTTTAGAGACTTTAAAATCACTTATCTACCTTGGACTCCACTTACTGCCTTGAGAATGGTCCTTTCTATTCAAAGGTTTTATAAGATAAGAGTTGAGATAGAGATAAGAAACAGAGAGATGTGAAGGCTTTAATTGGTTGCTACTTTCTAGTGTTCTGTATTTCCATGTGTATTTATAATGATGTCTCTTAGTACTTACTCAGGGAAATATTTACTCTCCTCCTCCTACTCCCCCTCCCTCAGAAAGCCAGGGAATATTCCACAGTCTGGAAATACAGTGATTTGATAAATTGACTGTTTAGCCAATAACACCTACTCTGAAATTGGTTCAGAACATTTGTTCTATCACTACAGAATAGGCTCTAGTTACCGAATACTGGCAAAGAGCTCCAGCTACTGAAGTTGCTGTGTCCCTTAACTCTTGGAAACTGCATTTTCTATCAAAATTTAGATGCCCAAGTTGCTGAGTAACCTCACACTGTGCATTGGGAGGTGCTAAGAGTGTGATACAGAGGCAATAGCAGGCTATTGGGTGGGGAAATGTCTAAAGCTAACCGTTAGGAAATGCTGGAGTGAGAAGTCAGGGTCTAACTACTGAGAGTACTGTGCTGAGCTGTACTGGAGGTTCCTAAGGACAAAGTGCCCCATGGACTCCGTGCCAGATTGTCCCCCTTTCATTGCAAAAAGAATCATCTGCATCTGTGGCCTAACGTCCCACTGGATTTTCTACAAATGTCAGTCTTATTTGGTGCAAATTTTAGAAGTTTTTTGCTTTCCCTAAGAATATCCCAACACCACAGTCTGTGGTGTTCTGGGAACCRTCTGCCTTCTTCTAAAGCTGTTTTTAATCTCTAATCAAAGATTAATTATGCCAAGCTTTGGGCCACAAAGACTGTAGAGGAGAGAAAAAGAAAGAGGAAGTGCCTACAGCGCTCACCAAAGGCATGGGAAAGTCAGGTACGAGTCAGTGCAGTGATTTATAGTTGGGATTCAGCAGCCAGGGATGCTGAGATAAGCTCTGAAACACCATGCTAGGGCTGTGAACCTGCTGTGTGCCACCGCCTCTTTGTAGAGGGGATGTACTTTTCCAGAGTATCACTTAACACCTCCCAGATGGTATCTTTCTACCTGTGCTTGCAGCTACCCAATGCTAGCTGCCAGTATTTAGCTTAGAGTGTTGTTCTTTAACTCTTGCATCTCTGAAGGGGGTATTGGTGTCCTGCATGCACCTCCGTATCCCCATTTTGTTCAGATTTCCTAGGGACAGAGCTCCCCAGGGTTTTTCTCTTTCACCTGGACATGKATCCAGTGTTGAAGTCCAGTCTACTTTAAAATCTGGAATCCACAGGTTATAGGAATAAATAAATGTAAATTTAWTTCTGATCAGAGCCGAACAGTCAGGTTGCTCTCTGACTGCTTTCTTCACGCAGAGCTGGGGCTCAGCCTTCAGTGTCCATAACAACAACTTTCCCTGCAAATGGTGTCCTAATTCTGTCTAAAGCTGTCCTGGGGGACTTTGACAGCTCCTCTGAGTTCTTTTTTGCTATTTCTCTTCATCTGTTCCCCTTTATCCAAAATTCTTTTCATGATGCCAGTCTGTTGGAAATACAGTTTTGATGGGTTATTTGAATATTAGCTACTGTTTGAACAATTCCAGCCCTGTGCTTCATGGGTTACTGCTGAAGTTGTTGAAGTACTCAAAAAATCATTCAAGCTTTTATATAYATATTCAGAGGAGATTTTTATCTTTAGAATATTCTATATAGCTCTCTAACACTTCACTGATAGGAATCATCTGATCACTRGGTTGTTTTTAGATGAATGGAGAATGTATTTCCATTTCTTTTCCCTCCTTCCCTGTCCCCAAACATTCAGAACTGGAGAAACCCAGTTTTCTTGGAGCATGCCCATGGCCTGAGGATTGGGCTGTTGTCTTGGGGGTTAGAAATCACTGTCCCAGAGAGGAATTTCAAATTTCAGCAGAATTAGCTGATTCTCCAGTATTCAAAAGGGTCCTTGAAGCACGGGAATTTTAGGACAGCTTTTTTCACCTCCACATTTCCTCACGGTTTGTGTGTTAAGAAATCAAGTGTGATAAGATATTTTGAGAGCACCTATCATATAGATCTGTACTAGGTGGAGACAAGGTGACAGATGAGTCTTGCTGCCTGTACCCCTGGAGCTGTAATCATACCAGTCTTGATATCAAGTGTGTTTTTAGATGACTTGTGCTAGAAACAGCAATAGCTAAGGGATTTTAAGGCAGCTGATGAAATCTAGTTGTTTTGATATTGCTGAATCTCAGCARTACCCCTAAAGGGTTCTTTATTTACCTCAAATTCTCTTGTGATGTATCCCAAAAATTACCTCTGGGSTTATGCTGGAAATACTTTTTTGGTTTGGGTTTGGTTTTTTATTAATTGTGTTCCTATCTGCAGTTTAATTTAGCATTCCTGTGATACCTGGAGATGCATGTTCAGTGGATTTCTTTCAACTCAACACTTAAATCTGATTTCACACATCAGATTGTTTAATACGATATAGTTACCTAAGAAAAACAATTAGATGTAATTTCATAACTTACTGAAGTAAATTATTACCTAGTGTAAATACAGGAGCCATTTGCTTTCTATAGTTATCTGTAACTGAGAACTTGTGCTTTAGTGGAAAAATAAACATGATTTTGTTTCCTGTTTCTTTAATATTGATGATATCTAGGGTCTCTATCATTATTACCTATGTTTGGAACATAGAGGAAAATATAGTCCCTATTCACCAAGAAAAATACAAAAAGGAGATAGAAGAAACTGTAGTTAGGGATCAAATTATTCTCATCTTTGGAATAAGCAATAAGCAATGGCAGAATATCATCTGCCTAACCGTTGTCGAGTTTTTGTAAACATCATGACAGAGATGAGCTTTAGGAGTAGTTTGAAGAGAAGGACAGCTGTTGCTTTGTGAATACTCATTTTGTTGTTGTTGTAAATGCTACAAATGATAGCACTACTGAAAACAGAGATGGAATATATCACTTGGTTGCTCATCCTTTTAGTGCTTTACTTCTGACAAGGCCCAAGTCCCCAAAGTACCCTTTTGGGGAACACATGTCATCTGCCAAAACCCATTTGAAATCTGAAAGCACAATAATGTTTTCCTTTACTTGGTTTTTCAAATGTAAAACATTTACATTTAGCGTGAAATGCTCCTTTTAACTACAGTAACTGTAGTACACTCTAACTGTAACACTAAGTTTTTTTCCAAAGAAGTTCAGATGTTTTAAAATTTGGCAATAAAAGCTATTATAAAGGCATATTTTTAAGCAGTAGAGATTTCTCAAACTACTTGAAAACTAAACTGACTAGAATAGGATCACCAGACCAAGAATTTGAAAACTGTTTGTGCCTTACAATAAAAGCAAACTCTTACCAGGGTTTCCTGCTAATCCTTGCGAGTATCTCATGTCCGTGATAGGACAAAGGGGAATGGAATTGAACAAGAGCGAATGGCTTTAAGCTGAAAGATGGTGTGTTTAGATTAGCTATTAGGAAGAAATTTTTTACTATGAGGGTAGAGAGGCCCTGGCACAGGTTGCCCAGAGAAGCTGTGGATGCCCCATCCCTGGAAATGTTCAAGGCTGGGTTGGATGGGGCTTTGAGCAACCTGGTCTAGTGAAAGCAGTCCATGCCCGTGGCTGGGAGAGTTGGAACGAAGTGGTCTTTAAGGTCTCTTCCAACCGTGATGATCGCATCAAAATCACTCATTCCTTTCTGAGTGGAAATAAGATGAAATTCTAAGTGRGCAAGCTGTAGTGAGGGCTATGGAAATGCACGTTCTGCAACCAGCATCATTCCTAAAAGGTCTAACAAATTGAGTCAATAGTTGCTAATAACAATTGTGTTTTGCAAGCCAGAATGTCTCGGGGCAGAGATGCCTGCAGTGCACTGGGAGTACAAAGAAGATGTGTTCCTTCCAGCTGCCTTACCCACAAGAGAGATGCCACCCAGCTATCAGCTAATTGTATAATATAAAAATCCTTTCAAGATAACTTACCTAGACAGGTAGCTCAAATGGAGCTCTATTTGTGGCTAGAGTATTTGTGATAAATGAGAATGGATAACTAGATTTTTTTTTATTTTTTTTTTTAGATTTTATTTTTCTGTCTGCATGTAAGACATGCAGTTTTTCTAGCAGACTCCTGTCCTTGGAGTACMTATCTTGCTCTAAGGGCAAAAGCAGAGGCAGTGGATTATAGCTTTCCATTGTCAGCTACTATTTGTTATCCACTAGCTTCACCAGAAATGTCACCCCCAAAAGTCCTCACCTAAGTGCGATTGTGAAAATAATCTCTCTTGTTTTGTCCCAAACTTGAAGTACTTTTGAGGTTATTTACTATTAATTTCAATAGAAGAAAGTTTTCACTTGCTCAGGTTTGCCCTTTTCAGAAAGTTTGCTATATTAAAACATATCTATGTATGACTGTCTTTATATGTATTTGTCCTTTTCAGAAAGCATGTTAAATTAAGACGTATCTATGGGTGAATGTATATAGAATATCTGYACATAAAGCCTTATACATATGGTAATGTGTTTTATAATAGTTTGAGTGAGAGCCTGGTTGTATGACTTGTGAGTATGGGCATAAATTGCTCAGTTGATGATATAAACTGCTTCAAAAAAGGTGTTCAGGCCAAGTGAGAGCACCGAGTACTCTCAGTAACTCACAACACTGTTAGGGTGCCGGAGATGTAAAAAGTGCCAATACATCCAAGCTGAGAGGAGCGACTGCTCATTTTTTAATGCTTCCCTGCTGTCCTGCAGGCAGCCAGCTTTCCCACTTCCGTAGCAGAGCACGTGGCCGCAGTACGGCACAGAAAGGTACAAACCGTTCAGGGTGTGGAATTAGGGAAAGGAAAAGGGAAATATGTTGCTGAGACTATCTGCAAGGGAGTGAGGTGGCCTGCAACAAGATCTGCTGGTTTGTTTTTAGGATAGGGCTGAAGTTGTAGATAATTTCAGTAGTCTTCTATTTGGCCTGAAGCTGAGCCTCTCAGATGAGCAGTGAAAGCAATCTAACATTTAAATTTTATGGATTTGGTGCCTCCTCAGTCTGGTTATAGTAATCAGTCTGGACTCATGATTTTGTCTCGCTGAATATTTGCTAACAATATATAATTTTAAAGTAGTGGATATCTTACTGAGTCTCTGAGCAGATTGACGCTTCAGAGCTTTAAGCACTTCAAATACTTGACACGGTACAAAAATGCCTGGTGCACAAGCTGACGTTGCCCTGCTTTCACAAGGTGATTTAAAATGCCAACATACAAGCTTATGAAACAAGTTACTGGTACAATAAACAGCATTTTAATCACCTGCTATTCATTTGTTAACTCTGGGCTGAAGYTAAACTTCTAAACTACAATATAGGCATTATATAAAACGACCTCTGAAATATTTAATTAGGTTTAAAATATCAGTGTCTTTAGTTTCCTTATGTTCAGAGAAGTCAGATAATGGAAACAGAGAAACTTGAAATAACAATCTGTTAGTTTCTGAGAGCTTCTCTCTATCCTCACTGATGAGATTTACAATGTAGTAATGCTGCAATTTCATCATTATTTTGTAATCTTCTTAAATGAGTGTCTCATGTTAGTGCAGGCAATCACAATAACTACTTGAATAGGATTTGCTGCTGAGCAAAGCTGCTTGTGTTGCAAAAGCAACTAGAGGAACACACAAGCAAAAAAAACCCCATTGTGCAGAGGTGTTTACTTTCCCATTGGGTTTAGAGTGAGTCTTGAGAAGGGAATTTAGTGATGACTTCACCCATGCTAGCAAGATGTCAGCAAATTGTCAAAGAAGGAAATAATTCTGTAACAGCAGCTTAAGGCAAGTTCAAACCCAAAGGAGATTGGTAACCACAACGCTTATTTAATGTGGAATGCTGTCGTATTTCTGTGGAGTGAAAAAGGAACTTCTCTTGGCTTTGCAATGCCTACTGCTGCYGTGGTCTCTTAACCTAGGTGAGGACTTGAGGTGAGAGAAGCATGCTGTCTGGCTGCCAGATGATCCCTTATACTCAAGAGCTGTGTCCCAGGGAGAGAARGTTCTGCAGTTTCTCTTCCCTCAGAGGTGGCAGCTGAGGTGGTGGAGGCAAAAAGAAGTCACTCCATCAGATTGTGCCTGTTTGCTTTTGGACATGCTTGTCTTTAAAATGACCTCATAATTCTTTAAAAAAATAGATAAATAAGGTTGYCCCATCCCTGGAAGGGTTCAAGGCTAGGTTCAATGAGACCCTGAGCAACCTGATCTACTGGATGGCATCCCTGCCCATGGAGGGGAGATTGGAACTGGATGATCTTTGAGGGCCCTTCCAACCCAAGCCTTTCTGTGATTCTTTGATTAAGGTTGTCTCAAACCCAAYCTTTCATTAAGCATTATTTATTCATGCTACAGTGCACTTAGTCCTTTCAGATGAATATTGGCTGTATGTTTGGCATGTGTATTATCCCGCTGAAATCTTTGAGACTATTCATATGGGTAAAGTTATGTGGGATTGTAGTTATAGAGGCCAAACATGGCATTAGATCACTAAGGTTTRCAGTCATGAGGCATTAAACACCACTGTCCTACCTTGATTTTTAAAGGATTTTTTTCCCCCAGAAGAATATAGCAATAGTATCAACCTAGGGCTGTTTTATCATAGTTCTTAATTTCTTTTCCTCTTCAAACTCAGGCTAAGAAAATATTGCTACTCATTAAGTTTTTGCCKGAATGCAACCTACTTAATTCTGGTTTTGTCCTTTTTATCAGAGATATTGATCTATGATCTGATGTTCCTTGACAGAGTCATGATTCAGGCTGTTGACCCTGGCCCTAATTGTCCTTCTGGTTTCAGAATTCCTTGTAATATCTGCSTGGAGGTGTCTCCCATTTAAAAAAACCAAGATTGTAGCTGCTGTAAAAGTATTAATGTAAATGGCATAGTACTAATGCCTCTTCTGGTCTGTTTGAATTCCAGATTCCTAACAGCARATATCTTATCCTCATTTTTATTTGCAGATTTTTGAAGTGGTGTGAAGAAAGAGTGAGAACTGTTATAATCCTTATTATCCTCCTTAGAGCCTTATGGATATTCTGTAGCTATTGAAATAATAACCTCTTCCCACTCAAGTCCTACTCAAGTTACAGTTCCAAATTYCTTCTCGATTAAAGATTCTTTTTGGGTGCTTGGCATTTTTAAGTCAATGTTTCTCGAGACTTCATTTTAAATCTAATTTTATGTGTGAAATAAGTAAAATGGTACAGAAAAATGACATCTTTTTCTCCAAACCGCCATTAAAAATATATTCAGTGATTGTATCTTGATTTTTATAAATATGAAAACATGTACTGATTTCAGATAGAAGTTAACATGTGCTAATAACTATTGCATTGACACATTTTTCTCACAGTGTTTTTATCAGCCATAATTAAAGTTGCAAAATTAACGTTGCRTTGGAGCTACAGGGGCTGGATGAGGATTATGTGCCGGCGTGTGGTGATGGAGTTGGAAATGCAGTTGTTCTGCCCCTGTCCCTGTGTGGGCAGCTGCTCTGATGTAAGAGTGTAAAACAGAGTTAGGATTACATCATCGCACCACACTCTCGCTTGCTGTCAGGACTGCAGCACGATCTYCCTAACGCTACAGAAAGCTGATTAACTCCTTTTTGGATAACACAGGAGTCACAGCAGTGACTCTGGAGGTTGCATCTTAGCACAGTAAAAAAATAATTTCTTTGAAAGGAAAAGGTTTTATTGTCATTTTCAACTCCTGGAAGTAAAATTGAAGTTTATTTATAYGACCAACTGGTTTCTGTTGCTGACAGCAATTCCTATTAATTCTTCAAAGATACCTTAAGCAACAGCTAAAATGAGGGATGATGAAAATTTACAGGGAGTTGGCTTACTTTGTAAGCAGTTTATTTGCTAAAAAAATGTACTTCAAATGCAAGTAAAAAACATGTGTGCACCTTTCTTTTATGAATGCAGGGACAGGATAAGGCCCTTAGCTAAGGATTTTAGTTATTTGAGGATCATCTCCTGAAAACATTTTCCTGAATCAAATATAATTTGGCCAGTTAGGAAACACTGTACACTATTACAATGTGTACACTAAAAAAAAAAAAAAAAAATCGGCGGCTTTAGAGCTAAAATATCAGAAATCTTGTTACTGGGCTGGGTAGCAGAAGACTTCTTTTCATGAAGGTACTTACAGATACATCATTGCCTGGCCTTAGAGGTTGGTTTTGACATGTTAAAATGCAGCAGCTTTCACAGCTAAATACTCTCACATGGACCTTCTTAAAAGAAATTTATGTAGAAACTTAAAGGGGATGAAAAGTAAGAGCATGTGTGTTTGTTGGGAGAGATGGATGTGAGGACAGTACATGGGAGAACATGATTACAGGTGATTGCAACAGACACCTTTGACCACCAACTCTGAACCAATATGTGAGGGAGGGTAAARATGTGTTAAAAATGAGATCAATGTATTTTTCAAGCTAGTCGGAGGTGTTTTATGTTAATCTAGGTATTGAAAATTTGAATTTTACCTGCAAAGGTAGAAGATTGAGTATTAGAGTTGCTCTCAACTGATCTCTTTCCACACTTGCTCTGCTCCCTTCCTCTCCCTTCCATACTTATCTTGACATTAAGCTCTCCACAATTACTTACTAAAAATAAAAAGCCTTAATGCAAGTCTGCAGACAGAAGATGTTTAATTTTCACATCTGAAAGTCCTGGAAAATTCAGGAAGTAGAGAAGAGGTGAAGATTAATTATTATTTCACAGCTGGAAATGCAAGTTTTCAGAGGGAGCAAGCAGAAACAAGAAACAAACTCCAGTCCGATTTGACTGTGAGAAGTCAATAGGTAACCACTGCTAAATTTAAACAATACAATTATTAGTAGTTTTAAGCAATAGCTTCTCAGTTAATTGTCAGCTTTTGAGATAGAATGGGTGGCAGATTTAAGGAAAGAAAAGGACACAGAGAAAAGACGAAAAGGACAGCCTGAAGTTAATAGCTGAAATTATATTTTAAATTACTTYTATAAAACAGGTTGTTGTTAGAACATTGATTTTAGCTCAGAGTAGTAATTTCAAACAGCTGAAAAAAGATCTTTTGAATACAGCTGCAGCCCTTGGTTTGATTTAGAACATGCAAATGGGTATGAAAAGGTGTCTGTCATTAAAAATGGCAGAAAGGTTTAGAAAAATGCCAGCAATTTCCAATAGGGCACATAAAAACATAAGCTATAAGGTGGCTTTTTAGGTATTTCCAGTTATTTAGCATCTGCTAAGTATAGTAAGCTTGCTTTGTAATACAAAATCTATTTGTTTTTGTTGCACACATTATTTTAATGGTTTTTTTTTCAGCTGTATTTGTTTGTATTGGTGTACTTGCAGTATTTTCATATCAGGAGATGTAGGGGGGGGAAAAGAGATCCTGGTGGAAGGGGGAATCTTGGCTATGCTAAGGTGAAGAGCCAAATTCTTCTGCACTGAGAGCAAGAGGTGGGAAACAACACAAGACTCAAGCTGTAATAGTCCAGGACTTCAGGAGTCCATCTGATTAACTTTATAGCTCAAAAATTGCATTATTTGCACAGTTTATTCTGACTGCTATYGGGACATGGAGAGCTAATGATCCCTTTTTCAAACCAAATGAACTATCTCTTATTTACTTAACTATAAGCCACTTCAAAGGGAAAAAATCTTTATGCCTCTCGGAAAAGTTGATTGACCTTGAATTAGAGAAGACAATCAGAGTTGGAAATAATACAACTAGAAGCAAGAGACTTTAATTAAAATGAYGTGTCCTTATGACCAGGAACAGGTAGTCCAGTCTCTTACGCTTCTGTTTCAGTTTTATTGATAAAATTTGAAGAGAAACCTTCTTTGTACAGGTTTTCCCAAGAACTGRCAGTTTATGTTGATGATGCTCGTGATTCATACAAGGAGCATTTTCACCTGCTCACAACTGCCATCATTAAAAAAAAAAAATCAGTAAAAAACCTCAAATGAATAACAGCTAAAATCCCACCACTGAATAACCAGAGAACTAAGCCTATCAGTAGGTCATCTATGGAATATTCTCCACTATGCCAAGTCACTGGGAGGTGTGAAAAGTATTTTAACTTGGATTTCTTGTCCTGAAATAAATCATGCATGCTATATCCAAAGAATGCTTCCTGCTATGAGTGAGACACTAATGAAATACTTAATCATAGGTCAGACATGTAAATTGGTATCTTATACAGAATACAAGATAGCTTTTGCTTTTTCTTAGTAATATTTTAAAGTRCTGTTTCAGAAATCTATGAAAGTACACATATATGTATGGAGAAGGTCTACTTTCATCAGTATTAATTGAGATAAAGAATAATTCTTGGAAATTATTCATAGATTTCAGAAAGAAARTGAGCTGTTTCATTTTCTTAAGTATGCTGAACTGTCATTGGCAATGCTGATTGCAAATTTTGTTTTAAAAAAAAAAGTCTTCCTAGAATTTGTATGAATTTATCTGGAAGCTTTCATAAGGAACAAATAGTGTGAGGCACAATAAATAACCTCCTTAGCATCTGCAGAGCTATATGGAAGAGCTTTTGAAGAAGTTCACTACATTATATATCACTACACTATTTTACATATTTTCTAAAAGCATTCCATTTTACCTAATGATTCAATTCAGTCTCCAGGTCAAGATGTTGCTAAATCTATTCCGATTTAGTGGAAAGAAAGACAAAGCTAAAACCTCCTGCTCATCAGCTCCTGTAGGGCTGTAAAATTTTCAAAGTTCAAAAGTCACCATGTTTCTTGTGACGGGATAATAATACCGGGAGAGACGAAGTAATGAACTCATACATGCCATTGTGAGAGGTAATGTTTTCCAAAAGATCGTCAGATTTGAACTATTACTTGTGAAGGAAGACTACCAGACAATGTAATTTCAGTGACAAAGTGGTTGACACAGGGAAAAGAATGAGGTTTAACGAAATGTAATGAGTGGTAAATGGTTGCTTGCCTTTTCTATTTTTCTTTTTTTTTTTTTAGTGAAAATCCTTATTTTCAGTGAAATTAAGCAGCTAACAAGAGGAATGAAAGAGGTGCTAGAAGGAAAAAAAGAGTAAATGAAACTGCACATTGAGAAATGGGTAGACAAGCAGAAACACTAATTTCTTGATTACAAAATGGCATTTAATTTTTTACTTTATTAAAGTTCTTGATAGATATCTTGAATATATGGCTGTATGTGTAATATAGGCGCTCTTTCCTCTCATGACAGGGAAGCAAGGATGATTAGGTGGCTTTGAGTCCCAGTGTCATCAGTATTTAATTTAGAGAATATATTTTTCACTTAGAGGGATATCGGAGTAGGGACAGAATGCTCGTTTCACAAATTTAAAGTCATAATGCTGCATATCAATCTTATCTTTTTCTCTCAACAGTTATATGGACAGTATTAACTCAGAAAAAAATAGTTTGGTTTGTTTTGTTGTTTTTTTTTTTTTTTAAAACACACCTGCTTTTTGTAAAAACACCTGCTGCCCCTTGGGGATTTTTTGGTCTCATCTGCATTTTGGAAGCCTTTAACAACACCTTCTTTACTTTGTTTGTTTGCCGTGTAAATTTTTAGGTTTGTGATTGCTCTGGAGCTTTCTCAGTCCAGTTGCAGGCTCTGTCATATTCTTGACAGCCTTGGCTTTTCTTTCTCGTGTCATGTGGTTTTGTCACATTTCTYGCTTCATTCTGCTCCCCTGGGGTCTTTCCAGCTGTTTCACTCTTGTTTCCATYGGTAGTGAGAGAGAATGAATGCRRGTCCCACGTTCTTCYCGTCAGAGTCGCCTTTCCTCCCTCRTTCCGCGGCTGGCAGATGCCTGCCTGTCTTAGCCCGGGACTCGCGGTGTGACAGCATCGTCCCGCACCCACAGCCCGGAGCACTGAGTTTCTGTAGGCATGTGGAGACATAAATGTGTTTTATAGAATGCCCAAATCCACTTGGTTACTGAGTTTTGACACAACATGCGTTTTCAGCAGACGATACCGTGTGTTATGTGTTACTGCCCATATATGTTGCTGCCCTATTTATGGGTTGAACCCTAATTGTACATCCATATATGCTATAAATAAAGGGGAATTTAGCATTAGATCCTGTCAGGCTGTTCACGCTTGGATTTCAGGCCATGTCCAATACCTTGTAAGAGCATTTTGATTCCTTACTCAGGTAACTCATGGTATAGTGTCCTCCCTACTGCCACCATGGTCTTCTAGGCGATCATCTGTACCTGTGTGCAGCTCTCATTGCATATTTGTTCTTTTTGGATGATTTTTAGTTTCTTATGTTTTCTTTCCATTTTTTGTCTGATTTCTAAAACTACTTTCTAATTTCTCCCTCCATTTTTTTTTAAATTGAATTATTGTATTACATTTATGGATTATTAGAAATAAAAAATAAAGACCATATGTTTTGACCRTTCTTCCTCTGGAATTTCTATCAGCTGAACACCACTGGAACCAGGAGTGGTAGCTATATTTGTTCTTTTCTATATATTTTCTGTCTTTCTCTCTTTCTCTTCCTTCTTCTTTTAATTCTCTCTTCTCAGAAGTAACTTAAAACTCTTTTGAGTAACTTAAAATCAAACAGGCTCAGAGTTTGCAAAGTTGARTGSGTTAAGTTAATGCTTCGARAAGTGTTTTATGTTGATTGATTGAATGCTGCTCTAAACCTTTTGCTAAAGTTCTCTGATTTTYGAAAGTTGCCAGAAAGGGTTTTTCTGTTGTTTTGACCTCTTGAGAATATCTTGTCRGTATTTCTCCTGTGCATCTAACTCAGAGTACATGAAAAACTGTAAAGTCCTTTTAAAAGTCTCATAGTGCAAGTTCTGGGGCCATACAAGAGCTCTGTGTAACTTCTGTGTGCATACTGCAAATCAGATTTTCTCCCAGCAATTAACAGCCATTTCCGCTTTTGTTTCTTTTAAAAAGATTCAGAAATGGTGATAAATTAAAGGAGAAAGACAATATATGTGCATATATATCTAGTCTGAAACAGCATAGAGAAATATTTATATTAGGAAGCATGATATTGAAGGGAGAACTTGGCAGAGAGATAAAGCAGCATGGCAGTAGTTGGGGACGTGGAATACCTTCATAGGATGTGTGCAGGGTTGGGCGTGTTATTGGGGAAACAAAWGGCTTTCGACTTAGACTCCTCAGAAATGTGTGAAATCAATTATACGTGGAAAGGTAATAACAGGAGGAAAGAAAATGTGAGAATGCATTGTTGGTGTCTCTCTTATGCTGGAGAAGCAAAATTTTTCTGCTTAATGATAGGCCTTGTCACTTCAAAAAAAAAGGGTGTAGTTGATTTAAGCCCTGAAGGTGTTTTCTTGCTTGTTTAGTCRCAGCTATTCCCTATTACCATTTTAAGACCTGGATCATTCCTTTGAAAGTTTTTTACAAGAGCCATTTTCAAAGCACTAAAGATCTCATCATCCATTCACTGTAGGTGATGTCCAAGTTTCTTAAGGATTAGGAACAGACTCAAAATAAAATAAAATCAGAGTTGCTTTCCAGAGCCATTAATAGACGGYTTCATTTTTTATTTTATACTAATTAATCCAGTCACAATATAATGCACAAAATCAATTTGTCAGATTATGTAAGAGCTTGGCTAATATTTACTAATTTGGTTTTATACTTTAATTATTTTTTATAGTCTAGGAATGCCACTTCAAATGAGTAAATAATAGTTAAGATGGAATGGCATTTCCGCCCATCATTAAATGCATTTAAAATTTTTATTAAAAATATAAAATCTCATATCTAAATGTTCCATGTCAAGTTTATTTTTACACAATATTACATATGGCAAAAAATTCTGCATTTTGTCCAATTTAAATGACTGTGTTTTTCTTAGGAGAGTCTTGCACCTAGATGTTGTTAAGTATTAAAGAATAAGGGTATGAAATAGCCTGCAASTATGGTGATATTTAGAAGTGCCTTTTTTCATGTTTTTATTCTTGCTATTTAAATTGGAGTGTCTGTGCCTGCTGTTTTTACGCATTAAAGGTTCCTGAAGATCTTAATAGAAGAAAGTTTTTAGTCTCAGTCGTCCCACAGGTCAAAAGTTTATTAAGCGGCCTGGGTGTTCTTTGAAATAGCCAAGCTGCAAATGTTCTCAGTGATATCCACATTTAAAAGAAATAGCAGTAAAAAAGGGTGTTTATGGTTGACTGTTTTTCTGCAAATTAAAGGAAAATGCATTGCTTATAGTCTGAACGGATGTAACAGGTACTATTTTCAGGATATGCATATATTCTAGTTTCTTGTTGCTGTTCTGCAAATCCAGATGGAAGCTACTCGACAGAATAAGTGAAAAAGAAAGAAAAGGCAATTTAAGCTCTTCCAGTCCTTTGGCCATTAAAAGGTATGATGCTAACAGCAAGTGGGTCAGTGTGAATAAAACATGCAGGGTCAGTGTAAAACATGTCATAGCAATTTGGATGGGATAGGAAACCTCACAGCTCAGAACCTGAGACAAACTGAGCAGTAGGAACAAAGCTGAAATGCCACTAGGGARGTTGCTTAGACCCAGTACACTACTGGGTCTGATACCTTCAGTCTTTGTATCCCTTGCACGAGGGATACAAACTCCAATGGATTTTAGTCCCTGAGCCCTTTTTTGGTGGTGGAAGTTCCATAAGAAAACCCAGTGGTATCGCTCAGTYACTGCAGTTTCTTAGGAAATAGCAGGGCAGCAGGAAAACTGATTATTGCAGTCTGTGGTTGTATTCAGCCCACTTGTTCCAGGTACTTGAAACCTGGACCAATACAAGTTTGAAAGCCACCAGAGTGTGCATTCTGTACTCGTGCCCTGGTGAAGACACTAAAATTTCTCAAACCACCGAATACCTGCTGCGTATGAACACAGTGGCAGCAACTGRACTGGGCATGGAGGAGGTGTGCAACCTCATAACGTGGTGAATATTGTTGCTTCAGTTTCAGTGAAGCCTCATCAAGAGAAACAGCATGAAAAAATGCCATCCATCAACATCARGATTTTAATACTTGATGGATTGAGCAGTAGCAGTTTAAAATGTAAAATTACGGCTCATTTTCAAGCTGCTACTAATTGCAAATCAAACTCTGAAATGTTCTGTTGGAACTGTAACTGTGGATGAGCATCATTATTGTTTTCAATTTGCCACTTTCGTTTTGATAGGAAAATATATCATAAAGCTTTGATTTTTAATTTATTTTTATTACTGARTGTTTATTATCATGTTTGTCATTTTGACTTGAGCATCCTGGGAGAGAATGTTATTTTTAATGGTTATTCAGTAAAAGAGATTAAATCAACCTTAAGAGTGTATTTTACTTAATTTCAATCATGGTTTATTGCTCAGAATATATTTATAAAGATATGCGTGATTATATGAAAGGAATCATTAGAAATTATGTTACCAAGGAAATGACTTTTTGAACCTTTCCTTCAATACATATTTGCTTTAAAATATTACCAAATGGGGGCCAAAGGGCCTGAATGTGAGACAACTCAGTTAAGTAGGAACTATTCTGAAGAATAATGCAAATATTGTGGGGGCTATTTTTAAAAATACCTAAAAACTAAGACCACTCTTTAATGAAACTTAGGCTTCATTGACAACAAGAAGCTATGAATTCTCCAAAGGAACAAGAATTGCACTTTTCAGGCGTTGGTGAATGATGGTGATCATCATTTTTAGCCATTCAAAAAAATCCACTTTTAACTTAAATAAGTTGAACTTCTGCTATACTGAAAGGTATTGAAATGTTTCTGAATGACACCTTGTTGTTATTTAAGCAACATTTTGTTCTAAGCAATTGGCTGATATTTAACATCCAATTCTGAACTCATGGTTCATGGACAAATTTGAGAAGTTCAAAGAAGAAAGGAATTTTCAGTCCAGAAATTAGGTTTTTGTGAATTTTTTTTCTGAGACTGAGAAGGACAAGAAGAGGAGAAAATGCATAGCAGAAAATTCAGTAGTAGACAGTATTTTTGTGCTAATGAAAGAGAACGTGACCACTTTTAGTTACTTTATTAGTTCCTTAGATTCTGCTGACACAGGTAATATGTTATGATGTGTTTGAGCACATGATTATGATCCCAGTTTACTGTTGGCATAAACTTTGGGCTGAGAAGGTGTTAATGATTAGTCAACACTTGATATATATATATACAGCTACTTTTATTTTTAAACATCACACCCTCAACAACCCCTGTGAGTTAATGCACTGTGAAAAGACCCAACTAAATAAATGCACATTTCTTTCAGATCGTTTTCAAAGGACCTACTGTTTGCAACTATTCTGTAGATTACTGAAATAATTTRGTCAGTGTGAAGAGGTATCAATGTGGCAGCCACATCCAGCAATTTTACTGGACATCAGTATGGATTCAGTGCTTCCCAGATGAAGCAGATGAAGATACTTCATTGTGAGTAACMTAAACAGTGACAAAATTTTATCTGAAGGAGAATTATTTGATGATGTGAACATAAACCAARCCGAATTGTGGAAAATATGGTACCTGCATATCCTGAAAAGAGCAGGAGTCGGTGTTTCAAGAAGTGGAAAWACCCAAGAGTTTTGTGTCTGACCCAAAATGTGCTGAAGGTTTTCATTCTAAAGCTGAGCGCAGAGATTTCATAATGAAACTKCCAGCTCGGCATGAATTATACAGTACTTAAACTACCTCTCTGCACAATATTTTATTGTGCAAACTCATGAACAATTTGTTTTACGTGTTATTATCCTTGYGGTCCTTTTAAAAGAGTAATCTGTATAATTTTTTTTTTATGTTGGTTTATTTTAACACCAGCTGGAGAGACCTGCTAGGTGTCATCAAGCTCTCTGTTCTGCTCTCAGCAACATCACCCCATCCTTTTCATAAACAGATCAAAGATCCTCTGAATGTTATTCCATACTGTTGAGGAACTTCACTGCTGCAGAAGTTAAAGACATTCCTCTGGTAGGCAATTATCTCCATATTTATTTTTTYCCCCCTAAGGTGATTTTTTCTGATTTCAGAAGTATTTCTTCCTCCTCATGTTTCAGTCTCCGAAATTATTTATGAAGGACAAATATATGCCTTCACAGACTCTATTTATAAAGGGAAACATAATTAAAAAAAAAACCATATATTTTTTTCTTATCAGCATTGCTATTTTAGGCCTGAGTTTTATGAACCTCTATTGATATACCTATGCTGAATACTTAMAGGTGGGTTGCAGGTCCATGCAATTCAAGGAACATCCTAAACCCAGTCATTCCTTATGCAGGTAAGCCTGTGATGAAACAAATTTTTGGTGACAGAATTTGAAGCATTTCAACAATTTTGGTAACAATAAGTCTTCTGCGTGATTTGAAGTTTGTGGCATATGGATTGACATAGCTTTTCCACATTTTCATCTGGTGGTTCCTGTTTCTCTGTCCTTTGACTGAAACAGAACTGACTCTAAAGGTGTTTGCGGTTCCTTCCAGGGCATAGCTTGATCTGCGGCTTGTAATCTTTATGGTTAATGGCAGGGTTCTTTATGCTATGGTTCCTGGAGTTAACCTCTACATTAGGGTAGGTGAGATTCTGTCACAAAGAAATTAYTATCTACTTAAGTGCTCTGAGTCAAATCACTGAGATAATACCTTTGTTGTAATACATTGTAATAAGGCAGCTTGTGAACAGGTTTGTTATGAAGTGAAGCCAAACTTCACAAGTTATCATCACCTCATATTACTTTGTCCTCAGTTTGGAGGAGAACTGAGCAAAGGCACACTAATAGTGCTATTTGAGGAGGTTTTCTATACTACAACCCTTGATCAGAGGCATATTTTATGCTCAACTTAGAAAGTTGAGCTTCCACCCCAATGCCTGTGTGGAGGTGAGAACGTTGTCCATTTTCCRCACATGGCTATGTCCTTATGTGCTCGCTCCGTGTATTGTCTGTGGCTGCCAGTGATTTTATGCCAGATATATGTTAATGGCAACTACTGGAGCACTTTCAGGATTGTACTTCTCATTTTAATTAGTCAATTGCTGTCATTTTTCACACTGCTAATAAATCACTCAAAATATATGGCTCGTGGTTGTGGTTGCGACATTAATCTTTCGTTAAGAGATTAGTGAGTCATCTATCCCATGGCCCTCACTGCCACCCATTACACAGTAATAATAAAGCTTTCTCAACTGTAGATCCATGAGTCTTCTACTTCACTGATTGCAGTATAGCCAAGCAGTGTCTGGAGCAGCAGGATGATGGGATAGTAGTCAGATGATGCAAGACAATCCCTTTTCTGAGCCTTTTTGTTTTTCGTGGAAACTTCATAGCACAACTCTCAGTCAAGGTGTTTCATCTCAGAGTCAAAAGCAGGAGCAGGGGGCATGGATGAACAGATGAATTACTGCAGTTCCCCTCGTTCCCACTTTTGCAAACACCGCTGTTCACCATGAACTGAGCTTGTGCATCACTTGCTCATTAATGTTTGTTGCTATTTTACGGTCACAAGTTCCTTGGCCCACCTGAAAATAGAATTTGAGCCTGTGAAGTAGTTTTACAGCTTGATAGGCAGAAAGTCTGTCTGAAAACTGCCTTTGGACAAATGGTGGTTTTTTTTACTGGTGAGACAGGACCTCTGTGCTCCCTTGTTGTCTTACAGAGAGTGCATGTAGGATTATATAAGAAGGAGGAGTTGCTAGCTCTCCTCTCTGGGATAAATCTTTATCTTGTTCTAAACTGTTGCATCAAGACATTTGACTGCCAATTTCTTATTTATAAATTCAAAGTCTCTAAGGAAAAATTAAGTTGCAGTGGGCTGAATATATATGTGAACTGTATCTCAAAAAAAAAAAAAAAAAATATTGTTCAGTGCCAAAAAGATCAACCCAATTCTTATGGAATTTCTCTGCAGAGGAAATTGAAATAAAATATTTAACTTTCAGATCTATTGTGAGAAAGTAAGAAAGAGAAACATATTTATCAATTGATTTTTTTAAAGATTTTAAATTGCTGTTATTATGTAATGAAATAATTTAGTGAGTAATGTACCGTACAACTCCCAGCATAAAGAAAGAGGGAGGTGAAAGCTGATGGTATCCAAGCAAAGTGAATTGCAGGACAGTTTGGCTTAACAGTTGCCTCAAAGACTAGTTCTTGTTAATAACCTATCACCATTTCTTGTATGCATAAATATACAGAGAGCATGTGGAAACATTGAACTCAATGAGCTCTTTAGCTGGTTTCAAGGTTTTCCTCAAAAGATTGAAAATAAATGCAAAAATTCGGTTCATCAGAGGTTAAAAATCCTTTTTTTTTTTTTTTTTTCTGGTTGCTTAGAAGAATAGCTTGAAACTAAATCTGCAGGTAGAAATAGCAGGATGAACAAAGGATGTGTACCAGAAGAAAGGAAGTCCCTTTTTTACTACTGTCAATTTAACTTTTTCCTAATAAGCATCAAGTTAATTTTATGCTAACACATTTTTTTTTTATATTCTTCAGCTTCTTTTAAAGTCTGTGGTAGTCGTCAAATAATTCTTATTGCTACCCTTTTAAAAATATCAAGCATAAATTTGTGATTTGGACTTAATGCTTAACACTAACAAGTACACCTAACCTTTGGATTAATAGTGCCATGGTCAAAAAAGAGTAGAAAACCAAAAAGCTTTAAATAAGAGTTATTAAATATGCTAGAATGCTTCTTTCTTACGCATCTTCCTGGTGAAAAAAGGCAGTGTAAACCAAAATATTAGTCACTGTAGCTAGTCATGTCCTCAGTCCAGATTAAAGAAATGCAACAGATTAGGTAGAAACCTTGATGAAAAAAATGCATTACAAGAAAGTCTCATTGAGTTCAATGTTTACTTATGCTCTCTGCATATTTATACATCTAAAAAATGGTGATAGGTCATTAAGAAAATAGATATGAGAATACTTATATAAGGGTGTCTAGGAACTGCGAGGCTACCATTTTTATAAAACCACATGACAACACCAGAGCTCCACAAGCCAGAAAATGCATCCCAATTCAAATAGGCAAGTTCTGTGCAAAAAACTGCCACCAAAGCAAAATGAAAATCCTATGAGTCAAGAAACATTATGAGATCTGCAGCTCCATGAAAAAGATGCAGGAGGACATGATGTATTAGGTAGCAGAACTTCAGGCCTGATAAGGAGAAAAAATAATTGACTGTCTATAGATGCAGCAAAAAATATAAAAATAAAAATATATAGAGCTATCCAGGTAAGTTGCTGAACTTCTGCAGACATTATTGCTCCAGAAAAGCTAGCTACACCTTAGATTGATTTGTGTAAGATCATTTTCAGCAATTTTAAGGCTTCTGGTGTGTGACTCTCCCCATTGGAGGGATTTTAAAAAAACAGTATGCAAAGAATTCTGCTCTACTACAGTCTGTTCTTGAGAAAACTTAGCCTAATAAATATGCAAGAAAATAGACAGCAATAAGGAGATCTGATAGAGTAGGAACATATGAAATGCAGTCTGCCAATGCTTGGATTTTGGTCAAAATGCTTGTAGAGATAGAGCCWTACATCTGGTGGAACAACCTGCAGCTCATCTATTTCTCTTATTTTATCAGAAGTATTATCAGAGTGTGACTCCTAAGCAGGGAGAACATTATTGATCTGCTCTAAATAATGACTTTGCTGAGGATCATCTAGCARAAATGCATACAGTCCCTCCGTTGTTCTAAACAGACATGGCACACGAGAGGTAGCACACAGTAACATTTTTCACAGTCAGTTTGATGGGGTATCATAAACTGCATGTTTATGAAAATGTTTCATATGCTGAAGTGCCATTGATATAGGAGTAAAAATCAACTCTCTGGTGTTTTGTGCAGTCTGAAATGAGACCTATTGACTCATTGGTGTCTCCTAAAACGTGCAATTAAGGGACAACTGCAAGAGGTCATAGCCCTTTCTGAATTCACATAGGGCTGTGACCAGGTCACTGTGCAGGGGCACTTTAAAGTAGAATTCTGTCACAAAAATGAGGTCTAATTCAAAACTATTAATTGATGCTATTAACTTGAAAATTAAGAATACRTCTGTTTTCAGAGAAAAGTGAGCACAATGCAAACAGAGCCAAGGAAATCTTAGATGTTTTTAGAAAAGCTTTGTAGCTTAGAATAAATATAAATTTTGGGGGAATAAAGATGAATTTCTAGACAGAAATGYTTGTACATGGAAGATATTCTAGCTGTATGAAGAAGTTGTGTGGATTTGGGAACAAAACAAGATAAAAATTTGATCCTTCAAGAGAATCTTGCCTTTAGGAAGGGCAGATTTTATGACATCAGGAAGTATTTGCAGGCTGTTGGTAGCTAGTTTCACCTACAAATATTCCAGGTGGCAGGACTGTACAAATCAATTTGAAGAATTCCTTTCTATTTCAAAACATACTTGAACCATAAATTCAGCTGCAAGGATCTGCTTATATCAATTGCAGATGCAGAGAAGTGACACCTGCTACRCCAAAGCATCACTAAAAATATGTTGTGGATTCAGTGTCTGTGGCCCTCAGCTTCTAAACTAAGTAAATTCTCAAAAACTTGAGATGGGAGAGAGGGAAATAAAACCAAAATTGACTTATTTCCACAAAAATGCCCTTCTTCTGGGTATCTCTTTATTCAAACATGAAAATGTGGCATTGATATAGATACTTGCTGGAACTTTAAAATGCCAAAAGCTTTGTTTTTTTTTTTTTTTGTTTTTTTTTTTTTTAAGCTGATTAACTCTGATATCTTATAGGAGCGATATAAAACTTTAGCCTTCAAGACAACATGTGCTTCCAAAAATAGTCTTTGATATGCTTATTCCTTTTTCTTGCCATGCTTTCTCTTGCAGTARAAATTTTCCTGGAAACTTACAGTAAATTTCCAATCAGTATGGCATCGGTCAAAGCGCCTCTCTGGTTTGGAAGCAGATGTTTGGTTTGCTGTGCCAGTAGATGTTATTTGATCTACAGATCTGTGTCAGCAGTGTTTTGATATGATAGATGATACTATATTTTTGATACAACCACTYTCTATTTAAAGATTCTTTCTTTTCCTAGAATGTATTTTTCATAAGACCGTCTTCATGAAATCTCTGTAGTTATATATGAGATAAAGAATATTTTTGACTGAGGAACACATTAAAATACATCCAAAAATCAAATCACTTGCTATTTCTCAGCAGCATGTGTTGTAGTGGTACTTCTGTCCTGACTACCTCAACAATTCCGTACTGATACTGCTGGGTACCAGTTCCCACCCAGTGCRTGAAGGGAAGGTGGTGGGTGTATTTTTTCGGGATTTAATAAGGTTTATGATGTTAGTCCTCACAACATCGTCTGGATAAGTTGTGCCACTGTGGGATGAGCACGTTCATGGTGTGCTGGGTGGAGAAGTTGCTGAAGGACAGAACTCAAYGTCTTGTAGTGAATGGGCTACACCTGACTGGTGACCAGCMGTGCTCCTCTGTGTTCAGTTCTAGGGCAAGTCCTTTTAAAAATAGAATCATAAGATAATCGAATGGATTGGATTGGAAGGGACCTTAAATATCACCTGGTTCCAACCCTCCTGACATGGGCAGGGACACCTCCCACTAGACCAGGTTGCTCAATGCACCATCCAACCTGGCCTTGAACACTTCCAGGGCACATCCACAGCTTCTCTGGGCAACCTGTTCCAGTGCTTCACTACCCTTACAGTGAAGAATTTCTTCTGTATATTGTAAAGAATTTCTTCCATACATATGTATTTATCAATGATCTGGATGCAGCAGTGGAATGCACCTTTAGCAAGTTTGCTGACCGTAACAAAGTGGGAGGAGGTGCTGTTGACTCTCYTGAGAGAYGGGAGRCCTTGCAGAGGGATCTTGGATAGATTGGAGCATTGGATTATGAGGTGCTGGGCTCCCTGCTCTCCAGTGATAGGACCCATGGGRGCAGTTCAGAACTGTGCCAGTGGAGGTTTACCCCTGACATTAGGAAGCATTTCCTTACTGAGAGGGTGGTCAGACACTGGAATAGGCKCCCTAGGGAGGTGGTCAATGCCCCARGCCTGGTGGTGTTTAAGAGGAATTTGAAAAATGCCCGTAATAACTTTGGGTCAGGCAGTTAGACTGGATGATTGATTTTGCCCCCTCCTAACTGAAAGGAGGTCTGGTCTATTCTGTTCCATTCTATTCTAGTTTATGCTTTGCTATGCTATTCTATTCATCTAGATGCTGCCTCACTTAATTCCAGTAATTTTGGTGAAAGTTTGGTGGATTTACATATTCTGAGTCTTTTAAAAAAACATTTTTAGAATTTTTTTCTTGCCCTCTGAAGCTTCTCCATTACCTTGAGACTTCCACTGAATGCATGCCTATCTCATTAAAGCYGCCAGCAGCTGAAGACACAGCTGGGATAGAATTAAGAAAACTGTAGAATTGTGGTATTTAAGAAGTAAGCACTGAAATGGATTATTTTCAGGCATCTGTTTCCGGAAAGGAATCCAAACCTCAGAGCTGTGTGTCTACATTTACTGTGTCCAGAATCCAAGTGGCAATTGAAAATCCAGAAAGGGACCTGATGGGTTTCATTGGAGATGCTGCYTTGTTTGAATTCCTTACACCTCCAAGCCAAAAGAAAAAGATAAAGATTTCCTCATCTCGGTTCTTTAGTTCTTTCTTTTGTTTTTTAACCACTATGTTGGATCCCCCAGCAAGCTTCTTTTAACACARTTTTGTTTTCTACAGATTAATGTTCATTATTAAATTAGTCATAAACTCTTTCACCTGTCTCATAGAGGGGAAACTCCCTCAGAAGAAAGTGATTTAACATTCCTATTGGGTCTCTGATGAACTTTTCCCTTCTCTGCAGGGCAACCGTGGAGAATGGGCACAAGCTACCTTCTCAGCAAACATGAGGGTAAGGATAATAGTGGTGAAAAGAGATTTCTTCCTTTTAATGTAATTCTGGTGCTTAAAAGTAATTAAAAAGAAAAAAAACCCCAAGCATTTGGGTTTTGGTTCTAGCTGTAAAGTCACACCTGACTAGTGTGACATTGTCCTGCTTAATGGTGAAAAGTGTCTGCAAATGGAGAGGGAAAGCATTTAAAAGCATTTTTCCCTGAGTTTTCCTTTTTCAGGATCCTGATGWTCCGTGCACTGGGTATAGGAACCATGTCTGCTGAACGAATGAGAATAACTGGTTCTACTCTGTATATTATTTCTAAAATAATTTCTGTATTACAATTAGTATAGCTTTTAATGATTCTGCAACTAATTTCAGTGTGTGCTGTTACCTTCTGGACTTCATCTCATGTATGTTTTGCTGATAATCTTTAGATTTCTGCTTTGATTTTTCACCCAGAGATTTAAAACCATAATTTTCCTTCCTACTTCGACTCCCTCTTGAAGTAGGGGATGGGGATGCTTCCTGTGTGTACATATGTGGTAATCACTCCTCTGTCTCATGGCCTTTCCTCTGCTAGCATTTCAACTATTTAATGTTAACYCACAGTAAGATTTTCTGAGTTTCTCTGTTATTGTCCCAAACAGAACATCTTAATTCGCTGGAACAGGAATATCATGTGGCCWCATACGATTCTCATTATTTCTCATTATTTCATTTTGCTGAGTTTTGCTTTTATCTTTCTTGTCACTTTCTAGAAACACTCTAAATTACCTGCCTGCTGAATCCCAGCTTGGTGCCCTCTATTCTTTTTTCTGTTGATGCATCTTTCTTGCTGATTTTCTTGTGTACTGGCTGCTTTTTTGTGTGTTTCTTCCTGTCCGCTCACTGAGCACCTCATTCTTTATTGCCAATTTAAAGTCCTTTTGCCCAGATCCATTAGTTTTCCCTCTCAGGAAATTGGTGACCATAGCCCTCAAAAAATTTTTCAAGGCTTTGAAGCCTCTGCTTTGTGTTTCTAAGCACCCCCCCCACCTTTTAGGGACTTATTTACCACCACAATTCTGGGAGTTTGGGGGTTTATTCAACCTCGACAGTGGCAATGAATCACATATGACATTAAGCAGATTAAATTGAATGTAATTATGTTGTACTTTGGGAATTGCAAACCGCAAATTCCTCTGACGGATTTCTAGGCCTGGGATTTGACGAAGCAGCAGTATTTTCAGCTGGCTTCAGGACTGAACTGTGGCATCATGCTTGTACCACCTTAAGGGGGAATGTCAGTGATCTATCCTTGCTCCATGTCTTGTTCCTACCACTGTTCTCCTGCATTGGCTTCCAGCCTTTGCTATGTCATAAGATGCTTTAAATAAAGATCACAAAATACTCCCTAAGCAGAAGGGGTGAGCTGAGGTTGCTCAGCCAACCTTGATTTTTTTTCATTCCTCCCTCCCATTTTCTAACTTGTGAAACTTTTCCTTTGCAGTTCGGTAAATGTTATTTTAATGTAATTTGTGCCTAACATATATATTATAGATAAGTCTATCTAAWAAGCAGTTTGAAATAATATATGTAGATTTTTCTATTTTATATTCTTTTCTGTAAGTCAGCGGAGTAGAGTTCATTAACTTGATATGGATCTTTTTCAGTGTGTAACCATTCACCAAAGAATGGACTTAGGAGTATATTTATATGGTAAATGTACTGATACTGCTTACTTTAATATAAAGTTCATCTTTTTAATGCTTTTCCATATATACACATTTGGCTCTTTTGGAAAGAGACTTGTAATCCAATCTTCTTTCTCCTCATTTTAGCAGAATTATTACTTATAAACTAACATAGATTAGTTGCAAGTATTAAGAGAAMAATATTTACTTATTTATTTATTTGTGTAGTAGTTGAAGTATACTAGAGCAAACTGTTTATTAAAAAGAGTGGCATTCACCACAATACTTTAAATAGTRAAGGCTATTGAGTTGTGGTATTTTTTTTGTTTGATTGGTTTGGGTTTTTTATGGGGGGAACATTCAAATAGAAATTATGCGGTGAATTAATACCAGAAAAACCTGTTTGATAGAGAGCTGTAGTAATGCTGAAAGGAGTTTTTGCTTTTCTCAGAGTGATAACACAGCATGTAGTSTATAACTGACTAATGGAGATTTGCCACTCAAGTAACTCAATCAAAAATCTAATTTAGCTTGAAACTCTCATGGAAACAACTATGACTCTTGTATCTGCCCCAATTAAATATAGCGTGATGATGATTGCATATGTGTTACTAATAGGGTTGTTAGGAGAATTTCTGATAAAGACTTTGATGGGGATGCTAATGCAAAAGTGTAACTTTTGAATCTTCTGAATTAAAAAGTAAAACCTCTGACCACACAGGATTTTTAAAACAATTTTCAAAGGAAAAGTCTGCTTATTCAAAATGCTCTTSATTTTGAATATATTTAATCCAGAGTAAGGCAGAGTGGGGTGTGGGGTTTTCTGATYGATTTTCTTTTACAATCATTCATCAACTCATCAGATTCTAAACAGATTTTTGATTTTAATTTTAGAATMATTATCTTAAGAACATCRATTTAGTAACTGTACCACCTTCAACAGTCTCTGCGAAGTTTTCAAGCTCGTGTTGGTGAGTCTCATAAAGCAGAAAGAACGCCACCTACTTTAAGTAAGACCAGTGTATTTACCTTAACAAAACTGGCAGCRATTTGAACCATACCAGGAATCCTTGGCATGATTCAAGCCCTTCTCCTGGCATTGGAGTGGCTTACTAACCTTGTTTRGGCTCACCTTCAGAGGTGAATGTGCACCAGGTGATACCAGCCTGAAGTAGCTGAAAATATGCAAAACTTCTGGCATAATTTTCCAAGCATTAGATGTCTCTTACAGCAAAGCTATCAGAAATACGGTTTCCTATACTGCACCAAAATTCCCCTGTGGATATTCCACGGACAAAATCAGATAGCCGCTAGCATGACCTTCTATAATTAATGTACGAAGGTAAAATGTGTCCACTTGCTAGAAGAAGTATCTTAGAAAAGGAAGACTGCGTTTCTGATCTTTCAGCCCTGATCCTTGAGGAATAACTACCAAAAATAAGTATATTCATAGCTAACATCCACAGCTGTACTTGACAATAAAAACCATGGAGATACTGGCATCTGGCCTTTCTCCCCAGGCAGCTCCTCTGCCTGACCTCTCTGTCCCACCAGACYTACTGAACTTATTACTGCTTTGCTTGCTGATGTTTCCCTCTGCTCTGCTGGTAATAACCACCATTTTCTTTCAAATTGGTTAAATAATTAACATAATTATTCTCARCTTTGAGTTTATTGGCTTTTATTTTAGGTCTAAAGAAGGACTTGTATGCCCCAAAAACTTGTCTGTTACAYGCAGTAAGTGCAACAAAAAAGGAAATCAAAAGTCCTCACAAAGTTTCAGTTTTTCTGAAGCATAGATGGAATATGTGTATTACCACAAAATTACCTCTTAAAGTGCACTTCTATAAAATGACTACTGCATATCTTTGAAAATTCATCACAGTTTCACTGTATTCGGTTAAATACTTTGTACAAAACACAAATCACTTTCTGGTTGAAGAGATTCGGTGATGAAAACTCATTTGATGCTTCTAGGACAGATTGCAGTAACTTTATGATGTTGCTATTTCTTTTATGTCTTTTCTTTGTTTGTTTGTTTACAGATAAAATAAACTCCATGTTACAGCTGAAAGCAGCAAAAATATTTCTGCAAAGTTTTGACAGGGTAAATACACTTGTGATTGAAGAACTATAGGTGTTCACACGTGTCCTTATTTTCTAATATTCTCTGTCAATTAGGATGATGTGCATCTTTTAGATACACAGTTCTGAGCTCTGTTTACTGCTTATTTTTTAGTGTGTATATATATAGTCATTATGTTTCATTTTTATTTTACAAAAATGTTGTATGGGCGAAAGAGGAGCACAGTCACAAGTGAAGCATAGAAATTACTGTTACTCCAGTTCATGATTTAACAATATAATAGTCTGATTTATCAGTTGAAATCACATACATTAATAATTCAAATTAATATAGAGAAAAAGAATCATAATGCAGTTATATTGCTTTTCAGGGGAAATAAAAAATCCTTTCTAGAAATCCTCTGGGTCCAAAGACTGGTAGCTTCAGCCTTCCTGAAAGAAAGAGATGGACTCAGGACGAGCTATTGGCACCCTGAAGTCATCACTGGGAGGCATGTGGTCTTGTCTTGGGCAGTTTCTTCCCTTTATTGGGAGAAGAAAGATGCTGATAGTTCTTTCCTCCACGGACTTTGTTTTTGGAAGTTTTTTGAGCACAGTTTACATGCTCACTCTTGGTTCCTAAGCAGTCACGTTTTGTTCTAAAGCTGGGTTTACYTGAGCAGTGAAAGGCTGCAATCTTGTAGTGACCTCTGAATTACAGCTGTGGTTTCTGCCAGAACCCCTGCACCTCTGATAGCRTTCTGCACATGTGCACTCTTCTGCACTTTGTTTTATTCTAGAAGTAAAACTCAGTGCATGCTGAATAGCTGCTCATTATCACTGTAAACCACGGGAAATCTGAAACAAATGTAGTTGGTAGCTGACTGTGATGCAACTGCTATCACAAATTTATTTATTTTTTTTTTAAGGCTAAAATCAGCTCAAGCAAAGACAGCCYGTAAAAGTCCTCAGACCCTGAGCTGTCAGGTGAGTGACCTTTAGTAATGGAAAAATTTTGTTGTTTATCATAAAGATGTTGGGAAAGTTCAACCAAACCAAAGCAAAATAACACTGCAGCGATAAGGTGACCTCCTGTGACCTGCCTGTATAGCATAGATCAAATTGTCATTGTTCATGTCTTGTCAATAAAAAAAATAATTTTAAAAATAGGATTTTATCACATCTTTCGTGTAGTTCACTTATATTGTGATGCTGGTCTCTAGTATACTTTTAATGGATGTGTGGAAAGTATTTAGGAAAAAACGAGTTCACTTCTAAATTAAGTATAGAAGCTTAAGAGCAACTGCTTCGGCAGTGAAAAAAACAGCTTCCAGGAGTGTCTTGGGTGACAAGACACAGGGGTTTTAAACATTGACTTTGCTTGTTGAAATAAGTTGACAAGTAATTAAAAAAAAAAAAAGACAAAAACAAAACCTATAAAACAACCAATACCTTCTTACCCCAGAAAAAGAAATCCCAAACCCCACAGAACTTTCCGAAGAGCTGAAAGGTTGGACTCGATGATCTCAGAGGTCTTTTCCAACCTAATTGATTCTGTGATATGGTGGCATCAGTGGGCTAAGGAAGACAACTTTTAAAAAACTTAGTTTTCTGCTACTCATTCCTGTCTGTGGAACTAACCTGTCAKGTATGATATGATGCTTAAGCAGTCTTTGTGCCAAACAAGAGATGGACCTTGAGCGTGGTCTTTTACAAGAAACAGCCTAATTATCAGGTAGGATGCGGGAGGGTGGGTTATGTTCTTAAGCAACCATGGAGTGAATGGGMATGAAAAGTAGATAGAGAAAGCTTTAGTCTTTCCTAGAAGAAAATTCTTATGGTTTTGATAGCCCAGAGACAACTGTGCTGGAGCTTAAATGGATCCTGTGAATGAGAACAGCAATAGCTGCATGACCGCAGTTAGAATATTTTCATTATTTTTCATTACCCCCAGCTAAAGTGCATTTGAAATAAACCACCTTGAGATTTCAACAGAAAAATACCGTTTGTTGTCTCTGGGTCTTCTGCAAATCTGGTGATACCAAGCTTAGAAGACATGCTGTGCTGTCATTCCTTACCCTGTGTCTCGTACCATTAGTGTCTTAAAAGAATTTCTCTGGCAAAATAAACTGTAATTGTAACTGTTCGGTGCCCACCTGAGAAAATTACTTTTACTATTAAGACTGAATGGATCAAAAAGGTTCAGCACATTCCTTTTCTACCAAAATTTGTATCAGAACAAGACCTACAAAGGGAACAGAGAAGAATAGCATGTCATAGTAGATTTATATTTAAACGTCTTTTTTTTTTGTTTAAACCTATKGATCTCCTCTGTTCTCATGTACTTTGTATCTCTCTCCTTTCTCTTCTTCAGTGCTGTTGTGTGTCTTCTAGATTTTTTTAATACCAGTTTAACATCAATGAATCAGAATTCATTTTTATTTCCTTGATAAAGATCTTGTTTTTAAGTGTTCTCAGCATTAAAAATTAGAGTCACATTTTCGCAGATGCCAAGATTCCTCAGCTTTCCGTGCCCTGGTTTTGAAAATGTTTTAAATGCCTATGTGGTTTGCCTTGGAGTGTAAATCTGTCCCTCAAAGGAGGATCTTAAAATTGAGCATTCCCATTAGTGGCTGTTTCAAGGCCARCTTTAATGAAGATGTTCCTTTTGCAGAGGTTTTGAAAGTGCCACAGAAATATGACAGCTTTCTTCTAATAGTTAAAAAAAAAAAATCTAGAAAGTAGCCATGAACTGAAAGATTTTAACTGCTTCCCCCACCACCACCTCCCCTCCTCTAAGAAATGCAGCTATTCCCTGAGAAACTTTGTAGTTGGAAGCCCATTTACAGTAATAGTTTCAGCCAGTCCTAATGATCATTCAGAACAGCCGCTGTAATAATGATTTCCAGAAGGAGATGTGTTTGGGCTCTTAAACTTGCAGATGGATAGTTTTTTTAGAGAAGCAGAAATCTGGTCTYGTAACATGTTGTATGAGGATGGGACAAGCCACACTAGTTCTAATTTACATTACCAAAGCAAGAAGTCAGGGCAATGAGGGTGAAATAGGAGTATTTTGGGAAAGCCTGATTTCCATACCATTGTGGAAAGGGAAAATGGATACAAAGKATTCATGTTAGTAGTGGCTGATTTCCTTTCCCCTTTCTGAGGCAGAGAAAGATCAAAACCCCTGAGGGACGCCAAAAGCGGATTTCAGCCCTGTTATGATGTTTCCCATCATGGTGGGAGGAGACAGGAGGAGCTGCAGAGATCCAGGGCTGTCTTTCTGCTGTGTCTGCTCTTTGGGCAGCATGGCTGGGAGGTTTTGGTGTGGCATTTGCCATCTGAGCAGGATAAAATGTGTGTTTTGGAGAAGGTAGGACTGGCCCAGAGCTGCAGGTGTGGTGCTGCTGCATCCTCACTTGAGCTTGCGGGAGACAGGGACAGGACATAGAATCATGGAATGGTTTGGGTTGGAAGTGACCTTCAAAGGTCAACTAGTCCAACCCCCTGCCGTGGGCAAGGACACCTTTCACTAGACCAGATTGCTCAAAGCCCCATCTGATGTGGCCTTGAACACTTCCAGGGTGGAGCACCCACAGTTTCTCTGAGCAACCCATGTYGGTGTCTCACCACTCTAGTAGTGAAAAATTTCTTCCTAATATCTGACATCATCTACCACTGACAGTTTAAAGCCATTCCCCCTTGTTCTATCGTTACACASCCTTGTAAAAAAGTGCCTCTGCAGTTCTCTTGTAGCTCCCTTCAGGTACTGGAAGATGCTATAAGATCACCCCAGAACCTTCTCTTCTCTAGGCTGAACAGTCCTCTCTCTCTCAGCCTGTCTTCAAAGGACAGCTGTTCCCTCCCTCTGATCATTTCTGTGTCCTTCCTCTGGACCTGCTTCAACAGGTCCATGTCCTTCATGTTCTGAGGAGCCCAGAGCTGGATGCAGTACTCCAGGTACTGTGCCACTCCGCAGGCTGGCAGGCAACTTCTGTGGCACCCCAGGGCTGCCTCCATCGTCGTGTCAGCCTGGCACAAGCMATAGGATCACTGGGTTGTCAGGCTGGGTGGCTCTGTGTTTTGTTGTGGGTATTTTGCTATTTCTTTGTTGAGGCTGAAATTCTTCCACTGAAACGTCTGGCTGCTGAGCTCTGCATCCCAGCTGGAAAGAAGCAAAGCCAACCTCTTATTACCTGGAAGTAAATTATGTTAGCATCTTATTAGGGTTGAAAAACACTGATGATTTTACATCTATAGTTTTCCCTCACTTTATTAAGTTGTTGTGTCATGGCRTGAAGCATGAGAGTCTCTGTCCCTTGAAGGATCTTGGGCTAGTATTTCTTACATGCATAAAAATGTACCAGAAAATTACTCTGTCATAATTTACATAATTCTGAGTGAGTTGGAATCGACAGCCAAATATGTGCCTTGTGCAACTTCAAGTTGCCGTAGGATGTCGGAAATGTTTTTATGGGGATTGGAAACATGACARAGGAACTGAGGAGGGGACCAGAAGTCTTGTGGAAAGGCAGTGGAGCCCAGGCAGGGTGCCCAAAAGGTGTCTGAAATGGAACCAAGTACTTGGCTTTTGTCAGCTGAACGCCATCCTAGGTGCACACACAAACAATATAGTATAAATGCAAACATTATTGTAAACTTATGTTAGTTCCGATGCAAAACAACAGAAATTAATGTTCCTTATTTTCTGATGAAAGTACCGAGACACCAAGGGAATTTGCCACATGTAAAAGCACTGCAAGACACAGTCCTCACCACAGTTTATTTTAGTAACCCAAGTTGCTTCTCATCGTAGACTCTAAAAAGCTATTATTTCCCAAATGTATCCAAAATAAGTCTGAACATGTTTGCCTTTAATGCAACAAGGTGAACTTAATTACAGGAAGCTTTAGAAGTGTACAGCTCATGTGCTGCTGACACAGCAGGGGTGGGTCGGTCTGAAGGGAAGGGGAGAGGCGAGGACAATCCCTGTGTGGGAACCACCTTCGGAACAAAACCTGGAACTTCAAAGCAGGTGAAAAAAAAACAACCCAACAACAAAACAACCAACYCTCTGCAACTCTTCTAAAATGCTATAATAAATGAAGTGAAAATAACATGCCCATTTACATTTCTTTGTTCTTATTTACGGTTTAACTTAATGTCAGGAGATTGCCAAAGTTTCAGCATCAGCGTTTGTGCTTACCAGCTTCGACAAGATTTAGAGAAAAGAAAAGAAAGAAAAAAAGCAGTTTATATTTTGTAAATTACCTGTGTTCATGTGCAGCTTACATATGGGGGCGTTGATGGATGCAATAGGGAGTTACTTTTAAGGAAAGCTGCTGCTTAAGACGTGTTTCCCAACTCGGAGACCTGGTTTTGGGCCCAAAATTGCTGAATGCTTCTCCAGTGCTACTCCTTTGTGTCTTGAACAGCACCAARCCCATGGTTAATGTGGTATAAAATGAATGAAAGTATGTCCTTCCCCCTAGGTTTTATTACTTTACTGAGATTTAGCATAGTTTTAARTATTTTTATCAGCAGAGATCAGCAAAATTCCCCTGATGTACAGAGCCTTTTTAATTTCAATCTATAACCAACTTCTGTAARAGTGTTTTTTACCAGAACTTCCGGAGTTTTTTTAAACACAATATTTGAGGTTTAGATTGTTTTATTAGCAGTCWAATATTTTTTATTTGTACTATTTTTTATGTCAAATACACAGAGTAATGTTTTTAATTCATTCTTGACTGGATTAATGGGGTCTGGTGCATTTTGTTAGTATGGAACAATTAGCTAAGAACTTTCTAAAAAAGTGTTCTTCAGGTAGTCAAATCTACTAAATTCAAATAGTCTTTATGAAAGAGCTGTGTTTTTTTCCTTTTGTATAATATTCCATCATAAATTAAGAGGAAGCCTGTTGGTCTACAGCTCCTTTCCTAAATTTCCTCATGTTTGAAAAGCAACCTACTTATTTTTATTGTTATTTATATGAATGACATTTATATTCACTTTAACTAGTGAGGACTTAATATCATCCAGTGCAAAAATATAATGAAAAAATATATTCTTGATCACCTATACCTCATTTTGCTTTGAATTTCAGGGTCATTTTCTTTCAATATTATTGTATGAATCACCTCCATTTATWCTGATCATAAAATGCTTTCTGGTGTTCTCAGACTCAAAAATTTATGAAAATAAAAACATGATGCAGACACAAAAACACCAGTTTCTGAAAAGGGAACATCCTGTACCATTACTTGAGATAAAGTTCTTAGTTAAAATTTAAATATTGCTAAAATTATTTCTCAAGAATGTTATTTTCRGATTTTACAGTTATCTACACTTGAATAAAACCTGTTCCTGTAAGCAGCAATGTTTTAARTATTTTGAAATGCTCCAGCTTTAAATAAATTGATGACCAGTGAGATCATCCCTAGACATTCAATAGCAATGGTGTTACAGGAGTGTCACTGAGACAGTACTAATGATATCATCATGTGAACAAGCAAAGTGTTCTCTGTATGACTCATTGATGTTTTTTTATAGAAGTCTGAGCTTCAGAAATGTGTGTGTGTAAGATGATCGGTTTGGTGAATGAGYATAGAAAATGGAGAGACAGAAATATTAAAAAAAAATCCATGTAATTTTTATTTTTTTTTTTTTTAAGGTTCAAGATGCTGCCTGAAATCCAGAATTGGGACAAACTGAACACATAACACTAACTTTTCTAGTTCAACTCTTCCGTGGAAGTGAGTTTTAAGTCGTGTTCATGGATGGCATTTACTTAATGCTTATTCTCCAGTGCTACACAGAAACAGTTTAACTCAAGAACCTGATGACAAAGGYACTTTGGCAGTGGAGTTGCTTAAGRAGGATTTATATGTYGTACTAAATACTTCCCAGCTTTCATATTCTAATTACTTCTTCTCTTAAAATGGCTGCTTGAAAAGCAGTTGGTCATTATCACGTTGAGACATGGTTCTGGTTTGTTTTCTTTCTGRTGCTGTCTCTTCCAGTTCTACAGGGATATATACACACTACGTATGTATGAAACATTTCTCTTTAATTTAGGGATATAYGTATATATATTATATATGTATGAAATATTTATTTAAATTTTTTGGTACAATCTTCATGCAAATTATTGTGCTTATTGCATGACGCAGTTCATTGAACTGGAAAGRGAGGTGATTTTGTCATTTGGAGCTGCTCTTGGTTTATTTCCTCACGGTGTAGAGAGTGTTCACAGGCAGCATGTGTGGCTCCATGGGGTGGGGAAAAGACGAGACAGATTTTTTGGGTGACAGCAGAATTTGAAGAATCTACTCAGGCCTGTCCTCCTTTGCCCTGTGTTAATCTTGAGTGCTTTCAACAGTAGTGCAGAAGAGGCCTGGGTGTGCATTGTTTTTATTTATTTTAATCCCGTGTGTTAGCCTGAATGTCTTATGAAGGCTACCAGATCTCTGCAACTGCACTGCATTCATCATGCAGCATTTCTACCACAGGGAGAACTGACAGATAGGATTTTTTCTCCATTTTCTCCCATAGAAACTCTGAGCAATAATCTTGTACTTGCCTGGGTAATAGTGTATGATTTTTCCCACACACTCAAGCTGCTATAAATCAAGTAAGTACATGCATGTCAGAGGAAGACATAACCCTTTATTTATGAATGTGTTAAAGAACCGTCAGAAAGGGATGTTGATTCTGGTTTTATACAGGGAACTAGTGAGAATAACCAATCAACGTATCATAGGGAGAACTTAACTTTATTATGAAACATTTAGGTTGTAGGGAAGTATCAAAATTAGACAAACTTCCAATGGACAACAGCAGCATCATTTTTACTAAARAGGAGATGAAAAGCAGAGATTGGTGATTAATAAAAAGTAAGAGGAAAGAGTAGGAGAAATTAATATGTCATGAAGACTGTTACATAAAGGAGCTGTCCATTGATATATTTTGATTAGAATATTTTGACTAAGAGAGCACAATTCTAAGTAGCTATTTACCAAAATGTTTTCTATAGCAGGCAAACCTGCATTTTGTTTTAGTCAAGGTAAGGTGCCCTGAACTGAGAGAAATTAATAAACAATTGTGAAAGTTATTAAATWGGTCATTAAATATTGTATAAGTAAAGAGAAAATACATATTAACATCATATGGATTCAGGGAAAAAAACCTCAAAGCAAAACACCAAGATCTCAACAATTATAAAAAAAAATAAAATCAGCAATTATTTTTTTTTCTTGAGTTTGTTCTCGAAGTGCCCTTTTAAAGTTCAGTTTGTTAAAATCTTGGAGCAACTGAGGTGTTTTGTTAGACCTAATTTTCTTTTSTTAAGCACTAATTATGTGTACTTGAAATGTTTTTATGGTTGGTGGCACTGAGGGCAAAAAAAATACCCTAGGATATACATAGCCAACCAAATCAAGCACGTGTGGCTTACTTGCATTCCACCTGCTGGAGCATTGGAGCAGCTCTCTGCCAAAGGAGCAGAAAGTGTGCATTCAACAMGGCAGAGTTCATTGCAGTCCTTCAAGRTGAATTAAAATAGTAATTTTTGTAYGGAAATAGTATAATTGACAAAATAATGCAACTTAAATGCATGTGACATTTACTATTATGATTGGCCAACAATTATCTGAGAATTTTGGTGTTGAAGTGGTGCCCTTTCCATATTTCTGAAATTTATGCCCCAAATGCATAGTGCACAATAAAGAACTTGAGTGCTTTTCCTAATTTGACTGCGGAGTTCAACATTGGAAAAGAAAGTTTCTACTTCAACAGCAAAATCATAGCATCACAGAATGGTTTGGGTTGGAAGGMACCTTACATTCCACCTGGCTTCCATGAGCAGGAACACCTTCCACTAGACCAGSTTGYTCAATGTCCCACTGAACACTTCCAGGGTYGTGGCACCCACAGCTTCTCTGGGCAAGCTGGTGTAGTGTCTCACAACCMTCACAGMGAAGAATTCCYTCYTAATGTCTGATCTAAACCTGCCCTCTTTCASTTTAAAGCCATTCCTCCTTGTGCTATCACTACATGTCCTTGTAAARTGTCCCTGTCCAGCTCTYAYGTAGCCCCTTTAGGTGWGARCCCCCTTAGAGCAAGGTRCTCTAAGGTCTTCCYGAGCCTTTYCTCCAGACTGAACAGCCCCAACTCTCTCAGRCTTCATAGGAGAAGTGCTYCAGACCTTTCATTATCTTGGTGGCWTCCTCTGGATKTGCTCCAACAGGTCCTGATGCTTGCTGATATTTCTATGGTCRCAGAATGGGTCAGKTTGGAAGAGATCACAATGGGCTATCTGGTCCAACCTCCCTGCTCAAACAGGGTTATCCTAGAGCCCATTGTACAGGATTGTATCAGATGGTTCTGGAATATCTCCAGTGAGAATATCTCTGCAACCTCTCTGGGCAACCTGTTCCAGTGCACAGTCATCCACACAGTAAAGCAGTTCTTCCTCGTGTTCAGGTGGAACTTCTGTGCATCAGTTTCTACCTGTTGCCTCTTGTCCTATTGCCCAGCACCCCTGAGCAGAGCCTGGTCCATCCTCTTGGCACCCTCCTTTCAGATACTGACAGACATTGGTGAGGTCCCCTCTCAATCGTCATTTCTCGAGCCTGGACAGGCCCAGMTCCCTCAGTCTTTCCTCTTAAGAGAGTTTCCCCRGTCCCTTAATCCTCCTCACAGCCCTCTGCTGGATCTGCTCCAGATTTTGAAGTGAGCAGCCCAGAACTGGTCACAGTGCTYCAGATGCAGCCTCACAAGGGCTGATCCTTTGGTTGTTGACTTGCCTAAGGAATCCTGCTGTGCTTTTCAAACATCAACTTCAGCAGCCCAAAGGACTTCCACAGATAAAATTATTGATGTTAACCTAGAAGACAGAACATCATAATTYTCTTTTGCTCTAGGTTTGAATATGAATCTCGTGGCTCAGGTCTGTCACAAACAGGGGGCAGGAGATGCCCATCACGGTGTGTCCTTATTTTTCATCAGAACAAACTGCTTTGCTCATGTCCTGTTTAAAYTGAAGTAAACACTTGTTTTCAATAGGATTTAAATGTGTGTTTAAGCACTTTGAACCGAGTCTTAAAAATAGTAACTGTACCCCATCTCAGATACCTCTAGTCAGTCTGCTGCCTGTTCGTCTTCAGCATTATCCCTGCTGCAAGGGATAATGAATGTTATTAAAAGAAAGCCTTGGAAACAAAATAAAGAACSAATGTGAAACTTTTGGTCTTTGCCCAACGCTTCTAAAGGGCAGAAAGAGAAAGTTTAAAAAGTAGGATGAACCAAGAGGGCTGAGTACTGATCTGAGGAGTTTTGTGATGTACACTGAGGATCTGGTATCTCAAATGTTTGCAATAATCRTTTTAGGAGGGCTGGTTCAGACAAAAGGGTAGAAAACTTCCAAAACTGGAACTTMAGAATAAATAACTACAGTCTAGAGGAAAATGTGAATTTCCCTATGGATTTTTTTAGACAGGACTGCTTCTTCCAGTAATACGAAAAAGATCATGCTGCAACTTGGAGAAAATAATTGCTGTTAAAGAAGATCATCATTAACTGTAAGTTTTCATAATAAATAGTCTTCCTAAAGCGGTGTTCTAGCAGTGCTGTCCTATATTTGTTGTGCACTTCATCAATTTGTTAATAATTCTAATGACTGCATTTGTTCTTTAATTTAATAACCGTATGAATGGAAAGGAGAGAGAGATGCATTTTCTAATAATTTGAATAAATCAACATAAAAGATTATTTGAGATATTAGGTACAGATCTAAGAAAAAAAATTATACTAAGAAGTGTGTTTCTCCCATTATTTTCTATTAAAATAACATAAATACTAAAATAAAGCAAATGTGGTTTTGCTGCCAAAGCTGAAGTGTCACTGTTTTGTATTAACATGTAYAAAATCCGTAGAAATATGTTAAAAGAAAGGTCTGCTACCATAATTCGTGGAGTTTAACAGTAGMCTCTATCTTCAGTCATGAGTATTGCATGTGCATAGTGAAAGAATCACTGGATGGAGTTTGTCACTGGATATGGGCTGGAAACTGAAATAACTTCAGAAAAGGAAAATGTCAATATCTTTGTTTCTAAACAGGATGTGATAGACATCAAAGAGACAAAAGAGGTGTAAATAGAGAATCGGTTGCGTAGGAAGTTTACCAATGCTATCRCAGCAGGTAGGTTACAAGAAACATGCAAAAATTACTCAAGTCAGCCACCCACATACATCTGAGCTATGGAGAACCTTRGATACTTCTCTTTACATTGGATGTCTGAACATTCAGCAAGGCTGCCTGATGTGAGGTTTGCCCTGGGACTTCCTTGAGCAATGGTCAAGCATCAGGCCAGAACTGAACTAGTTCATCCCTGTAACTGTAGGGAGCACTGCGGTGCTGGAAATCTGATAAAAGGGAACTTAAAGATGAGGTTCTGGCAGTTCAGAGTTGTTTAAGAGTCCATGAATCTTTAAACAAGAACAGCAGTCATTAAAATTAAAAAAGAAAGTCCTAAACTGAGTAATAACATTTTGCTACTTTGCATTTCCCTGTTCTCTCAAAATAATGTGCTGTGATATTTATTACAACAGTATCCTGCTTTTTAATTATTTTTTTTTTGCTTCACTAGCTCTATACTAGCATTGACAGTGAGGAAGAATGAGGGATGAGAAGTTCTCGGGTGCAATTTTCAGAGTTGATAGGTTTGTTGCTTTGTTGTCTTCAATTTTATTTTCAGAGATCTCTAAGRCGGCCTTAAAAATGTTTTTGTTTTACTAATCTAGAAATATGCAATTGTTGAGAGCGCACTACTCCTGAAGTTCAAGGTAAAATTTCAGACATTATATAAGCAATTTCTCATATTTCTTATAAACMATGGCATAGTCAGTCAGGCACATTTATCCACAAATGCTGTGACAAAAATTAGGGGGAAAAATTAGTGAATGCCACTACCCATATTTGCTGAAACAATACAACACATAATTCTGTGACTTGAGTTAYCTGTCTTTTACGTCTGAATTTTGATTCTATATGTACTCTGTTTCTTCTGAATTTGGCAGCTGAATAGATTCCAAATACTTTGCACAAACTCTCTCATATTCCCTTAGGTCTGATGGTGATCAGGGTGACTTAGTGTCCCATRAGTGTCTTGTTCATTATTTCAATCTCAGAATCATAGAACACCATTGCAAAGAAGACCTCAAGGATTGTCTGGTCCAACCTTTCTGGCTTTTTTTCTTTTATTTTTTTTTTATATATAATTTATTTATATTCCAGCATTGCACCTTACTATTTGATATTAAGGGAGTACAGCACACACAGACTTACTGGCAAGATTTCCTTGGAAAGGTGGGGAGTTCCAGGTGGCAAAGCCATCAGGGCATGGTGTTCCCTCCTGCCTGCTGACAACTCCCTCMTTTCTGGAAGTAATGCCATAGTGACATACAGCACTGTCCTTTGATTGTGACAGCAGCAGAAAAGAGGTCCTAAATGGTGGTCTGGGGTGCTGCAAGGCTGTTAAGGGCTTGGTAAAGAAGTGTTATGTTTGGGCTGACCCTGCTAACTTGGAATGATCCCTTTGGGCTGCACTTTAGTGCCTTGGACTGCTGGAACCTTGAATGCACGACAACAGCCTTGAGGAAGGACACCTTTTTCTTTCTTGATGTGTTTTCACTCCATTCACTGGTGGAGGTAGTTTTGTGCTATGAAATCATGAGCTTTTCTCCCAGCAGCAATGAAGGGAAAGGCATCAGCCAGGTGCACTCTCTGTTTCAAAAGAGAAACTCAACTCATTGTCACAGACCAGTATCACCGAGGTAAAGACGAGTCTGGGGAATCCAGATAAATCTGTTCAATTCTAACTAGAATTTCAGCTCAGGCTATGGGGATATAAACTGTCAAATGCAATGGATCAGGGCTGTCACTTGTTCCATCAAAACCWAAAATAAACCACATTTTTTTGTCCCAATCTTTAGTTTCAAGCTGTTTCTTATAGCGTCAAGAAAAATCAGAAGGCAAAGGTTTTATGATAATACATTTGAGGTGTAACTGATCAAGTAATCAAGGTATTTGAGTTCTTTGTCACATAACAAAAAAAAATAATCTGATGAGCTTCTTAAAAATTGTATTTCTTGAAAGGATGAAAGTATGTAATTAAAAATTGATTAGTGTAGCAATGAGATTAAACTGAGGTTTCAAAATTTAATGGTTTCAAATTAGTTTTTAGGCCAGCCAGTCCTCACGAAAGAAGAGGAAATTTTACAGTTTCAGTTTGCAAGAGCAGTCCTTTGATGGCCAGGAGGGAAAGAAAACACGTGAAGTCCAGTAAGTTAATAGCAATYGAAGTCCAGCACTTCCCATGAAGCCTTCTGGTGTAATAATAATAATTGTAAATGTAAATATATATTTGGGCTGTTCTYACTTTTCCAGTGAGACACAAATACCAAGTGTGACATGGGCCATACCTACCATTATCTGTAGTATTTTCTGCTGGACCATTACTCTCCATTCTCTGGTCTCTGTAGTATCTCAATGCCTCAGTAAATCTGAAATAATCTTATAGATTGTGTTGGTTTTGCTAGTTCTATATTCTTGTCAATAGAAGAAATTACTAGGTTATTTCATAGATTGCCTTTTATTTTGCATGTTTAGGGGGGAGATTGCTGGTATTTAAGCAAGACATGATTTTTATTAGTAGTTTTGATTACAGTTTCTTAAATGAGAGACCTCTCTTACTCTTTTCTTAAGAGAGATTTGGAGGGAAAATATMTCTTTTTTTAAAGAAAATGCAGTCTTAACTTATTTGGGTTTGAGGTATTTTCATTGTTTTTTTGCAGTGTCAAAAGGAAAAGGTCATTAAAAAAGCCACCAGGGGAAAAAAAGCCTCAGTTGTCTTAAGTGTGGAACTGTTTGTATATTCTTTTTGAAAAATACAGGGTGTTAAGTTTAGATTCTCTGTGAAAACCAGAGTAAGTTGGATTTTATGGGAAAAGCAATGGAGTTTTTTCATTCCTTCTCACTCAGAGAGGATGAGTACACCAGGAGACCCTTTTGACCAGTCAAAGCTGATTATTCCATTCAAATTCTGCATATACATGTGCAAGGTAAGAAGCCATCTTAAACTGGATGCCTGCAGAAAASTGATGCAGTGGAAAGGGTTGAGCTTTATATTTAGCACCTAACATTTGTGAGTTTTCACGCTTGATGAACTTGCATGAGGTTTTGAAATGTAACAAATCTCTTCCCAAAATTAAGTTATGCTTTTATAATTGGCATTCTAGCAAGGAGCAAAAGCAACTAACATAATTTATTTTCTGTATTTCATCACAAGAGATGGTTTTTCTCCATTGAATTTTTATCTATGCTAAGGAGCTTTATTTTTTAACTGACTCAGTACTCCGGTTTTATTGCGCAGATAAAGGAGTTTGGTTTGTGCAGCAAAAGCATTATTCATTTTATTTTAGAGGTAATTTTAAAATTTGGACTGTATATTAATACAGCCTATTCATTCTAAATGACACATAAAGCAGGCTTATCTTGACTTAGCTTTTAATGATGTGATAGTGTGTGCATGCTTTCTTCATTGTTGTATTAGTAACACACTGTACCCATTTTCTTTACATCACCTGATGTATTTTCTTTTTTTTTTTCCCCTCTCCCTAATTCATTTTTTTCTGGTAAATAATGTGGTCCGGTGTTTTCTCCCCAGATCTTTTATGCATTATTTCTCACTTTTAAAAGGTTATRTGGTCTGATTCTAGTCTATTTTTATTTATTTCTCATGTTCTAAGTATGGATCGGTCCCAGACTTAAAGCTGCTAAAAGTCTGGGCTAGAATTTTTCATTTAAATCAAAGTAGGTAAGGAGTGACACTAAGTATTTGAGACACTCACTTAAAATAAGTTAGATTACAGGAAAATTAGAGTTGTCTGAATTGAAAATGAGCAGAAATGCAAGCGTTTTGCAGAGATTTGTTAGCCAAACAGATTTCAACACTTTTTCACATAGTAGAATGTAATATTTGTAGATATGTAGGCAATTCATTGARTGCTATAAAAAAAAAGACTTTCATCGTCTTATTTACTCATCTAATTAAAAYTAAATGGCAGTGGGATATCTGAGGATTGTATAGAAATGCCAAAAATAAAATCAGAATTTCAAGGGAAATTAAGATCAATCATTGTGTGTTCCTCCTACCACAGAAATGATGTGCTGTATGTGATCACTAGTCAACAGCCTCATAAACTTCACACACTTCCTTATAACCCTGGAATTTTATTAGCATATGTAATACATCTTGAGATATGTAAGGCATGTTTAATTGTACTCAGTCACACCTTTTAATGAGACGAATCTTCTTAGCCATCCATATTTATTTGTTATTAAAGTGGTAGGACTACTGAATTAATGGAGGTTAATAAAAAATCCCTAATGCCTTAGTCAAACTTTGCCGGTCCTGGAGATGAAGAATTGATTTAAGTTCTGTTTGCTATAGATACAGATAAACTCCATAAAGGGCACATTTTCATATTCCTACCTATGAATAAATTATTTTAAAGWGAACAAATGATTTAGACTGTTATCTCTGCTGGGCATCTGTGATCATGTGGGGCATAATGAGCTCTTTCTCATGCAGGCTGTACACTGAGGCATCACAGAAGGCACAGCAGGAATTTGGGACTCAATTTCTGATGTGCTGGAAATGTGATGCTGTTACTCTCAGGGCTCCTTCAATCCCATATGAGATTCACTAAACAGCATTACAATGAATTTGGGATCACCGTTAAAATTTTTCTTAGGCCATAGTTTTAATTTCCTATCAGTACATTCTTATCAGCAAGCTTTGAATGCTTTGAGTTGATAGGTTTTCTTGGATAAATGGCTACTTAAAATTTTTTTAATCAAATGTACTCTATGAGAACATTCAAGTGTGTGCGCTTCTGGGTTGCAGTTTAAGCTCTTTCTGACAACAGAGTGTTTTATGACATAGCATCATACTTTGTAATGAAATACACCAAGATTTCCCATATCAGGTGAGAAAAAAGGCTTATGTAGCCTAATTTTCATGTTTACCAGAGAATAGACTCAAACAATAAAGGGGGGGGGGGGGGGGGGGGGGGGAAGAAGAGAAGGGCAGGTTAAAAGTGATCTTTTCCTCTTTTGCAGTCCTTTTCTGTTTCTTCCTAGTCTTTTCCCTCTCAGCTGCCTTGTGCCAGCAGAGAGCACAGGATCCCTGCGTTTGCTTCTGTGTATCTGTGGGTGGGCTCAGACCTAGCGAGAGAGAAGCCAAGTGTTGCTGCAGTTGATGTACTGTGAGGTAGCATGTTTCACATCCGAGCCAGGAGTCTGTTTACCTCGTTCTGTCAGGGCTGTGGATAAAGGTCCATTCCTGTAAATCCTGAAATAGGGAATTTGCCTAATTTGCAGAGCATATGCCTGGTAAACTTTATATAGGCTTGAAAAGAGAGTTAGGATTAAATACAAGAAAACTGATAATAATTTACAAATATTTCAGTTCAGTTCTTCAGCAATATGGTGATGCACAAACCCTCAGTTCTCATGTTTTGCTCTTCCTTCTCTTACATCTACCCCCAGCTTCCAAACTCTTTCTCTGCCTCACACCTGAACAGAAGCCATGCGAAAGATGGCTTTTAGCAGCATATCTGCGTGCTGTGGATGAGAGTCAGGGAGGATGGAAGGCATACTCCCTCTAACTGTTACCAGWGTGTTTAAGTTGAGTGCAGATGCCAAATAACTCAAGTTCAAAGATCTGGGGGAGATTTCATAAGCATTACGAAAATTTATGTCTCGGATCCATGTATTTTATTGCATCTGTTCTGARCAAGGATGTGTTCTGCACCCACACCATCATTTTGGTGGAGGTGCATCTGAATGCCCACAGCAGAAGCTGTTGGGTGAGGGAGGACACGCAGCTGGGCATGGAGCTTGGCGTGTTTGACTCATACCAAATCACACACCTTTGAGGTGAAGTGTCTCAGATGCAGGAATGCTGTTCTTTCCCTCTCTATACTCCTGGGAGTTCCAGCTTTACCCTAGGGTAATGRAGTAGGGACAACTAGTAACAGGAACAACTGTGGGATGCTGTTTAGTTGTTGTTTAGTTCAGCACAACYAGCTGCAGAATTACATAGCTATGAAATGTCCCATTTGGTTACAAAGTGGGGAATATCCTGCTCRTAGCTACTGGTTGTTGAGCTTGATCTAAATACATTAATGTTGTTCCTATTAATTCTCTTTATTTCTAGAAGACAAAGGTGATATTAGCATTTAAATGAAAAAATATTTGTTTTTCTGATTCTGTGTTATTTACTGTTCTATGGRCCCATTTAAAGCTACTCATTTGTTTTTCCTCATTTGGTCTGTAATTTTCTGAACCAACTTTTATCCCATAACACTTGCCCTTTATACACAGACATTACCCTCAAAAGTGGAGTCTCATCAAAAGCACTTTCCAAAGTGGAAATAATTTTGTCATTTCATTAGAAAAAGTGGAATTGTGTTCTGAAACATTTATTAATTTAATCTTCAGGATTATCATCATCTTTCATCCTTAGGTATCCATTTGATTTCTGGCTGGAATCTTCAATGATATTCCCCTGAAATGAAATGAACTTTCTAGTGCCTGGTTCACTGTTGATTTTGGGTTGTTTACCCAAACTCTGTATAATACCGAATTTATAGGTTGTGTAGCCTTTCAAAAGGTGCTAAAAATGAAAATAAAAAGCACCTTCAAGCAAAGATGATCTAACATTACATGACAATTATCATCTTACCGTTAGAAGAATCACTGCTGCCTCCACTTTGTTGAATCATAGGAAATGTGATTCTTTGTTGGTTTTGTTTTAGTTTGCTCTCCGGTAACAAGCACTCTATTTTGAAAATATTTTAGGCAGCTTTTGATGCAGAGCCTAGTGTTTTCTAGTCAAAACATAAAGATGCACCTGTTCCATGTCTGGGCTTAAATATGAAGCTCAGCTTGATATATTGCTTTAAACATGACAAGAAAATTAAAACACAGAAAGCTCGAAGTACACAAAAGCTTTAGAACGAGATATATAAGAAGAAAAATGTATCGGTATAACATGTAGCTAAGTTRTCCTTAAAACTGTGTACACTTGAAAAATACATGGAATACACATCAGACATCTCTTTGCAAATCTGTATGATGCTGTAAACAAGATATTATTCCACACATTTTGGCTAGATTTTCCTTGTACAGAATCTGATGATTACACGTTAAATTATATAAAAGGTTACATCAGGTTACATAATCATTTGCACCACAAAATAATTCTACACCACAAAATGCATTTCAAAGTCATTTTCTTGAACAATGTAGATTAGAGGATCAGAGCTGCTCAGCAAGTCCCAGTCATCCACTGCAGCACATTCCACATCAAAAACAGGTTGGGGAGTCTTGTGTGGGCTTTTTTCTTTTCAGTTTTACTTTGAACACTTGAGGTGAAAACCTTGTCCTTTTGAAGTCATCATCAGGAGTTAATCCAGCATGAAAATTGAGTCTACGAAGATTGGATCCCAACAGACTAGGGATTTGTGTCTCCCTCACAGGCCAGATTCTTCAGCTTTTGTAGATTAGGTATATATAACTTTTCTCCTCTCCTCTCCTCTCCTCTCCTCTCCTCTCCTTCTCTTTTTAAATTTGGTGCTTGAGAATAAGTCTGTAAAATATTTTCAGCAACTTTATTCTTTCCATAAACGTGCCATCCTTGAAACAAGATGATGATACAGTTTTTGGGTTATGCTTAATAGCACTCCCTAAACTTATAGATAACTAATACTGCTGGTTCCAAGGAATGTGTCTCAGGTGGGTCAATATGAGAGAATGTAGGTCAAAACCTCTGAGGGCTTCTGGTGGGGTGGTATCTCTGTTATCTATAAATATTTATACAAACTATTTGAATAATTTATCAAATTATTCGGTGGTATACAAAAAGAGGATATAAACCCTTTATAAATCTAAACTAAAAGAATTTAAGAGTTGTGTTTTTTCTCTGGGACACATGTCCCAGAGAAATTGTTGCATGTTTTGTTTGGTATGTTCTCAGTGTGATACACTTCATGGAATAGTTAACAGGTTTTGCTGTTTATGTTCCCTATTTTCCTTGTTTGAACACAATGAATAATGATATCTAAAGAAAACTAAATATTAAAAGGAAAGCAAGTGCATTTAAAAGGGGTGAACACAAAGAGCAAGAACGTCAGATTKATCACAAGCTCCTAATTATGATGAATGACAGAATGTTATTAGACTGTGCTTGTCAGCATGATCTTGCTTGTTATCATAAAGTTTTAATGTCACATCAGTTTGGTGAATGATAATCTGGTGTGTTCATTGTTTAAAGCATGCAACCCACAAACAGAAACATTTCATTTAGGCTTGTGCTTACAAGATACAGTTAGATAGAGAGGTGGTGTAAGTGCATGCTGTCATGCTGTGGTAACCGGGAGAAGAGTACGGCCTAGGCTTCACTCTCTGTATTGTATGAAACAAGCTGGAGCAAACCAATGGCTGCTTTTTGACAAAAATTGAATAATAATTAAAAGTCAAATGAAAAATGCCAGAGTTTTATCTAATGTCACATCTAGCAATGAGCAGACAACTTGTACAGTATTAATCCCTTGACAGAGGGCAACTCCAGCTCTTCTACTTTTATATTTCACTAACGTTGTTCCTTGTTATTGTGCTTCTTTTGCATGTAAGAATGGAAGGTGAAGGACTTCTCTTCCTGACTCACTCTATCAAGGGCCTGAGGTTGTTGTCTGCAGTGGCCCCACATTACAGCAGGAAGTTTTTGTCCAAGCTGATCTTTTGAATTCCTGGTGAGGAGAAAGCGAAAACCCACTCCCAACCCAGCCAACTTTTCTGAACAGTCAATGACAAAAAAAATAAACCACTGTCAAAAACTCCATCGCCACCCCCAGGTTTGATTAAAGCAATGCACATCATAGCATCCCAAATGCACGCCCACTGTACTCCCACAATGAAAATTATCAGAGAGAATAAGGGGGAATTCCGATAGAGGAGAGGASGGAAGTGTAAAGCAGAGCTTGCATTATTTGCAGAAGATGCAGAAATCTTTCTGTGGAGAACATCAGCGAGCTCGTAGCGTGGCTGGGCATGCAGCCAAGGAGAATCCARATCTCTGGGAGTTCACTGACTGTAGAAAGACAACAAAAAAAACAGAGGATGAGGAAAATGTTATAGGAATAAGAAAATTGGAGGTTTTTTTCTTGATTTCTAGTGTCCTTTTTTGCTTTTTCTCCCCAGCCAGCAAACAGGTTGCCCCTGTTTCTGAAGCTGTGGTAGAAAAGCTTAGCAAGCACAACCATAAACACAACATTTCTTTGATATTCTTATATCATGAGAAATCAGGGCTTTCTCTCAATGAAAAATGCCTCAAGCTCTTCATAAGCTTATGGTTGTGGAAATGGGACCACAAGAGAACAATTTGGACTGAAAATGATGAGAAATTTGTCAGGAACCACAGATAAATCTTACTGCTACTGAAGATGCACTTGATGTTATCAGTCTTGTAACATCTGTGCTTGTTTTATGTTGAAACAAGCTCTTTCCCTCTCTCACTTTTGCAAAGTGTTTAATTATTATAGCGAATATTAACTCAGTGTGTTCATTGTCTTCTCTTATGGCTTATTTTTTCTTCTTGCAATTTTGTCTGATAATTGCTTCTTGAGCTCTGCTTCCCGTGATGCCAGGTCCTTATTAGCTGTCAATGTTTATTTCTAGAGTAAAACTGTCAATGTATTTTATTTACAAGTTTTGACCTCACTGAATAAGTAATGCCTAATAAAAATGTGTTTTTATAGGAGAGATCATCAACAGTGACAACATGGCTAGGAAGTTTTCTTTTTTTTACCTAAATCCATATATTTTTTCTATTGGCCTACTTATAAAAAGGATTAATGTCTGTTTATGAGCCTACTCTACATAATAATAGCATTTTTCAGTACCATAGGCCACATAAAATTCCAAATACAAGTATAACTGTACCACCAAATCACAAAGGAAAGCAACCTTCCTTTCACAGAAGTTCATATGAAACTTCTCATGAATCCATATTACATTTGTTTATAGAAAAAAGCCCCAAACATCTGCACATCCTTGGTGTCCCTTTAACYAACCAAATTCTCAAGGCTTCTATGTGCAAAACAGCAAATGGGATTACTGAAAACATACCTGATTTTCTCTGTGTCGTTTTCTTTGATAGACATCAAATCTTATTTTAGCAGTACATTAATACAGAAAATATTTATTGTTCTCTTGCTAAGGATTTGTTTGAATGCAGCTAGACTTTTGATAAAAATTATAGGTTTTTCAGGAAAATAATCCAGAAAAAGCTTTTGAAAAAGCTGTCTTTGCAGTAATGGAAACCACAGTTGTATGCAAAAATCCATTTTTYTCCATATGTTTTACAAAGAAATCTTTGTCTAAATTTACTGTAGTGAATCTTATTTCTAAAGTAAAGACCACAACAGCTATATTTATGCAATACTTGGCTATTATTTGTTTTGTAATATAAGTTACTTCAGAGGATCTGTTCTCATTTATTATTGTCATGTACAAAATAAGAATGGTGAAATATTCAACAATCACTTTTCAAACTCTAGACCCGGCCTATTTAGCAAAATATTTTCATGCCTTCACAAAACTTATTTGTCACTAATAAGCAGAGGCATAAATGGGCAGTTTAAAGGGCAGTTGCTACCTAAAAACATTCAGTAGCAAGAGAAACCACTGCCACACAGTCACAGAAAGGAGGTTTAAATACAAGAGATCAGTAAGGTGACAAAATGGTAGGGCCTATCTAGGCCCTCCAAATGGCTGAAGCCTTGGTAAGTCTCTCTCTCCCTCCTTTGAATCACTGAATTTATGGATAGACACGAGAGCTGATGTTTCTAGGGGGTGTGAGGAAAACGTGCATCGTTTTCCCAAACATTTGTGGCATATCTGTGAAAACTGTGCTTCTGCCACCCTAAAAGAGGGTGAGAGGCAGAGGAAAATTACTTTTAGATCAGACCTTGACAAGAGTGAGGGATTCTGGCGAATTCGGTTGGAGCATGCTGTAACAAAGGCAATTTTCTCTGTCATACTTACAGTTTTTATTTAATCATATTTTATGCAGAACTTTAGTCTATGCTTTTTTTACATCGTTGCAAAGGTTAATGGCAAAGGAATGGTGATTAAAATCATCAAAAAATAAATAAAAAAGATAAAATATAAGAAGAACAAATCTCTTAAAAATTAAGTAGAAAATGTAGTAGTAACTGTAAGAAAAAGAGGTGGTAAAAGACTTTTTTGGTGGACAAAAAGCCCCAAAAACCATTTTCCTTGCTGCAGTCACACCTCGTTGTGCATGGGAGTGAAAAGTAACAAAAAGTACTCCTTGAAATGCTCTGTTCTTGTTTTCTTATTTTTAAAGCATTTTCTGTTTTTCTGTTGTCATTTCTAAGTAATAACTGCTTACAAGGAACACTCCTCAGCCATAGATATCACGGTCGTTAAACTAGAGATTAGTTTTTCCTTTTTATATATGAGCAACCTGAGAAGCAGAGAAGTAACAACTCTCTCCTAAAGTGACCTGCGGAGTCMGTGCTGGAATCAAGAGGGCAATCAGCCACATCATCTAAAAAACATAWATTTCTATTGAAAAAAAGCCGTGGGGAAATGGGATTGGAAGGTAGCCATTTTTTGTCAGTCTTTCATAGAAAATGAAGTGGCCACAATACAGAAAATCGAATACTTTCTGAAGGTCTGGACAGGAACCACCTTTTCCTTCCAAATTTACMAAGCATCCAGCTCAGCAGAGTCTTGCTCCACCCACACGATCCTTTGCTGTGATGGGGACATTTGGGCACCCCTTCCAGTGTCACTGTCCTCAACTCCAGTTGTGCTGCTTCGAAGGGTTCAAGTCATTGGCTTACTCTCATTTGAAGTTAACTGTGTATTTAATAGATGAACTTTGGAAAAYCCTGACTGCCATGAAAAATTAAGTAGGTTTTTTAGAGACTGGTGGATGGCTGCCAAAATATTTGGCATCTGTGAGAGTTTTAAATTTTTGTTTGATGTGTCTTTGGTGGATGATAGGCAATAGTAATGGTTGACTGGGATCCAGCAAAACTTTAGAGTAATTGATTCGCTTCAATAATAATAAAAAATTAATGTCTTTTTTGAAAGYTCTTGAGTACTCAGGATGTCCCCTGTTTCTTGGTGGGTAAATGCTCTCCAAACATTTGTGTGACCAGGATTGTCAATGTGGAAAGGTAGACAGGCTGATTAGAGGTTTAAACTAGAAAAGGAGGGATGTCTGAGAATTGAGGGATGACATCTGAGAACTCATCTATCCACGGTATAGAGGGACAGTACAACATTTGCCRTGATAAATGTATGTGAATTAAGACAGAAAAGATACATATTAATACATCAKCAGCATAAAAATTGTGGGGTTTTTGTCACTTCAGGCAATGAAATTGATGCCAGAAGCTGAAAATAAATGTAAAAGAGGTTAAAACAACCTTATAAAAATACAACTAACTGTCTATATATTCTTTAAATTACAAGTATAAATTATAAGCAAGACAGAATCAGAGTTTGACTAGAACTAATGGCAAATGCACAGAGTATGCAGCTGGTGGATAAAATTCGGAAGTAGCCTTAGAGTGAAAGTGTTCCAGAAAGGAAGGAGGGAAAAAAAATTTGCTCTGTCCTTCAGTTCTAATGGAGTTGGGTTAAAACTCGAGTATCAGTTAAGTGGCTCCCTGCTAATGCATAATTTATGGAAGGTAAAAGATCTATGTATTTAATTGAATTCATGTTGCAAGGCTCTTGCCGTACCAATAATTCTTCATAAACACACTTCAGCTTTCTTCTCTAGAAAGTTACTGCTTCCTCTCCTGCTCAGAGAAAGGCTGGTGTTCCCTGAAGCACATTTTTCATCACCTCAGGCTGACCTCTGCATTTTGGGGTGCAGAAGCTGAGGGAGGAAAGGAGGATGGCACTTCTCAGGGGTTCACTAAGGAAACATAGAGAGAAGAGAGGGAAAACCATAGGCTCAGGATCATCCATGACAGGTTTTCTGTGGAACACAGCCTAATGTGCTAGCTTGACCCACTGTCTTTCCATAATATAATCTCCTCAGCTAGAGGAAAAAGAAAGAAAAGTTAGAATAGAAATAGAATTTCTGTTTTTCTGGCTCCCTTTGGGGACCTGGAAGGTTTGTAGACCAGCTCAGCCTTTGGTTTGCTTTTTTAGGTTTGCAGGGGGACAAGGGGAAGCCAGTTCCTGTTCAGACCTCGTGGGAATGTCCTGAGAAGAACTGAAGGACCTGGGCTGAGTAGTCTCAGTCAAACAAGCTGGAGTTAGATACCTCCTTGCATATCTCATGATTTCCTCCTACTGAGAAACTGGTTTGGATCAATCTCTACCTATAATTCAGCAAGATTGCATCTTTGTTCTGGGTGAATACAGCATCTCTAACATCAGCTTATTATGTGCTGTAGTTAGGTAAGCATATTAATGATTCTATTTTTTTTTTTATTTTTATGATTGTCTTCTAGTCTGGTATTAGATCTGCAAAGAAAAAGCAGGGAACAGTTTATCACCTATGTGATTTTTCCTCTTCATTTCCTCTTTAATTCCTCCATACTTTTTTGAGGGTATTATGTATTTAATCTTAGAGCCAATAAAAACTTCTTTTATTGCTGAATCATTTCCAGTAATTTAAGAATTGACTTTAAGTAGCACCACTTATTAATGAAGGAGAATATATAATGCACTTAGTGAAAAAAATCCCAGTGGGTCCTTGAACAAGTTCCCTGTTTATTTTCTGTCCTGAATTTAATTCTCTAAAAACTCTGAAATCAGTCTGCTGAACCTAAGCAGGTAAGCAAGCACATTTCATTCCCTTCTGCGTAATTAGCTTACAGATGTGCAGGTTTCAAAACCTGAAAGCACCTTGACTGTAAAACACAGGCCATTAACATTTTACATAGCTATTGGTGCATAGAAGTTGTACTTAGGTGGAAGGGTATACGTAGAGATATAAAGCCATCAAATAATGTAAAATTCCCTGGTGACTTGATCCTTGCTGRCTGGATATTCATTGACCGATTCCAAGGCTGAAACTCTTTCCTTTTTTTCTTTGCAGCCACAAAGCCTTGCAATATTTTGAAAAAATACTTAAAAATGTGTCAATATGCTTTACCCTGGAATAGGTATTACACTTCTGGCAGCCTTTTATATGAAAGATTTAACTCCTGAGTTGGTGGGTTTTGTTATCTTCATGACTAGGGGGATTGTTCTTTAGTGGACTGGCCATTTTTTATTTTCATAATCAGAGTAAAAATCAAATAAGGGTGTTTTGAATGTGCCCAAAGATTTYCCCCTTACTTTTTAATCTAGAACCATGAACACTTGCTGTTGGCATCAGACATCTGGCTATTACCCATCGAAGGTGAAAGCTAGTGTACATTTGTTTTGTTACAGAATTCAAATCCTTGAAAAACTAGRAAAGGATGATGGGAATTTTGAATTGGTAATAGAAACTTATTATTCCTAGAAATTTATCCAAACACAGCACACCAAACCATTGAATAATCCAAAAAGAATTTTATYAAAGGTTCAGAAATTTATCGAGCTTGATATGCCATCACTCTTTCCTTCTTACCCGTTTTTCAAGACAAACCTTGAGTTCTACACGCTCCAAGTTTACAAAAAATTTTGTGGAGAAACACAGCTTTTTATTCAGAGGAAAACCACACCTATTATGCATTCCAAGTTCAGTTCCAAAAGGAACAGTACCATTCCCAGCACTAGATAGCATCAGCAATCTCAACAYGTTTTAATGAGAATAACTTTCTATTTTCAATTGCACCAGAAGATGGCAATAGCAATTTCTAGTAATCAATAGCAATAATAATTTCACTGAAGTCCATGACAGTTCAYGAGGAAGGGAGATTGCAAGATGGTTTCATACTCTTTAGGTTAACTTGCGTTTCTACTTTTCAACTTCAATCAGAATTTGAGATACAGAGAGTTAAARTTATGGGTTAAATATAGCTAGTCAAGACAGATTGGATTTATTCTGTTTTTAAAAGTGCAGTGAAATAGAATATTTGGAAACTAGACTTCTTAAATCAGTATTGGCTTCAGTATACTCTGCCTCCACCACTGGTGGAAGTGAGGGTAACTCAGCTTCTTGTTGATAGATCCCTTGGGGCTGAATAGAGTGAAACAACACAGATTGGCCTGTGTTTATACATATATGCAGGGTTTATTTAAGAACAGTTTGATTGGAATGGAAAGGAGATATGTAGCCATTTTGGTTGTTACCTATAGAAATGAAGCAATATAAAAATATAAAGATATGGCTTAAGAAAATATGTAAGGAAAAGAAAGAAGGGGTTGGAGTTGATAGCGGAAAGATACCATCTGTAAGGACTTAAAGAATGCAGTTAACTGTCTCAAAACACTGTCAAAGAAGGAACTTCCCATGAGATAAGGCACCACAACAGGAATTTGATATAAGCACAGACTGCACAGCAGGAAGGAGCTAATTCCAGGCCCAACAGAGATGGAGGCTTAGTTAGCATCCGGACAAAAATTCCCACCGTGGCAAAGTGTGGGAAAGGAAGCAAGTGTTCATACACTTACCATCCCGAGTTATGGGAATGGCATCTATGCCCTGTGGGTACCCAAAACTTGGATTGTGTAAGGTGATACCCCAGGAAAACAACTCCAGGACCCTGGAGTTGACCAGAGTAAAGAAGGGCCAGTGGGATGCCATAGGGATCCACATGGTGGTGATATCATTCGGTTAATCTCTCCTTCTCTCTTTGTCTCACTCTCCTTTCCCCTTCCCTTCCTATTTCTTTCTCTCTCTCTACCTCACATTTAAATAAATAAAATAAACAAAAATTAAATAAAATCCATAATACTGACTTCAGCATATGGTCTTGTTTGCACATTAATTCAGGCAGAAGTATCTCTTATAATCAAATCATAACAGGATCCAGCAACAAGACTTGATTATTGCGATTTGGATGTTCATTGGTTGAGGTGATGGCCACAGTCTTTATCTGTCAGGGGTGGGAAAAGCCCACAAAACACAAAGTTCAATGGGTTAATATATGTTCAAGTTCAGATGGGAACACCCAGGTACCTCCCCTGGCAGGGGAGCTTTTTTGCACTGTCTTTGGCAACACTGTGAATCATGTGCTGTCCTCTGGAGGAAGGCCCCAGAAATGAGTCTGGGGGTGTTTCGGGGGTCTTTGATGGTTTATGACCCCTTCTAAGACATGACTGCTGTTTCTCACACCAGTGTAGTTGAGCCAGTTATGCCCCATCAGAAGGGTTGAATACCTTCATGCCTACTGTGAATGGCCCTATACTTACCCCAAAGGGGAATGTTACCTCTGAGCCAGTGGTATAAAGGGAGGAGGTTGGCATGATAAAAAGCAGTATCCCACCTCCTCAGGGTGTGTTTCTCATCAGCCTTATCTGGTCCAAAGCCCAGCTTGTTGCCAAACAAAGGTCAGCTTATCATGGTCACCACACATCAAAAGCCTCTCCTCCTCCCCTTCGGTTGGTGGTGCAAACCTGGCCTCAGCAAGGCACCCTGCTGTTTTTGCAAATGGCTGCTTGAGTCATGAACCTTTAACATTTCAGTCTCTCACACGAATCTATCTCTTTGCCTTTATTCTTCCTTATTTTGGGGAAGGTCATATAACCAAGGTCTGTTTCAAGACAAGTGTGAAAATCCACCCGACATACTGCAGTTATTAGAACATGTGAAGCCACAGCAAATTTCAATCATTTTATTAGTCCATGTAAGAGCATGTGAAAGATCATCTTGACATTTCAAAAATTGTTSATAAATTCTGCTGCATATGTCGTGATTTCTGCCCTAGCCCTTGCTAGTTCTTGGTTTACTGTACTGTGCACTGTAATGACCTACAGTCCTGATACACAGGAAGTAAGCAATTCCTTTACTTTCCTAAGGTGTAATGACTGTGATTACTGTTGGCTTGCTAAACAGCAACATCACCAAAATTTTTGCGTTTGCTGACAATTTCTTAATCTGGCATTTTGAGCAATTCTAAAGTGCTGAGCACATCTTTTAACAATATATAAATATTAATTTAATCAAACCCATAACTCAAGGTGTCTTTCAACATCAAAAAAGTGTCTGGCAGCAGCATTGGGTTAAAATATTTCATCTCCACTGACTGTTCCTGCCCAAAGCAATACTATGAAGAGAACTGAACTGGGACCCAGGTAAACTATTCCCCTCTTAAGGAAAAAAATGACAAGTGTGTTATTTGATAGCTGCATCCCCTCTCTGCTGTGGTTGAGGGCTGCCCACAGAGGTGGTTGTTTCTCACACACAGGAACAAGAACTGTGCAGCATAACATTCTAAAGCCCAGATAATATAAATAGAAATCAGATGTCGGTTTCCGCAGGCTTGTGGCTCTGTTCGCGCTGAGGCAGCTCCTGCTGAGCTCCATCACGATTGATCTGATGCCTCTTTACAACCATGTTGACCCCCCCAAGTCCAGAAAGGCATTTCAGCTGGTGAATCACATCTGCATTAAGGCACCAGTCTCTATTCTCCACATTTATTTTCTGTTATGGAGGTGTCAGTAAAGGGATAGGCTTTGTGCAGTGTATCTCAAGCAGGTGCAAGCAGATTTGCCTTTGCTAAAACCTGATTTGTGTTATGCGAGCACAGCCAAGGGCATGGTAAACCCATGCTACCGAGCACAGSTGAGAGGCAGGGCACAGACCTCTGAATTTGGTGCCTTATGTAGCTYCTGGTCAGTAGAAACTGTGTCTGGGACTTCTCCACATCTGCCCAGGTCTGTGCTTGCATCAACACCATTGTTCAGGTACTCAGCACAGAGGGTAGGGCACAGGKTCATTTGGTAACCAAACCCAGACAACAGGCGGGCTAAAGTCAGCCATGGATTTTAAAATTTAATTGAAATTACTTGCAGATGTTTTAGGGTAGACTTTGTCTCGATTACTTAACTGATGCTGTAGAGCATGTTACTGAGAAGTACCACTTTGATCTGGGTTGTGTATGAATAGCTGGTTTCTTTGCATCAACAGTACCCCAAGCATGCCTGTAAATTAGGCATTCAAATATTTAAGCTCACAGCAAACTGTAAAATAAAGATGTGTTAGAATGTACTGCATCTTTCCACGGGGACTTTGCATAATCAAAGTAAAAGTGCTGGCCCAACAATTTGACTTAAGAGTTGGGAAGAGAGAGAGAGAGAGAGAGAGAGTAGAGGTATTGGTGTCAGCAGGGGGTTCATAATCTGAATAAACTTTCAAATGGAAACAGTATGGAAAAGCTCTGTACCTCAAGGGCAGAACAGCTTTATTGTATAAAATAGTTTATTTGGTCTGTTATGGCTTTCTCTGCAGAACAAAATTACCAGTGTCTGCTGGCTAAATGGAAAACACTTGGATCATAAAAATATCAAATGAATCTATTTGGCAACCACTAATAATCTACACATATTTATGCAACTGGGTTTTTTTTCTGTTATATACTGTCTGGAAATATAGCCTGAAGCTTCCTTAGATCTCTTGGAAAGAGCTAGCATTCATCTCTGCAAAAATACATTACTTAGTATAGGTTAATTTTTATTAAGTTCTTTGAAGGTTTTTATTGCTCCTTCATAATGATTTTTGTGTAAGAAGAGCTCTACTTGTTCACAGCAAACACAGATGTTGACAGGAAAGCCCTAACATCTGCTTTCCAGTGACCATCAAGCTTTAGTGAATTAGTAAATATGGAACAGATTGTGAATTTGTTTTGAATGCTTTAAAGTGGGAGTATTTAATACCTGCCTCAGAGCTTTTGAGATCCAGAGAAAAYGTGAGCTGCTAATGAATTTCTCATTGTTTAGAAGGCTTAAAAAGCAGCACAATGCGGCCTGAAAATTTGGGATTTCTCAACTTCTTAAAATGAAACTTTGTAAAGTATCTATATAAAGGGAAAAGCCAACTAAAGTATAACCCTCAAGAATTATTTCTGCTAACAGAGTCAAAGGAAGCCTTTTGTACAAGGTGATAGATGTGTATCTTTCCTGCATAGGTCATGTGTCCTCAGAAGAAACCAAATCTGTGCTGCAATTTATCTTTAATCTTTTTTTGCTCAGTACTATTGTTTCCCAACAGATACAAAACTGTAATGTGACTTACAGATATGATCTCGCCTTTTGTCTAGACAAAATAATAAGCCAAACACAGCAGAATCATGTTAGACACCCACTGATTTTATTAAGGTCAGTGACAATATTGCTCTAAATTTAAGTGAAACTAGTTTGTTGGGGTTTTTTTTCTCCACTGAATTGTTTCATTTGATTTAAAAACTCCAAATGATTAATATATCTACTAAAAATAATTTGCCATGTTTTATTTCTGCTACCAGATTTTCTAGCCGCTTGGAGTCCTTTCCATAGAAATTGTTTCAGTGGTTGCAAGTAATCACATTTTTTATCTGATGCTGTTTCTGTAACCCTTATCTTCTCCACGAGAATTTGCTCTTTCACTACAAGCGTTTGCTCAAAGCTGTAAATTTTATATTTAGGGAATATGTGCTACAAAGTTCTAGACTGAAGGGACATCTACATTAATTTTGGGATATGGCAGAGATTTATCCTTAAAGAAGAAAGAAGATAGGAGTGTCAAACTTTCACACGATTTGAAATCGCAGCTCTATGTCAAGATGTGCACTGGTGCTTGCACAACTTCACATGGGCCACTTAGGAAAGTTGCTTGCAATGTGATGTCAAATTCTGAAATAATACTTTTGGTCAAGTGCCAAGTATATGGTAGAAACAGCACCTCAGCATCTGTGTCTTTCCACAGTAAATGTGTGTTGTCCAATTCTTCTGCACACTAGTGTTACTTTTACCAAATAACTGCTTATTTTTGATCTCCAAGATTGCTCATTTTGCCATGAGGCTTAGGAAGAAACTTCTCATTAGTGTTGATCAAGAAGATGATGGTTGAGAAATCAGGTAACACCTGRCTTCATATACCCTAATACCACTGTAATAATTCATAAAATTTACAGGGACTCTGATGTTTTTGCCTTTTTGATTAGAAAACTTTATGAGGACTAGGCATTTTAATTTTTCGCTTGTGAGTGCAGTTGGGGAGGGCTTCTGGGAGGACCAGTGAGCTGGAGATCAAAAGTGTGTTCTGTCACTTAAAATGGAGCCATGTGCTGCCTCTGAAAGGCAATCAAACCCGCTCTATCTGGTGTCCTCTGAAAGACAGAGGATCCCTTCAGAGCTGTGCCTCTTTAGAGGGAAAATGTGTTCTCCCTGGATCTTGCATGCTTTGTTCTGGCTTTTGTGATCTTCATTCTCTGTGTTCCCTGAAAAAATATCTCTGTTTCTGTGATTTATAGATCAAAATACGTTCTCTGATGCAGCTGGAGCTTGATCCCTTAACTGCTTTGAAAACTTGAGTTAGGGCTTTCAGCTGGTGTAAGAACGTGACTGGATGGCAGTGGAAGTTTTTCAGCATAAGCTTCGTTTTCTACTCAGCCCAAAGTCCTGGAAGAAGGAGGGCAGTCACATAGTCCCCATCAGGATCTGTAAGTAATTCTGATTGTTGGACTTACCCATGAATTACAAAAATAGAGCATAGGATTACGAAAACATGTGTCAGTTTAGCTATGCCTTCATCCAGAAGAAACACATTTTTAAAAWGGTGATGAAAGGTATTTTTGGAGAACATTGCCATTCAAAATATAGCATTGCATGACTTTAAGTGGCAGATTTTGCTGGTATTTGAGGAAAAGGTGGATAACTTTTTGAATATTTTCTGCTATTTACCATGATTTTGGTCTTTTCTCAGTTCTGTGTGTGTTGTTCTTSCCTTCATTCACAAGCTAAGGGGTCTTCTGATTTGAAGAAGGTTTAATGATTGCCTTAGCTGAAAATAAATGGTATATAGCAGTATGTTACTGGAACACTGCTGACAGCTAAACCAGCCTGTCTCGTGTCCTTTTCTCTGCCACAGGTCCACAAAGAAGAGGATGAATAATGTAATMACTTTCTGGTTTGAAGCTTCTGCTTTTCTGTTTTGCTTTTGATGGAAATGTTGCTAACCAAGAGTTTGTTTCTCTAATCATCTATAACAATGTTTCTACATTAAACACAAAAACATTTTTTTGTTGTAACTTATGCAATTGTGGTTCAGTTTCATTAGCAAAACCTGCTTACTCCCAGAAAAAGAGCTTAATATTTGGACTTGAATGTAAAGGTGATATCCAGAGATATTCTTTCACATTTATTCTATAATTTACTTCAGTGCACAACAATAATTCCAGTACCTTAAAATGCACTAATATCAGTGCAGTTCGGCTTAATTTTCTCTTTGGTCCCTCCCCTTCCAACCGCGGTTGAAAATTGGAAAGGGATAAAGTGGGGCAATTGCGTTTTGTAGAAAATTGCCTTGCTGATTCCATATTTACAGCCTTTATTAACCTGACAGGGAAGAGTGGAATAGCCAGCAAATCAAGCACGGGGTTGAAAATGTCAAAGTTGTGGAGCATAATACCATAATTACCAAAGTACATCAGGTATTATTAAAAGTTTGATAGTTCCCTCTTATGACAAGTACAGTAATGAGAACAGAAAATATACAAAATTAATTTATTTTTATGCCAAAAATAATAATGAGGTGAGATGATTACATCCAATTTGCAATCTCAAACTTGTCATTTCCCAGTGGACTGGACCAGTAATTTTAGTAGCTTAATTAAATCAGCAGTAATATTTCCTCCTCCCTTCCCCCATCTGCTCTGAAGAGGGAAAATTCAATGGAAAGGTGAGAGGATTTCCACAATAAAAGTTGTCTTTAGGTTTGCACTCAAAATAGTGATTAAGCAGTTAATTATATATTTTTATGTATGCTCTTGGACACTGCTGTTTCAGAACTTGTGAGTTAATCTTTGGAAGAGACCTCAAGAGTTATTAAACACCTTCCTGAAGGTGCATTACTTATGTTGCATGGGAAAGTTTTATAACTTTGTTGTTTCTGTAAACACTACACATAGGTTTTATTTCCCTAGAATAATAGTAGAACAGTTTTCCTATATGTAAATATTTGAGGATATGATCAAATAATACGGTTTGGCCCTGACATCTATTCATATTGTAAACTTATTGGTGCAGCATGATTGAAAGGTTAATAAAGGAACTGGCATGCACTTAAAAGTGATATTCAACGGCACTACATAAGCCTCCAGAAATTAGGATTTTAATGAGTCACTTAGTATCACCCATATTTGGTTACACTTTTACCCTGGCATGTCCTGTAAAACTGAAGTATCTATTTTATGCCACCAATAACCAGTAATTACAAATTAGGCCATCTCAGTGCTTTAGGCTTAGTATTCAGTGGTATTTTCTTAAAAGAAGAAGGACACAGGAAATTGAGAGTCGATCCCGCTCTCTTATCAAATCTTTTAAAATGGCTACAGCACAATTGTCTGTCTTTCTTAATCCTTCTTTATTTATCTGCAACCTTTTTTCCTCTTTCTCAGAAACAAGGACTACAAGAGAAGACAGTTTAATTCTATCTCAGATTTTCTGAAACCTGTATGAAGCTTATGCTCCTTAAAAGATAGCATCATCCTCATCTGATTGTTGCTCATCAATTTAATATTTTTTTTTTCACTAAGGTCCTCCACTTAGCATCAGATAATTTGCAAAGTCTCTTAGGTTTCTATTAGCCATTTAGATATCTTAATTATTAGATAGATTTTATATCTGATGGTTTTTTCTCTTAAATTCATCATCTCTTAGAAGCTGGAGATAGGGTGAATGGAAATAACCTTAAAAGACTAAAGTGCTCGATGATGCTGCTAAAGTAGTAGGTGGCAAAAAGTTCTTTATCTAATATTATATCATCATCTTCTGTAGATATTTCTAATGAGAATTCTTACTGTCTTGTTCCAGTGCTATTGGATGCATAGCAAAAAATCGGGAAGAAAATATATGGACATATTACTGAAAAAATGTGCAAATGACACTAAGGCTGATTGACCAGTAAATAATTATGAAGATAGCTCATACATATAGAGACTGGTCTAATTTGCATTCTAAGGTGTTTCTTTTGGAAAAAAAAATGCTTATTTTTTGAAATGGCCAAATGCAGGTTTGCACAGTTGAGGACAAAGAGTGTCGGGCACGCTTGCAAGGTGTGAGATGGTATCCAGGGAATACCCCCCAGGAGAGACACCTGGGGTCACAGCCAAGGTAAGAGTCAGCAGCGTGCAAGCTGCCAGAGCTGTGTGGCATCTGTGGGAAGATATGTGAACCCTGAGTAGAGAATGTAAACTAAGAATGTAACTGCTACAAAAACGCTGAGGGTCTTTCCAGCCAAAATCATTCGAACGTGGAAAGTTGCATCGTTGGCATGCAGCTGCCAAGGCCACTGAGCAAAACAGGGGCAGATCAGATCCCTGAGAATCTCTAACTGGTTGTGCAAGGGAAGGCTTTTACAAAGCAAKGTCTCTCCAGCTAAGTGTTTCTTCTTGGAGCTGTCCTTCCTCGAATGCTGAGGGTGAAGGGAAAGGGTTGACAGTGGGCAGTTGCTGATGCTGCGTGTCCCGGGAAAGGCGTTGGCAGGGGACCCCAGGGCCAGGGAAGGTGCACCCACCCCAGTTGTCCCTGACATGGCTGCTGTGCTCTGTGAGGATCATCGGGCTGGGGCTTCACCTGGCCTTGGCTGGTGACAATGACAGTGTCATGGTTCAACCCCAGCTGGCAATTGAGTAGCATGCAGCCACTCACTCACTGCCCCACTGGCCCTGGTGGGATGGAAGGAGACCCAGAAAAAAAGTAAAATTTGCGGGTCGAGAGAAGACCAATTGAATTGAAACAATGTAAAATATATTAATACTACAAATAATAGTGATTAATAATAATCAGGTAACGTGGTGCTACTGGCTTCGTGAAACTTCACTCCTTCGAAACTCCCCATGTTCTCCACTGAATGCCTGTGGTTTAGTGTTTCTGCCCTATCTCCCCTTACCCATATGCAACATCCTTCACCCCTCATGGTGCTGTCACTGTAGGGGTTTTCGCTCTTCCTCTGTCGTCTCTTCTGTTGCCGCAATTTCTCACATCGCTCCTGCAGTTTTTCATGTCTGCGATGCTCACTAAACCTCAGGTCGGGGATAGCCTCTGGGCTGCTCATCTGCAACCCCAACAGGTAAAGAGATCACACTGTTTTAGAAATACTGAAGTTATGTAAGGCTGATTACCTTATGAATTTGTTCTCATTTACATAAACCTGCTGTCATTTCTCCCCTTTAATTGTTGCTAAAGAACCTCCTCTTACGCTGTATGTATTGCACCCAGAGATTTTCATGTGACATGCTACTTGCCATTTCCAAAAGCCCTACAGTAATTTGCAAATATTAGGTATTGTCTGAATCCTTTTGTGAAATCCAGTTTTTGGGGTTGGAGCTTTACCTTTTAATTTTTTATAAATTCATGTGAACGCATAAATAAACATGGGTTGTGAGAGTCCACCAGGACTTTAATGAAAAAATAAGTCAAGCTTTCATTTATCTATTAACTTTCTATTTTCCCAGAAGAAATTGTTTCTGTCAATATTTTTACTATGACAGGGATGAATGGGAGAGGAAGGCAAAGTCTAATCTAAGCAGACAGTTGTCAAAAACTGCACATGGAAATGCAGAATGTAGAAAGAAATAAGAGGAGAGTTTCCCCCATTTTGTTTTTGTGTCACAAATAGTGAACAAAAGGTACATCATAGACAAATGGAAAATGATAAAAATTAAGTAAAGCCAAAAATAAAAAAGAAAAAAGGTGAAGTTGCTGAAAATTATTTTGTAGACAAATTTGTGTGGTTACTCTAAGAGCTTTAATAGTGAATATCGATACGACTGAAAACAACAAAAACAATTGGAATAATAAAAACTATATTTGTTGATTGATAATCTCATCTCTAAGATATTGCAAGGAAAATTAATTTTTGCAAAACGAGAATAATGTCCTTGTTTCTGACAAATCAAGTGTGTCTCTTGGATGCAAATGCAAGCAAAGTAAAAGCTAAGTAAACTTCTCATCTAAGCCCCTATCAGTCTTGCATCTGATTGTGGGTGAAAATCTAAGTGTTCACTCTATTTTTTATTTCCAATTAGAGAATTCTTGTTAGTCTACTCCCTGATTCTTGCTGGAAAATCATAGATTGGAACAGTGTTTTGATACTTAATTAAAGGAATGTCTAGATAAGAGACAGTGACTAATTATTTGTTATGTAATTAAAAAGTACACAGGTTCAAGAGAAAATTGAACTACTGGACAAGTATGTATCTACCAGTCTTTTAAAAACAGTGTTGGACTGCTTTGCAATCTTCATCTGTACAAATATGGGTGTTTTGTATTTCACTGATCCCTTAATGGAATATTTTACAAACAGATTTGGACTACAAGTGACTTGTTGTAACTGCAGAATGTGTTTGTGTGTTTAGGTTACAGGGTTGCCTAACCTCACGCTGCAGCAGAATTCATTTAACTGACTTACAGAATAAACAGGGGCTGCAACATGCATCTAGTTAAGTGCCTGAACTGTGTTAAATTGAGGGTCCTCACTGACTTTGATTATATATATCTTTCATATATATATATATAGTATTTGTGTGGGGTTTCTATGGTCTATATAAAATACACGTAATGTATTGCTACAGTAATGATGATAATTCCAAAGTATGAAAACTATGAAAATTTGGGTGTTTTTTTCCTGGATCATTTGTACCTGAATTTCATTTTGAAGCATAGCATTTCCTCATTCCTTCTGGAAAAGGAATCCAAGGTCCTTTCCCAACTAGTATTTCAACTACCAATATTCAAAAAGTAGAGAGGCATCACTTTTGTATAAAAAAGCTCTAAACTCAGAGGTTAATTTGAGAACTGAAATTGTGTACACCGCTTTGGCAGTTTAACAGGTACTTTGAGCCCTTGTAAATTGGTTTATACTAGCAAGGATAAAAATTACAAGGGTTACTAATCTTCATGCTGAAATCATTAAGATAATTACCACCAACTGTTTTATTACCCAAGCATATTAAGGGAAATGTAGTTGCATCCTGGAGCAATGAGTAAAATCTGAGTAGGTATGAACCAATCCGCGCTTTAAGTGACGTGTTGAAAAATGCAGAGTAAAGCTCGTGCATGTGCCTTACATATCTTTCCCACTGGTAAACTTAAAAAGTATTAATATCAAGTGGAATATTCTCTCTGCAAGCAGGTCCATTATTTCTCACAATATAACCACATCAGAGCTCCTTTTCTGATATTTTTTACTAATTACGGTTCTCCCTCTGATTTGGTTTAGACCTCTTCCTCGCATCAGATAAGGCTATCATGTGTTATTATTTTTTTTAAGTCAAAACTGCACACTTTCAAAATCTATTTGTAACACTATAATTTGAGTCTTCCAAAGAAAATGAACAAATCTTGGACGATTCTCTTTTTCTAATCAATGCTGCAAGTAGGGTTTTGATTTCCTTCCTTTTGTGTTTAACAGAAAATATTTCCCATTCTCCCAAAAGGAAAACGTAAATGCCTCCATGAAGTCTTCTTAGGCTGTTGTAAAATTCAGAAAAGATATAAAAATTATTCTGAAGGAAAGAGTACTTAGTGCTGTAACTTACACCAAATCTGTACCACCGCCTTTCCCAGCACAGTTTGAGCAAATAGCTTCACAACTACATAGAAATAGTTTCTACACTTTTTTCTTTTATTATAAATAACAAAAAAAAGTAAGCTGAATTTCCCAAAATATATTTTTAAATTTTTTTAAGTACCAAGAAAGCCTGAATAAAATAAATATTCGTTTCAACAACGGGATAAAAGTTGTTAATAAGCGACATTATTTTTTGGTTGTTGTATTATTTTAATATTTTTATATTAAAAGCAGGGTGGTGATGGGGAGGCTTGTCAGGTAACTTTAGCAATAAAGGCCACGACAGCCAGAGTAGGCAAAGTGAACCTCMTGAGGAAATAAATCAGAAAATGAGGCTGAGTATGTCACCTGTACATATTTTAAAAGTGCCTGTTGGTTGTTGGGCCCTTGTAATCAGGGCATATATTCTGCATAGGTGGCGATTAGAGGAGGGAGTTAGAGGAGACTGGTGAAAAACAACAAAGGAAAACTTTAAACTGTTTAGAATAATTGGAAAAGGGACGATTTTACTTGTCTGTCCGTGTTTTCTGCTTACAGAGAACTACTTCCCAGGGCAGAAGGTTGTATTGCACAACTGAGCAGCAAACTTGTTTTTACCTACCCAGCACAATTTCAGTCCCATGCCTCAGATGCTCTGAGCCCCTCACCGGTGAATCACAGAAACGAAAGGCAAATAATCTGTGGGAAAATAATGAACCAAATAACTACAAATAAAAGATGTAATTCCTAGAAGTGTTTGCTGGGCTGGGTGAGTCAAAGCCACACTTGTTCACAAGACTCAAATTTCTCCTTTTCCAAGCATGCCCTCAGGTGGTTGTCACAGTGATTTCTTCCCAGGGTGGTGTGCTGTTGCTTTACAACACGTGGGGGAGACCTTTGGGTCTGGGCTTGAGTGAGATACGCACTTCTAATGGCAGTGGGTTGTGGCAAAATAGAAGTACAAAACATATCACTGTGCAACTCTAACAGCTRAGGCAGTCCAAGTCAGTTGCCCACATATCTGGAAAATGAAGGCATCCACCAACACATTATTCTTATACTGCAGATGTTTTCAACGTTATTGTATTATGACCAGACTTTTTAATTATTTCCTCTCCTTTCCCCCGTACATTTCCTCTGCATGTCAGAAGAAATCCTTCTTGTGGGAAGCCCTACTATGCTATTAAAGGCTCCCTCAGCCCGTGAAGCTGTCAAACCCAGGATGATTATGCCAAAAAATTCTTCTGTACACACTGTCATAGCCCTAAATGGTGTAAATTGACTTAGCGTCATTGACTTTAATGGCCCTGTATTTGCAAAACACTTTTGTCAACTGTGCATCTGAACCACTGCATTAAATCCATTACAATGTGAGATAACTACCCTGGGACTATATTTACACTTTAGATGTTCCTGTGTCAATATATAGGGAAAACATTTCCAGGAAGCTCCCCATTTAACCATTTAAAGAGGCTCAATTGTTCTGTATTTCATTAAAATTACCTTCTCAAAGAATTAAGGAGAGGAAAATAAACAACCCTTAGGGCTCATGTTTGTGATGGATGTGCCACGGAGTCAYAGGATGTCCCTTGAGGTCCTGCCTCATTGAAAAGATCTTTTTTGCCTTAGTGAACAGAGTCGAAGCTTTCACTCTCACCAAAGAAAAAACACATGATGGTCTCACAAATATATAATGTTATGAAGCTCAAACACACAGTCAAAACAATGACTCCCTGGAGTTTTGCAGAGGAACAGGGAAAACAAAGGTGAGTTTTTTTGTGTGTGACACCTTTCTTGTTTTTGTTTCAGCTTTTTCGTTGTAAGGGATGTGTACAAGCCCAGTGCATTAGTCTGATGTAGGGAAAGAACATGTAGTTACAGAAATGTCTGACAGATGGGAAGTGCCCGGGGGATCTGAGGTCAGAGGATAACTGATTGCTCATACATTATCTAGTAAAGTAAATAAATAGCTGACATTTTAGTCCCTGCAATATCGGGGAAAAGCACATAACTTGACTGTTTTGGACAATATGTGAATTCCTGAACGCAACTGTTCAGATTTTAGAGGTGGTATTGAACGATCTTTCTTTCAGTAAATAAGATATTGAATGCTGCCCAGTTTTAACTACTGCATACAAGTTGGAAACTATAAGAAAATACAAGCAGTATAGATTTTTATACAGTAATAATACATTAAATTTCTGGAAAGAGCAACGGTCCTTTAGAATTACATGTCAATTTGGAAATATGACAATTTTGAAATTTCTTATTTCTTATAGAATACTTATGAAGCATAGGCAAAAGTGCTTCACAGGGAAGCACTTTATCCAAATGGATAATGAAAGAAAATATATGGTAAGCCAGACGATCATTTCCAATCTTAAAAACAATTAAAAGCTGTACTGGAAGTTATACCAAACATTGCAAGAGCTGAGCTATGACTTGGAGTTTCCAAGAGCAGTTGACAATCACAGGTGAAGAATAAAATCTTGACAGAACATAATTGAATCAAATTGAAAAATCAGCCCTTTCTGTGCTTTTCCTTCAGTTTTCTTTGGATTTTCCCCTCCCATGACCCTCTCTGAACACGGGTGRCAAGACCTGTGTGTGCAAGGAATCTACATCACATCTGTAAGTGGAGGAGAAGAGAAGGGGGTGGGTTTCACACCAGCCCCTGAGCAGTGTTTAGTCACCCTTGTGAAAGGATGTTATGGTATGGGAAGTAGCTCCCATCTGRTGGCATAAGAAGAAAAAATCTGAGTCTGCTGCGTATGAAAATAGCTGCTGCCCACTTTCCAGTGGCAGCCCCAGCCTTTCCTTCAAAAGCTGCCTGCTGGAACTTCCTTTAGTCATGCTAGCACCGTTTATTAAATGAGGGGTTGGTGTTGCATGGTAAAGCTGTAATACGTAGTTATGGATTTTATCGTTTTCCACCTAACATCTGGCAGCCATGAYATGTGGTTTGAGGGAATAACTCAGTTTTTCAGTCAGAATCCTASCTGGGTTGGCATGTACGGAAAGGACAGTACCTTCACACCAGCCTGTGAATTTATACTCATAGTTTACCTCCCACTGAGACATCGGTAATACTGAATATGTCACTGAATGTCCTCGCAACACCACAAAGCAGCTAATGCTGTTTGCTTGCTGAAGAGCAGGGTCGGAAATCTGTTTGTTTTTAGTAAAATCTGGCTGGTTTTAGCTCAGATCTTCTAGGAAGTCAGACCGTGCAACAGCCTGTGTACCATTCAGAGATGAAACAAAACCTCTGCTTTCCTCCCGTGTCCAAAAATATTTTGCCCTGGAAACCCCTGCTGGGGTGACTCATCTGTATCAGAGAATGCAACAGTGATTCTGCTGCGATGCCCGGGGGGATTTTTTTTCCGTAAGTGTGTGTCATATGATTTTTGTCCTTGAAATTTGTGGAAAGATAAGATTGCTGACCCAGTTCACGCCATGCCAATGCCTGAAGTATCCTGTTCCCCATGACTCAGAAGCAGACCTTTTACYGAAAACAAGCTACTAGTAACTGCAGGTTATAATTGTTTACGTAATTCTGGTGCCTTATGAGAAAACTGGGTGAATAACAATTTAAGTGTGCAGTCCACAAGTTTCTTTATATAAATACRATACCATTGCATGCTAAATAGCTAGGTGGTGGCATACCATAATTTTTAAGGAGGTTACTCTGCTTCATTGGAAAGTATGGGGCTTTCCCATGCAGCACTTACAGATAGCTTCAAGAAAAAAGAATAAAACTGTCATATTCTTCTCCATTACAATTCCACCTGTCCATTTTAAAGAAAATACACGCTTTATGCATGCTGTCAAAAGATTTAGCCTGAAAATTTTCAGGATATATGGAGCTGAAAAACGTTTAAGATGATTTCAGCTGTGTATGTAATTACTGTGCAGATATAATTCTAGAAAATACAGTGAAAAAACTCATACTAATTGCAGATGTAAAGAATCATCAAGTAAGTGAGTAGTTCTACCAATGTCAGTGTGACTTCTCATGTAAAAAGATAAAACTAGGTCTTCAGTCTTTATTGCCCTTTTTCAGAAGTTCATTCAACAAGTTGTTGATGAACATTCTGGAAAAATAAAATATATTGCAGGGCTAAAATTTAGTATGAACTGTATTTCGAGATGTCTTGCAGATATTTGGACTGATGACTGTGGCAACATTGTTAACATGTAGGTTGTAGAATTAAAAATCGGGGGGAAAAAGAAGGAATTTTAACTTCCAATAATTTGTGGTTCATACTATCAATTACCAAAGCATGAGAGCTTTATACAGCYGGTTTCACTAAATGAGCAATTTTTTAAATAATTCTGGAAAATAAGCACACAAATTTAAAGGTTGATTTCTCATCAGCAACAAAATACTTCAGCTTTGTTAAAAGTATTACACTTTATTAATACCATTTTTTAAATCCATTGATTCTGCTCAAGTTTCTTAAATGATGAAATGATATCTGGGATTTGAAGCTGTTTGTTTTCGTGACATTATAATACACTTTTAACTGTCAAGAATAACAAAGAAGAGCAAAAGTTGCAGATARTCTAGTTTATTCTGAGCAAAATTCYGCCTGAAGGTGGGCTTGTCTTTCAAAGAGGGGAAAGAAACAACAATTAAATGATACTTTCACTTTACTAGGCTGATTAGAAGTAATTTGAGTACCTCAAGTGATGTAAAGTTTTAAATCTATTGATTAAATTTGCATCTCTTAATTTAGAAATGATCATTCATGTGGAGTGCAGCCTAAACTGCAGAATCTCTTACTACTTAAGTATTGATTTTTAATATGTCAAATGTACTAATTAAAATGGATATTTTGTAGATTGCATTTTTAATGTTAGTGTTTGCTCATGTTTTAAGTACCGACATCAATGATATTTTGCAGAATTTTATGGGTCATCACGTGTTATTCCTATAGACAAAGAAAGAAAACCAGCAGAGGTAGCTRCTTTCAGTAGCTGCTCTAGTCCTTTATCCTTATTATAACTGTCTTTTCCAGTTCTTTCTCCTGATGCTCAATGCAGAAGCAATAGACCCTCAAAATCTATTATATGGATGTAGCATGTTCCCTATAGACAAGGACAGTTTAAATGAATAAAATATAAATGAAAGCTACATTGCATGAAAAATTAAGAAACCTGTTGCTCACCATTACCCAAGGACACATGAAGAATAGGATCTATAAAAAGGCATAGATCATTTAATGAAAATGAGAGTGGACATTGGCAGTGTTCATTCTTTGCTAATATCATCCAAAGAATCTTAYTGTTATTGAAAGATTTCTATGATGGACGGAGAACAAAGACATAAGGGGACCATGTATTAGTGAACAAGGAATAACATTAGAAGCAAACACACTGGGATAGAACAGGTAAATAGCAGAGCTTATTAGGAAATTAGATATGTTCTTTGCCTCACTGTCCTCTGAGCTGTTTGGTGATTTGGTGGCAGTGATTTAGACGTCCTACTTTAGTGTAAGATGAATTAATGTTACTGTAAAGGGCACTCAGCCAAGTAGCTTGAATGTACAAGCCTATWTTGCACAGTTCAATACTTGGCAGACAAAATTATCTCTTGTAATCCAAACTAATTGAGCAGAGATCCAAGATCACCAGTTTTGGGAGAGCTCTGAAACATGGAAAAGWGGGAAAGCTGAGCTGCTTCTGCCTCTTAGCAAAAGCATCAGACTACATTTGCCTGAGGGGTGGATGGGCAGGTCCTGGGTGTAGGTGTGCATGCTCAGCATCCTTTTGCTGTCCTTATCAGGGAGATCTTGTAGTGATGTCAGCAATGGGAAGACAGGGAAAAGGCCATTTGCTCTTAAAAAGGTCTGGTGTTGTACTGTGGGGCTTCAGAAGACTCSAGGTGGGTTAGCCAAGGTTATTCTAGGAGTGTCACTTTGCCTTGGGTGCAGTGGGGAGTCAGATGAGGGCTGGGCTATGACTTTATCTCTTTGCAAACTTGGACTTCGTAAAATTATATAAGGAAATGGTGAACGTGGAGGTATTACTTTAAAGCCCTGCTTCTGTCATTGTACATCCTTAAACAGAGTTGCTGTGGTCTCAGGTGGACTTCACCATGCATTTATGTTCTGTTTAMACGTATTTTATATTCAAACAAATGGCAATGTAAGTTTTATTGCTGCCAGAAAGCACAAAATGGAGAGTTCTATCTAAAGGAGATGCCAGCTTCTTTAATATTTAGCCTGAAATCCTTCTTCTTTAATGAAAGGGTTTGGCTGAAGGCTTTAAGTACATATAAGTGATACATTTCTCCCAATCATAACATTCATTATTTTGAATCTGTAATATGCATATTTCATTTAAAAAAATACGTAAAAATGCTCAAAATCCTTGATTACTGGGGAATTATGTGCAATGAATTTATGAGATAATGTTTTCAGGCTTGTCAATAAAGCCTAAGCCCCCGCTGTGCTGAAGCTTATATCATGTGCTGCATACACTTCTCTAGCACGATATTATGACCCGGCTTTACCTTCTCATATTTAACTCTTATCAAATGGGTCATTTATCCCAAACTAAAAGCACTGAGGGAACAAAAAGCAGCCACTGATGATATCACAATAAAATAGAGCTGCAGGTATTATTTAGGTTGTTATTTAGAGCAAATAACAATCTGTGAGTAATAGAAGAGTCCCAGGGAGCACAGGTGTGACTGCTGACTTGGGAGTAGCATTCGGTTATATGGATGCTCTTCCGCTTGCTTATGTGATTAGAGGAAAACATTTAAAAGTGCTAGCAGCTATATTTCCATTCTTGTTCAGTACCTCTGAAGCACTTTTCTAATTTTTGGTAGAAAACAAAACCCGGTGCGTGTCTGCTGAGCGGAGAATTTAAGGAGCTGGGCATATTCTCCGGAATTGAATTGCAGATGATTAGCAGATAGAACCTGGCAATAGAATCGCTGATGTGAAAGGGGARATGTTTTCCAAGAAAGCAATGTATTTAGAAGAGGGAAGGGATTTAGTAGACAGTGTAAGGATTCTTTCATTTAAAGCCCACTATATATTTGAACATTATGTGTGATGTGCAGCTGGTGTATCTAATTTGTGATCAACATTTCAGCTACTGTACGGAAACAGCTTTGGAGTCCTAAAGAAAAAAGCAGCAGTACTTCTGCTTTGGCAGCTCCAGCTCTCTCAAGTCTTCTGACCTCACCAGACATCAGGGATTCAGAGATCTCTCAGGTTTTGTATGCTGATAATTTTGCAGGGGAAGTAAAGCAGTAAAAAAAAACAAGCTTCAAGTTAGTTTAAAATACACACAAAGCAGTGTGTTATGTTGGCATTTTTTATATCCAATCCTTATTGTAAAATTACAATAGATATGCCTTATATACTAGATATAGTAGATGCAGTTTTGGCTCTCCCTTGATGTAGGACTCTCATTTTGATAACAAGATGTCTTAGCCCTTTAACTTCCTGTATCTCTTCCTRCTGTTTCTTATTTATAGTCTCTCTTTAAAATCTATGTTTGCAGTCTCTTCTCTGTTTTCTTTTTCTTCAATCACACTCAAGTATTTGTGTTACCTCAGTGAAAGCAGCACTTCTATAATTCTGTCTGACTAAGATTTTCTCTTCTCATTATGCTGCTCCTGAACTCTAACAAACAAGAAATACTGTTATTTAGCTGGTTACCAGGCCCAAATGAGTTTCAGTGCTTAAGCAAACACAGCTGGGAGCATGATAACTGTAGTGGAGAAAAAAACTCAACTCTGATATAAATGAAGTTGTGTCTCTTGCACCCACCTTAAGTTCCTACATATGAGCCATTACAGTTATAAAATCACATTTGTAACAGCCAAATACAAAATCACATCTGTAGTCATGACAAGCTGTTATAAATTTTCCATTGTTTTAACAGTTTTCAGCTCAGACACCAAGTAAATTATGTAATTTCTTAGAGTAGTTTCTCATATAGACTTAAATCTAAGCTTAGGCTGTCTAAATACCTGCAGAAGAGTCTTGCTCTTCTAACTTCAAACAATTTTGTGCTGCAGAGTGTAGTGGAAAGTGTGGATATATTAAAAGGATTTAAGAAAATTCACAAAATGCCTTGAAATGCTTGATATCATTGCTGTGAATTTGCTGATTTTTCGGAATTTCTGTACGGATTCTGAAACGGGGACTTGAGGTGGATCCACATTAAAAACTCACTATGAACAACAGAGTTGGAAAGCTACCTGAAAGAGGAATTATTCTGTAAACTAAGGCTATTCCCTTTCTCATCCCACCTAGCAAAGATAAGCGTGAATCCAGTTTTCTTCTTTTGAAAATGCAGAAATTAAAGTGTTGCAGGAACACTGTAGGAAGGAGGTATGCGGTATGCAGGTAAAAGGATGAGAGTAATTGAATGTACCTTGAAAAAAAAACCCAACCATGTAGAGAATGATGAGTTGGAGATCTCATATAAAGCAATGCACACAAACTAGCTGGGAAGCAGCAGGTGCCTAGAAAGAAGCAATATTATAGTAGAAAGTGGAAAAGCACACATACATATAATTTTTTTTTCTCCTTTCAAAGCTGCTCTTTTATTCTTTCCCTGGTTTGTATTAAAACCTGAAGCCTATGAATAGTGCAAATAAGAAAATGTTGCACAGTAATGTTGGTTCAGCAACACTTTATGTGCTCATTAGCTGTGTACATTGTAATTGAACTCTCTTACACGTGACAGCCACAGGAGTGCCAAATGAATACATTAGGGTAAGTGCTGTTGTGATGAATACCAAATGAATTCCTGGTGACTGAACATTTCCCATTTTCCCATTGATTCCACGGCATGCAAAGTTTGGATTCTTTTGGAAAACAGGATTTGAAGCAGTGATATGAGAGGCTTACTGTACTGTAACACAGAACATGCTTAGCTGGTGCTAAGTCGTTCTCTGAGGCTCCAAGACAGTTTTGTTGACTGTTTAAAACAAGCAACAGGTAAAGAAACCATTTTTCCTAAAAACTGAAAACGAATGAAGGATTCACTTGCACCCCTTATAAGATTCACTCGACAGTGGTGCATGGGTACTAACCAGCCATCACAGGGAAAGGGAAATGGGGATGACTGCTAAAGCAGTAAGTCGTTTTTCATTTTGCAAACCGTGGTTCTGGAGTGATGGGAAAATAGAAGTAAAATGTTTTATTGTTGTCATGGTTGGACTAAATGCTACTTAGATAAACAAACAAAAAATGTTCACACTTTAAACACATGCTTTGTTCTTTATTCAAGTAAGCAATGCTTCCACCAGGTGTTTTAGCCTTCAGATACTATTTGCCATGAGATACTGTTTATCTGCAGGGAGCAGTTGTCATTAATGCTGCCTTGGTACCTTGCATGCACAGTAATTTGTTTTATAAATGGCCCTACAGAAATAACTGGACCTACTCTGGGAAGCGTTTACCGATGACTGAAGGGTTCCCCGGCCAGGTCTCTGATGAAACACCACCCCATCTCACAGAAATCCCTKGGTGCAAAGGGTAAAGCTTCTTCTCAGACTGCAGACATTTTTATATAAGACTAAAACCACATCTGCTGTGCTTCTGGAGGACAGAAAGGGCCTGGAGAATACAAAGGTGGACTGTTAACACGTGGACCCCCCTATGCAAAGTCATTTTTACTCTACTTTCGCCAGCTACACTAAATGCCCTGTCAGACACGTGCCTGTGGAATAGTTGATCTCTTCCGACATAACTTGTATGAACTTCAAAAGAACACAGATTTGCTCCTGAGTTCAGTAACACCGAGCTGTCACTCCTTCTCTTTTATTTCTCTTGGAATTAAATGTCTAAATTGGTATAAAAGGTTATAGGGTTGGTCTATTTATGTTTAATGCAAGAAACTATAAAAATGAAACGATATGAGCAAGAGTAAGCAGGCTGCTAGCTGGGTATTCTGTGAGAAACTGCTGTAAATTAGGAAGAAAGGCAGGTTCCATAAATAGCTGACTAACTGCAGAGAACAAGAACGCCACTCCTCATGGCAGCAGCAGAAATGTGTGGTGGTAACGAGAGAGGAAACAACTACCTCAGGGGTTCTCAGGCAAAAGGAATGAAAGGTCAGACCTGGCCACTCCTGTGCATTCCCCTTTCCTTCTCTTTCCCTGCAGACCTGCTCAGGAGTTGTCCTGAGGGACAAAACACTAAGGTGGGTGGGGATGAAGGCAATTTTTGCCCATGTTTCCTTTGACACTGGGTGAATTTTAACCGCAAATGAAAGAAAGCACTTTGAGTTTCAGCCTCTGAGGCTTTCAAAGTGCAACGTTTCTCTCTTTTTGCCCTCACTTCACTTGATATGCTGCCTGAATTGCATCTCCACCATAATATTACTTTGATAGTTTTTCTGCTTTTCCCATTCCCCTAACATATTAAACTCTCTCTGAGAGTTTTTCCATCATCCAAAATACTAATTTTCTGGTGTTTTCTTTCCACCACCAATGAAAGCTATGTAAGGCCTCATATTAGGTTATTTTCTCAAAAAACCGAGGCACTTAGGGTCCTTCAAATAAAGTCAAAAATCATCCAAGCAGGAATGTTCATGACACAGATGGGTCCAAGTGAGTTTGGTTCACAGGAATTGAATGAGTAGGCCCAGATCAGAAGGTACTATCTGATGGCTGGACTTGGAGGTATTTTCCAACCTTTTTGATCCTTGCCATCCCACTTACACAGAATAAAATCAGTCTCATTTTAAATCCCTACAATAAATATCCACCACACAGCAGATGTTGACTGCAGATTGAGTCTTTTTAGAAAAGCACAAAAGGAATTAGCCTGAGGAAGCTGCAGTCTGAACAGCAAGATGGAGAGACAGACAGATGAACAGACCTCACAGAACAGTTCTACAGAGGTGAAGACTTGAGGCACAAACACCTCGCTCAAGGTCACCACAACTTGTCTGCTGCTGAGAAAAATCTTGCCCTTCCCTGACCTTGTCCGGTGTCTTATGCCTAAAATCACCACTCTTTTCTTATGCCAAGCCCAGGCATCTTTCTAACACAGTAAAATTTAATCTCTGCTCTACACTGTTCTGGGACTCTGCAGTTGTGGGTGGGCCCTAGGGTATATGAAAGGTGCATGCCCTGGGTAAATTTGGAAAGAGCAACATTTATTTATACACACACCAGCGAGTACTTGTAAACTTCCCCTGCAGAGTTATTTTTGTCTGCTAGCACAAATTTGTCAGCTGCAGAGAAGTATTTTGGTGAGCTGAGAGGAGGATGCTTTTTGGGGATGGAGCAACAGAGGCAAGGACCAGTGGGCTTCCCACTTTGAGGGCTTCTAGGGACAAGCCGCTGCCCAGCAGCAGCAGGACTCCTTCCTCAGGTCTGGATTTGGGGCTGCTGCTCAGCAATCGCCAGCAGTGCAGCCCTGAGAGAAGCACAGCAATTCAAAGATTGGTGTTTTATTGTGTGTTGTGGTTTTGTTTTCATCGAGGGATGCAGTTATTAAAGGATCGGCAGAGCTGCCCTGAAGTTTTGAGTTTTTGTACTATACTCACTTCCCCAGAGAGTATCCCCACGCCATTAGAGGGGCCTATAAACATTTAACATATGTTGTTAGTGTTGTCTTCCACTTTTCTTCTATGCCACATGCTCTTATCATGCTCTCTTTGTATTATTTAAAATACCACTGATTTGAATATCTTTTTAGATCTCCATTAATAATATCATTTCATATTTCAGGTTTTTCTCTCAAAAGGTGACAGTGTTTCACTCTGTGGTGACCTTTTTTGTCTCCAGGCAAACAAAAAGAGACCTAAGTAAACCAGCCTGACATATCTGGGATATTCTTTTTTGTATCTAATGGTGCTATTGGTTTGCTGATGTTTTTTTCCCCAAGAAATAAGTAGCCAGCCCTGCTATCATGATTTGCAATATTGATTCAGATATTAGCAACCCTGCTTATCTCTAAATTCCATGCTATCATTTTTCCTGTTAGTTTGCATAGAAGGAACTTGGTATTAATGTTCACACTTTCACTGTGTCATATAGAAATTATGAGAAAGATTTTAATTTAGAATGTACATTAATATCCACTTAAACTTACTACTTCTTGTAACTAAGAATGTATGTTTGTGAAAGCTGCTCTTTGGAGATGGTATTCTTCCAACCCTAATGATTCTATGAAATATCTAGTTCCTACTACAAGATGTAAATTAAGATTTTTCCCTCTGTATCACAAGCATGCAGATAAGTCTGTTCTTTCCAAACGTGGCAGACAAAAGTCTTGTCTAGATGCTGTACRCAAAGCTGTTGACAGCTAAGAAGGGCAGGCTGAATTTCAGATACTCTTGGAAGATCTTCAGTGTTCCCTAGGGGTCTAACCTTGTGTTCCTTTCTCCCATAAATCTTCTTTTTTTTTTTTTTTTTAATCTTCCTAGTGGGCCCATGTGGAACTCTGCCCAGGGACAACACGCATGACTAAGAACTGCAGACCACATTTTTTGGAACACAGTGTGATGTTACCAGTAGCCCACATCAGCACATGTAAGAGATGGAAAATCCTGATTTATATTGAGCATTGGATTTTCACAGTAAGTCAACAAATCTAAGTAAAATCAGGTCTCAATTACTTGCACTGTTGTTGATGTCAGCCAGAACATGCATTTTTTTTGCCTTGCAAACATCCAAAAGGCATTCGGTTTTCAGCAGCTCTAGGCTTTGATATGGCATAATGGCTTAGTTTTGTAACAACAAGATGAAATATTGACTGCCATGGAATTGACTGTCAAACTGAACCTTGTAGGGTTTGGGGTTTTTTTCCAAATTAAAGCTGTCTTCTCATTTTCAGCTCTGCATACAATACCTGTATTCTGAGAAATATATCGTTTGAAAAGTCTGTGTACTGCGACATGAAAAAAACTGTTCCTATTTACTGTGATTAAATTTAGGACTGGAAAGCCACAAGTGCAAGCCCCACGGGACAGGTGGCTTATCTGTAGCATAAGGTATTTCTTTTACATTTACAAAAAGAAAGTGGAATGAAGTGTAGTTTTAAAATAATCTAAACATATTACAAAAGACAACAGCATTGATTATGTGATTCAATTTGCTGCAAATCTCTAATATTAATAAATAGACCCTGTTAAATGTCCGAAGAATGCAGTCACATGGATAGCTCTTGGAAATAAGGGACAAGTGCTATTCTCGCATTGTAACTCCTGGAACTACAGTCATGATGCAATATCTTTTCTTCTGCAACACTCTCTGGTTTGATCTGTGTCATTTTTAGGGATTACTAGGAAAAACATAAATGCTTGTACTCCAGCAAGCTGGCAGGTCCCTGGCTCATGGTATTAATCATGGACAGTTCTCTATACACTACCATAATTTTCCAAAGCAGGTTTCTTGAGTAGATAAAACAAACCAAAAAAAAGATGCAGAAACATATGGCAATCTTCTGAATAACAATTATCAGATGAGAGGCATTTTTAGAGAAGAGGATACTGAAAAGCAGTGGTTTATTGCACATCATCTTCTTGAGCCATCTCAATTTTTTCACAGCGGGAAATCTGATGCAGAGCACAGGGTAAGTTTGAATGCAAAAACACGATAGACTTAAAATGGCAGTTCTTAATTAGCACCTTATTAGTGTTCAGGTTCTGGCCGTGTTCAGCAACAGCGTGAAATATATGGCCTAGATTTTTGCATTCAGCATGGAATGACACCAGTTTCAATACATTTTGCTACCTTCATTTGCATTGATTTTAATGACAGCAAAGGATAGTATGGAGCTTCTATAATGCTAAATTACGTTATGCTTTTGAAATCCTTGAACTTTTGGGCTACTGAACATTAAACCAAAAATCTATCTTAATGTACTATGGATGTTCCACGGGCTGCACTTGCTTTCTCCACATGCAATTTTCAGAAAAAACATCTAAACTTGCCAGAAATTTGCCAAAGATAATTGCAGCACTGTTGTTGAGCGTTCTCTGTAAGCAATCTGCATTTAGTTTGCACGGTGTAACAGTTAGTGGGTAAAACAGGAAAAAGACTTCTACTTAGCTGCTTGAAATATTTTTTTTTTTTTTTAAATATGGACTTTATCAAAGCAAATATCAAATTACTTATGATTTTGGCCAGTCATATGCACATCACAGATTAAGAATTATAGGATGAGTAGGGATGGAGGAAAAGCTATTATCTTACAGACAGTGCCCTGAAAGGTACCAGAAAGGTAGTATTGCTAATAACAAAATATGGTTGTTTTGCCCGAATGGTTTACCTGCTAGGCATCTCTAGACTGCTCATCTAAATCCTTTCACAAGGTATATCCCAGCTATCCGTTTGACATTTAAATAAAAGATAAGAAAATCACTGTTGACAAAATTGTTGTGAACAAAAGCAGCGAGAGATCAGTCTGTCCAGTAGCAGGTAACAAGTACATAAGTTTTACTGTGTGGTAACCACACTGGAAGAGTGGTTCTACCAGAAAACAGAAAATTATATTCTTGCTAACTGACACCATTGCACACAAATTTACAACACACTAAGTCTTTTGGGGAGCTGCCTCTCTACTTTAACCTCACCCCCCCAACTATTTAGCACTCTTTTGTTTATCTAGAATGCCTGCAATTATTCCGAGTGGGGTTGGGTTGGATTTCTGCCAAACAGTAACCAGAGGGAAAAGTCATTAGATGACTCTTTAGGAAACAAAGGATGAGGTGAAGCACTCGGGGTACCTGAAAACCAAGCCCACCTAATTGTTATTGGCACTTCTGCTGGTTGCTGGTTGATCTGCATGGGACACAGAAGCTGATGTGAGGAGACAGAAATAAGAATGCACAGGTAAACGCTACCAGAAGTTCTAAGTGCTTTGATTAAATAATAGCTGTTTCCATTGATTTGCATGTGGTAAAATACATTGATAGAGTGAAAAAATAGAAAACAAGCGTAGAAGCAAGAAGTTCTTTTCTTAGAAGCAACGTGAGGTCTGATGTTTCCAGGAATGAGCTCTGGGTAAACTACCTGAATTTTCAGAAACACATAACATGAGGAAAGGTATGCATTCAAATCAATGCTAATAGTCTTTCTGACTTGTTTAATGCCTGGAGCAGAGTGAAAGCAATACTGAAGAAACTCCACCTGTGATAAATTATGTATCTGTTGGGTTTTTTTTTCTTTTTTGGTCAATTCATGTGAACAAATGCTGCCCGCGTTTTGGGTTTTTTTTTAATGAGTGGAAATATTGTCTGATATTGAAAAATTTTGTTTAATTCGATGGGTGGCTATAGTCATGTAATATCACTTAATTTCCTTAAATGTGAATTTAGGGAATATGAGCATTTCTAGCACAAGCTGTTGCCTAAAATGGCAGCCTGAGTAAGCAGAGAGAGTGTTATAGAAATGAATTGATTAAAAAAATTAAAACAAAAGTCTTATTAAATTTAGAGTTTTGAATATTCACCGAAAAACAACACAGAGGTTGCATGTTTTTTCATTAGTTTCACTAAAAAGTAGTGTGCCTAAGCAAATTAGTTAAAGCTGTTTAGAGAATTAAATATGACTGCAGGAGGATAATTTTAGTGTCTAATCTCACACAGTCATGCCAAGCTAATTTTATTCTTCCTTTTCCCTTTTTAACTCAATGTATTTATATAAAGCCAAGATAACAAGATAACTTGCTTTCCCTCTCTATAAATATTTATATATATATGGAGACTTATATATATATGTATATATATGTATGTATCTATAGTGTGTGTGTATATATATGTAGAAATATTTATAAAGATATACACCATCATCTGTAATATTAAAGTACAGTAAAATATCTAAAGTATACATATTGACTGGGAGGGAGGGACCAAAAATAAATGTCAGATTAAACCGCAGATTTGGGTTTTTTTGAGTGCTGTGTATTTGGTAACACCTCTAACTTTCTTCCACTGTGTTTTACCATATTTAGGGAGTAAACCAAAAGAAATTGGTTATGTGTTCTGACTCAGATCATCATAAATTATACATTGATATGTCTCCATTTGAGTAACTTACGTTTTATTACATGTGCTATGACAGAAGCTAAAGTGTGTTTTGTTTTAAATTTCAAGGCCCTATAATTGTCTCTATGAGATAGGGAGAAGTGAGGATAATCTATGCCCCGTGAACAGGAAAGAAATTAATTATAATTTTTTTTTTTAATGGGCATTCTCAGTTTTCAGACTCCAGCAATTATCAGACATGTGATCTGAAAAACAGGAGAAGATATAAAGAATAGGATTTCCTAAAAATTATTTTCATATAATTTTTTTTTTTTCAGGTAGCAGTAGGTGAAAATAAAAATATTTGCTCTTTTCTCTGGAAGATTTGCCTGACGTGGTTTTTTTTTTTYTTCATTTTTAGTGTTTTACCACCCCTCCAAAATAAGAATCATCACTTCTGGTATCATCATTAGAACATGATAGTATAGGAGCCATAAAGACAAAAATTTGTCTAAGGACATATCATTAAATGACTATTACTTTCTTGCTAAATAGGAGAATAGTGACTTTGAATGGATAAGGTTCAAAGTTGCAGGATAAGAGTGTGCCATACCTAAGCAACCTGTACAAAGGAAGAAACTACCAACAGAAAACTTCATTGCACAATGCAGACGGCACATTGTGATGTGTCTTTCCAATGAACTTACAGACAAAAGTTTTATTAGTTGGTCATCTCTGTCAGAAACCATTGCTACTGTAAGGAGGAAATTGATTAGTCTTCATAAGAAAAAGATAGTGTTGCAGCTTTACTGCTAATAGTGATGTCCTGTTGTTTACTTAATACTGCTTTATATAGAAAAGAGCTTTTTCTTTTTCTGTGTGTTATGAAATGTTATTTTCAGAAAGTGTGGAGGCTCATGGGCATTTAGGCTTGAAGTTTTAGCTGTTTTACTGCATTTAGTCAGAGTGGCAACAAAACTGTATTTGGGGCTGAACTTGCAGTATCTACAGACACAGCAAAAACAAGTTAAGGACAAACCAAGGTCTGGCCAAGTACAACTTCACCCTCTGCTCTGGATTTTTCTATCTGTTGTTGAAGAAAGTCAAATACAGAGGCTTTTTTTGAACATTTTGCTTAGATTGAGAACATGTAAGTTGTAATGGTTAACTTAATCCCCTCTTTGCACCACCAAGTTCTTTGCTGTTTATATGCAGTCGGTGCGTGTGCATCTGCTCGGGAGAGAGTGGGCTCACCAGCCTGTAAAACAAGGGCTGAGAGACCACCGCCACGGACTCTGCAGGACAGTGCCTTGACAGGGTACAGCCTGCAAGTGCCTCCTAGCAGCTCGTGATGCCCTCTCCTGTTTTCCACACGCTGTGTGTCATGGGCTCGTTCCCTGTGGGGCTGCATGACTGATGAGTGGGTAGCTGTGGGGGTAGGAGGGACAAGATTTGCTCTTTCAGTGGCAGTGTGCTTAAAATCGTCTTGGGATGGCAGCCTGAAAATCACAGGAGAGGCCTTTCATCCTTTCTTTAATTAGAGGTTTGGTTGCATAGACCCAGCTATAATGTTTTTTAATAATATTAAGTGACAGCATTAAGAATTTTTTTTCTAAAGTTTATGTTTTTTGGGTTGGAGAATTCAGCTGCAGCGTGCAGATCATGTCCTTAAACTGTTGCTGTGATGTCCTTGAAGAGTTTGTAGAGGAGGTTGAACTTAATTAAATGTAAAGAATTAGATGAGAAATATGTGAGGAATCTGCTGAATGACTTCTCTACCTGCAAAACTATATTTTCTTCTGAAGTAACTCTTTGTGTTTGGTATATACACATCTTAGCAGCAGACTAGGGAAAGTAAAAGAATGCTGGCTGCTCCTGGAACAAGCCATCAGTAGCAGGAAAAGAGTAGCAGTCCTCAGCACAACACGAGGAAAATAAGAAAACAAACAGGCTGTAGTGATGGGTGATTTCAATTTCCCAGTATGAACTGGGAAACCTGAAAAGCATGGCACAGTGAAAAATAAAATTACAGAAGAAATAAAGAGTTATTGACCTGTGGTGTCAGAGTACTAATAGGACTTGTCCTTTCCAATCTCAGCAAAAATGTGCAGTTAGTAGATTAGAAACAGCAAAGCCACTTGGTTCAAGTGACCCCATGATTAAATTCAATATAACTTAGAACACTAAGCCAAATAGATCAAAACCACAATATGAACTCTCAAAGGTCTACTTTAAAGGTATATGGAAAAAAATTTGAAAAATGGATAAAAGAAACAATAATGGAAGATATTTCTGGCAAAGAATTAAGGTTTTTCTAAAATTACCAAGATGCAGGTTTCTTGGGGGAAGGAAGATATGAATGTGGGGAATTAATCCTTACAATTTGACCACTGTACTTTCTGTAAACCCTATATTTAATAAATGTGTTCTATTACTGAATCCCTGCTAAAATTATTGTGCAAAATCCATAGCTACAGCCTTACCTGAGAGAGTGGGGACAACAATCACTTCTATTTATATCCATTTGCTAATCACAGGAGGGTTGCTTGGGTTGTGGCTATTCCTCCATTAAGTGATTTAACCTCAGTCATTAACTACAGCAGGGGGAAAGCCTTTGTAAAAGATTGTGTTCTATGGTTCTGGCATTGCAGAAAAAGATAAACATCTAGGAATCAAAGTGGAGAGCTTCCAGGGATGCACTGAACATGGTGATGCAGATATAGTGTCAATGCACTTGTGCTGTGTCTCTCCTAAAATGAAATAGTTATCAATGTAGACATGTGAGCCACCTTTGGTTATGTTTTAAACTTAGTACACTCTTTGTTAAGAGAATTAGTCGTAAAACTGGACATGTGCTTGTTCTTCAAATAATCTGAATTTTCTTGGTTTTCTTTGCCTGTAATTCAAACGTGTCATTGGACCCATCATTCCAACAATGGTTTAAAATAAAAGGAGATTAGTGGAAATTTTTGTTACAAGAATAGATGCAGTGGCAGACTGTATGGCTGTAGAAAATACTACAGGTTTGTGTGATGGGAGAAGCTGTGTATTGGGGCTGCCTGGGCAATCCCAAATGTTAGCATATCCCATACCTATGTATGACCATGATGTAATAAATACCTTGTTGTAAAGTTTCACTCCACACCTGATTAGAAGGAATACCCTCCGGATTTCCAGCATGCTGCAGTAAAGAAATGCCTGCTTTCTAATGCTTCAAATTGTGTTAGGAAGTTTGTACTCTAGCCAATTTTGGTATCACAGGAAGGATCTTGAGAAGTGTCAGAAAATGGATATAGGGGAAATTGAGGAAAAAATTATGCACTTGGAGGAGGCATAAAAGAGGACTGAGGCAAAAAGATATTGATAATATACATAGGAAAGCAATGAAGAGATTTCTTAACCCCAGTGACTGTCTAACAGTTTCCACTGTGTGCCATGTGCTGTTACCTCTGCCCATGGGATGAAAACTTGCATTTAAATTTAGTGTGAATCTAAACTCTTTATCACATGGACAGCTTTTGGCTTTTCCCACGACTGCACAACACCTAAAATGACGTTTCACCTGTAGGGCCCCCAGCACTGCCCAGAGATTCGTGTCAAAGCAATGCAGCAGCTTAACCTCCAGCTCCTTGCTCTGTCTCATTAAAAAAGTGCAAACTGAAAACAGGAAGGAAAAGAAAGGAGAAATGTCTCTTTTTCAAATTTTAAAATTATTTGAAAAATAAATGGAGTAGAAAAAGCACTTTACTAAAAAAACTCAGAGTGTATAAACCTAGGATTAGGTTCGTTGAGCATAAGGGTATGAACTGGGATCTCCTGACTCTTGATGAATGCCTTGCAGGAAAGGTTATTGCCCAGACTGAATTGGTTCTCCTTTTCACTGACCAGAAATGCTGTTCGGCACCTGAAAAGAGTTGTGGGTCAAAAGTGCTGGAGGACTGCTTTGTGCAAACTTATTTTTCACACTAGAGTTTTCAAAGCAGCCTTGGAGAGGTGGTTCTGCTCATTTCATTGCACCCATAGGTTATAGCAGAGCAACATATATCTGAAGCTCACAGCTTTCTTTTTTTATTGTCAAAATAAACATCTGAGTTTAAAAAGAAGAATCTGCTTCAGGTACTGTTTGGGGGATCCTGGCAAGCGTTCGTGAGGACATACCTGACAGAGCATTTGTTCTGTAGCCCGCAGGCATAACGGGGTTGAGAGGTTCTCCGCTCGTTCAGTTYGTGGACTGACATCCGGATCAGCCAAAGGACGGCGTTTTCGGAGTGTTACATCTGCAGTTCATGTTAAACGTATGGAATGCCATATGGTCACAAAATGATTGTGGACTTTTTTTTTTCATTAGGTAAGCTACCAGAGCTAATATTAGGTATGAAGCAGTATATACTGTGTTCTCTTATGCCGAAGAACCCAAAATTTTAGAAGTAAGATGAAAACTCAAAGAAAAGCCSCCCTCTGTTATTACTGGTTTCGTACAGAGATGTGCAATGGCAATAACGAGTCCTGCCCTGACACTACAATATGAGATGTGGTGATGGGGGATGCTCTGGTCTCAGGCACCACTGCAAGGCTTGATGGGTGTCTGCTCTGAGCCTGAAGACAGTGTCAGACCAAAACAGCCTCGCAAAATTTCTTGGTAAAGGACTTCAAATTACTGATTTCTSCTTCTGTTCCTCTTTCAGCAAGTGCCACAAAATATAGGGTACACTCCTATCCCCAGACCCCACAAAGCTCAACTCATCCTTCATAGTGCAATACTCTCTGCACTGAAATATCTAAATATCTTCTTCTCTCTCTCTYTYTTTTTTTTTTTTTTCCTGAACAGARAGCAGTGTGAATTGCCTCTTAATAACAAACTTGGCTACCTGTGGGCAGGTRGTGGATGCTTCAGTTTTCTAAGTATAGGTACCTACAGGTACTAAATTTAGGTGAAAGTAGGGTGTCTCTCTTTCATAACACCTGAAATCAGCCCCGTGCCAACTTTAGAATGACAAATCTGGCCATAAATTCAATATAATTCACTGTGCACATCTACTCCGAAACACTGACCAGGGTACTGTAACAACTTTGACACTTCTAATTTGGAAGAAAAAAGGCCATAAACCAAAATAATTTCCAGAACCCTAGACTCCTAAAACTATTTTCTGAGCTAGGACTGAAAACTTCCTGTTTGTTGGGCTTTTTCAACCTCAGAATTATTTAGGAAAGATTTTCTTCTATCTATGATAGTCCAGGGGAATTAAGAGCATTCAAAGAACTTTACATCTACAGTGCTAGACACAGATTGCAATTATCAAAAAATAATTGTAGCTGTTAGTTTATGCCTAAGTAGAGGTAGTTTCTCATTAAATCAGTGCTTTACCATTTATGCGGCTTACTGGTTTCCAATTTCTGTGATTTTTGCATAAAAACTAAAAAGTAATGTATTCTTTGGTTTTGAAAATCTTGAGTTATCACAGCAAGAAACGTGTTCAGCGAATGGAACTTATGTGTATTCAAATTAGGACTGAACTGAGTCTTAAAACTCACTTATTAAAAAACAAATAACAGATAAATAGCAACATTATTCAATATAGTTGAATGTCCCTGTTGTAGTGATTGATGTTCTCCTTGAGCAAGAATTGTTTGTTTTGAAAAATCCGAGTAGGGGTGTTTTGTTTGCTTCATTTTGAACAAAATTATTTTGGTTAGAGCTGACCTAAAAATCAGTCTTTCTATCTAACGGGAAACTTCAGTATTCCAACACTTATTTTTTCCCAAATCTGGTCAAACTTGAAACACTGAAATTTCACAGCATTTGGTAGCAAGGTCTTGGGAAAAAAAAAATGGATGAGGAAAGAGTAAAACATATTTTCTGTGTGATTTCAATATTAAATAGTATTTTGTATGGTACTGATTTGCCCCAATGAGTTGCAGTTCAAAAATCTCATGGAATCATTCTCCTTCCATGGCTGCCTGAACTGACAGCATCTCACTAGGTGCAACCTGCACGAACCAGAGTAGAGAATTCTCCAAGGGAAACTTTGATTGACAAGGCCATGGGGGACAAAATGCAATAAAAGAGGAAAGGACTTTTCTTCAGGACATGGGTGGGAGAACACCTTGGAGCGATTTGCTGTTTAATGAAATAACGGGGAAGGAATCGAAACATCATTCCAACATAAAGCAGTAGAATTTGCTGGAAAAAACCCAAACCAGCTCGTTTCTGCAAGTGTTACAACTTAATAATGGCGGGGTAGAGCAGAATGATGGCATTGCAGCGGTTTGTCTTTGGTTCCTATTTGTAATTTTTCTGGCCACTGTGATATGTTGACGCATCAGTTTGGAATATGCTTACAGCAGATGATTACGGCTGTTTTGATTGAGTAGCTATGAGGTTGGATTTTTCTGACCTCTGCAAGTTTAACAAGTTATTTATAAGATCACTGCAACCCCTAACGATGTTATTAACGTAGGGGTGTTATACACAGAAGTGAATTGTAGTCTGACAAATAGAATAAAATTCAATGTAAAASAAATGCTTTATAGCTTTAAATGCGTGTATTAACTATATGGATGGGTTTATGAAATGGAAGGCTTTAAAATGCGTTCTTCACTTCTGTCCCTGGTACACTGGTTTAATCATCAATGAACGCCATATCCTCCCATGCCAGGGGGCCTGTGAAGATGAAAATCCTAGCTTTTGCTTTGGATTGGGAAGAGAGGCAGTAGCTGTTACAGTGACTGTGGGTTTTGTTTTTTTTGCTGAAGAATAGATTTCAGTGGAAAATTCCTGTCTAACATTTGATCACTATGCTCAGTAGTTTCCTGGTGGGCACAGCCATCACATGTGAAGCCTCAGTCAAGCCTGGGTGCAGAGGCAGGCAGCTTCCAGTGTCCTCAGCCTTTCCTGTCTGGGAGGCAGCCTCAGGACGCACTAATTAGCTGCGGCAGAGCAGTCCACCAGGATTTCTGGTCTCACTTCAGGTTTCACTTCACTTTAATTTGGAAGATGATATTAAGTATCTAAAGAAAACATGTCCCTTAAGCTATACTCAGTGGGCAAAAGGGAGGTTTTTTTCTGAAGAATGTAATAAGATTTCAATAGAAACTTATTCATACATCTCTTTATTAGCTTATTTGTCAAGTGTCTGTTTGGAGGTTATTTTAAGCGATGGAAAACCGTTTTTTAGCAAAATGAATTCTAATTTTCTGTAGGGTTTTGTGCATGCTGACAAATACTTAAACACACAAAGCATCAGGAGATCAGTTGCCTGCCTAAAATTACACCTGTGTTTGTTGGAAATGTGAGAAATTCCGGGAACAAAGCGCCCATGCTCCGACCATACTAAAATACACAATTTCAGAACTCACCCCTTACCCGCCTCTCCTTTGTTATTAATGTACATTGCACAATAACTCACGGCGAGGAAAAGGCAGCGCAGCGAGCAGCTAATCCCCAGCTGGCTCCAGGTGCTTTGTGGATGGTGGCAAAGCCCCGTGCCATGGCCAGGGAGCCAGGCACAGCAGCACCAGATGGCCCCGCAGACAGCGGCACCGAGCCAGCAGCAGCTCAGCGACAGCCCCACCAGGCAGAGCTGGTCTCATCCCATGCGGCAAAACACTCAGTTCCCGGGAAGTCCCATGCCATGGGAATTCACAGCGTTGGCTCGGGACTGCCATGGTGCTCAGGATGATAAGATCCTAGCAGAGCAGAGTGCCACGGRGCGTGGAGGCAGTTCAGTGGCTGTGCAASGAACCAGCCCGGGTCAGCCGAGGACAGATCTGAACCATGGCTTACAAGCCGTGCTTGATTCCAGCTGAGGCTACAGAGCCATCTAGATCCCTGTAATACGTCTGTAATCTTGGATTTTTCATTAACCAGAGTATTTCAGTCCCCTGGTATGACAGAGTTGGCTGTAGCTGGCAGGGCTGGACTACTTGCAAATACTTGAACTGTATGACTCTTTTTCTTGAATGATTTGCCTTACGTCTCTGCATTTGACCAGTTTCACATTCCTGATAGTCGTCCCATTTAATATTTTATTTGTATTTTCCATTCTGTTGATACCAAGATGTGCACCTTCACCAGCATTACTGCTAATGATTTTCTCTTCTTTTCATCAATAAAACACACGTTCTCGGGAGTGACAGTAACTTCATCTGTTAGAAAATGCATTACTGTTGATAAGACAGTACGAATAAGGAAGAAAATTTATTGCAGCCTGGCAATGGTAGCATCACTTTAGTTCTGCCACTTGTGTGTGTATTGGGGAGGGCGAGTAGGCTCTATTCTACCTTCCATTTTTAACAGAGGGTTTGTGGTTCAGTTGCTGCGAGTAGAGGATAAATTTTTTTCTGTACTATATATTTACAAAGTGTGTCAAAACCAGAGATAACAGATAACGGAAGTATTTTGATAGGCAGCATGAAATAGAGACTTTGAGATGAGAGGCTGGGGCTCATCCTCTGGTAGCTGATTTCATGGGCATCTTTGCCTGCTCAGAATGTCCATCTCTATCTCTTACCATGGAATAAAAGCATTATTTGTAATAAAAGTTTCCCCACGTGCAGGATCGCCTGGGTGAGTTGGCAGTTCGTTAAGGAGTAATGCTGGAGTTCTGGTTGTACACGTGTGTCTGACTGATCATGCAGGTATGTCAATGGCCAACCTGTGTCCACGTGCTGTGGAATTACTTCCCAAGCATGGTTTTGTGGGATACAAATGATAAAAAGTTGACCTTTGACAACTAATCTGGCTCTTGCATGAAAAAATGAAAAATTTCATGGCACTTTTTGTTTTCTGTGTGCTTTGTGGTGAATGATACATTTGCCTGTAACCTTTTTTATAGTCAAAACTGCTACTGAGCTTATTATGGGCATCATGACCTGAGCAAAACAATCCATTGTCTGTGTTTTCTCTTTTAGATAAAAGCCCCAAAACCCACAGAAGCCTTCGCTAGTCATATAAATCCCCAGTTTCTACAAAGTCAGTTTAATAATATTAATTCACTAATTTGCACACATGAGAAAGCAAGTGGCCTAATGATTAGTCAGTGGACAGTGGGCTGTGTAGGAGGCACTGTCCCTCCCACAGTGCAGTGCAGAATGCAGCCTCCAGAAGACGTTCACGCTCGGGGTAAGTGTTGGGTTAGGCTGATTGTTTCCCTGCTCGGCTTTTTCCACCTCTCTGCAGCAACAAATGACTGTGCACATGGCTGGGTGTGAACGTAGAAATAATAGGTTTTGTCAAGCTGATGAGTTGCAAGCAGCTTGAATTTTCAATCTTTTTCCTATGAAAACTCCTTTTTTTTTTTTCTTGGTGCAGTTATTCCCACAGCTGCAGTGTCTGGTGTGTGTGGGCACGTGTGTGGGTATTGCAAGGTAATAAAGTGCTGGACAGTCACTGATTGTTTTTTAAGCAGCAACCAAACGAAATTGGCCAGCCAGATTCCTGGTTGGAGTGTTTGGGTAGGAAGTGTATCCTCAGTGGGTGCTTGCTGCCAAGGCKCTTTGATGTCTGTGACTCCCAAGCCTGGCCATTTTTGGTTGACTTTTCCTTGCAAGATGATCACTGTTATATTAGGACACTTYCGAAAAGTTATAATGTTTAAACATGGTTGCTTCATGGTGATGAATAAACACCTCTGGATATCTYGTTATTCCAATAAAAACAATAATAATAATAAAGGAAATAAATCAACTCTGACTCGAGGTCATATAACATTCATGATTACTTTTGCCTGTTGACACAGAAATTCTCGGTAGACACAAATATATGTAGCAAAAGAAAAAACAACTATCCTATGCCTTTAACACCTTTAAACCAGAAAAATATTCCAATAGAACACTGAATCTGCAGTCTGAACATGATAGATCCCTAAAATATTGAACATAAATATGATCATGTGTAAGACAATATAAAAAGACAAGATTAAAAAAGCTTATTTGGCTACATGCATAAGAGGAAGAAAGAGTAAATCAATGTTTTATTTTTTAGTCTTATCTAAAGATTTTAAGAATTGACTTACAACTACCCTGTGTAAAAAGAGCATAATTTTAAGTACATACTTTCAGACATTAATTGCAATATGTTTCTAAAATGATAATTATAGAAAGGACCTTTTAATGGTTGAGATTTTGCCTAGAAATTATGCCAACAAAGACCCCTATAGTACTTCAAGTATGTGCCTTCTACTTTTGGGGGCATTAATTTTCAATCCTGATGGGTTTTGTTAAATAAAATTCCTATTCATAGAGTAATTCTAGTTAATTCCTGACTGTCCCAAAAGGAATTCCACCTCGTCCAAAACCTTTCCAAGGTAAAAGAAATGTCTTTTAGAAGTACTGCAATAACTCTCTGAAGCTGCAGTAGTTCTAAAGATATTTTCAGGTGTGTACTAAAATATATGTAATCAATTGGCTTTCAGAATGTGGCTGACCACAAGATAAGTGCTTGTGTGAACATTAAAGCTGGCTGTATGTTCACTTATCTCCCTCAAGGGATATTAGTCATAAAATTAAGAATCACAGTAAAATATTGGAAATGTTTTTGGTACAAATTTTACATTGTCTCGAAGAGTCAATCTGTGTCTTCCCTTGAGTAGGATGGGCATGGCTACAGTCTTCACTGGGCTCTGGATCACAACTATAAACAAATAATTAAACTTTCTTCTAGCAGCACAGCTTTCATCCATCAATGGTCAGCTTATGAAAGAGTACACAGAAGCTGTTTGAGGAAGAGGTATTCTCCACGCMATGTGCTTAGCAAGAATTGCAAAAATTAATCATTACTCTTTTAATTAGTAGCTATCGTTTCTTTTGCTTTCTTCTTTAATCTTTAAGAGATTTGCTTAAAAATATGTATAGACTAATGTCTGGGAAAAGGATTATAAACCATTTCTGTGCAAGTATGGAAGAGCTCCAGGGGGTGTAAGAGTGTACCCAAACAATGCTTGTAGAAATCCTACTATTAAAATGCATAGAATCATAGAATATGCTGAGTTGGGAGGGACCCACAAGGATCATTGAGTCCAAGTCCTGGCCCTGCACAGGACAGTCCCAAGAATTACACCATGTACCTGAGAGCATTRCCCAAACACTTCTTGAACTCTGGCAGGTTTGGGGCTGTGACCGCTGCCCTGGGAAGCCTGTTCCGGTGCCCAACCACCTTCTGGGTGACGAATCCTTTCCTGATATTCAACCTAAACCTTCCCTCACACAGCTTCAGGCTATTTCCCTCAGGTCCTGTCACTGGTCATCCGAGAGAAGAGACTGGAGCCTGTCCCTCCTCTTTCTCTCATGAGGAAGCTTAGACTGCACCTCAGTCCCCTCTTCTCCAGGCTGAACAGACTAAGTCACTTCAGCTGCTCTTCATAAGGCTTCCTCTCCAGGCCCTTCACCACCTTTGTAGCCTTCTTTGGACAATGGACAAATTAGAGATCTTTATCTCTGAGCAGTTCTTCTAGGTTTATGRCGTTGATCTTTTTTCCACTTGTCGATTTGGACACACAGACTCCTCAGGTACAGTAAGGATTTGCTCCCCCAGAGTACATACAAGTAGTATGTGGTTAATTCCTAGGGATTTTTAGCCAAGTCATGGGGTTTCTGACTTCCCCTGAACATGGAAGATGCCGGGTGAGTGTGCTGCCATCCAAAAAGCTGCACATGATCTGATGGGTTGACCCCATTAGCTTGAAAGTCAAGACTCCCTGTTATGCCCTTCACGTGCCACTTCACGTGCTTTCATGGATGAGGAGATGCCTGTTTCATGCACCTGATCCATTACCCTTGTTTATGATTTCAAAACATTTGTTCCTTAAACTAGCRTTTTTAGCAAACAGTAGGGAGACAAGGTCTTGTGGCGAGTTCCTGTGCTGACACAGATAATTTTGCCTTAGATACATGATGAAGTCAAATGACTAAGTTAATGCTTTGGAAAGTGTTTCATGTTGACTGAATGCTGCTCTAAACCTTTTGCCAAAGTCCTCTGRTTTTCTAAAGTTGCCAGTAAAGTATTTTTTGTTGTTTAGACTCTTGAGAATATCTTGTCAGTATTTCTCCCATGTGTCTACCTCATGTATCATGAACAAGCATAAGACCTTTCACAAGCCTTGTCAAGTGAGTTGTTTGGGACCCTACAGAAGATTTCACTTTCACATTACCAATCATGGCTTGCTTTACTTGATACTTGAGTAGAAAGAAGCTCTTTCACCCTACCTGCTGAATAGAAATAGAGGACACAACAGAACAATTTCTGCCTGCCCTAGCTAAAACAAATACCGGGCAAAATTAATTTGCAGGAAAATCTTAACGAAGAGTAGTGATAGMTGAAGGCAGTGGTTGAATAATCTGTAGTCTCCAGTGTTACTCTTTGTCCCGTGTCCATTTCCGAGAACGGTTATGACTTTGTGCCTCCAAACTGATTAAACCCTAACACTGGCACTGGGAGTGTCTGGCTGCTGAAATAGCTCCACACTGAGAAAGAGACCAAGAAAATTAATCAAAAGTAGTAATAGAATGATTGTTGAAAGGAACCTCAAAGATCATCTAATTCCAATGGCTTGCCCATGGCCAGGGACACCTTCACTAGACCAGGTTGCTCATAACCTTGTCCAACCTCAATCAGTTGGTGAGGAGCGTGTATGAATCGAAACCAGTTGTATACTCCTCATTGAAACCTTAACATTACCCAGAATAACTTTGCTTGCACTCACAAATGAAGTCAGAAACAGCTCTGAGCAGGCTGTAAGAGTTGTCCAAGACCTGGATGAAGCAGGGCTCTTTTGAGGTTGCTTGGCTCTGAGCGGCTACTGAACAGCAAAATGCTTATAAGTCATTGAACAATCAGTGAAGAGATGTTATATTTTCCTAAAAGACTCTTTTAATGAATTAATATTCATATTTTTACTACTCCAGTTACATTGAGATTTATATATGAGTGAGTTATGTCTGCTGTGGGAAACAGCTTTAAAATTTCTTGTCATTTTTGTATTTAAATTCTTAACCATAACATTACATTAATGTAGTTTCACTGAATATTAAATTGATTTAAAGTTATTAATACTGTATACAATATGCACTCTTTAGCATGTAAATATCATAATGCAGTAACAAAATGCAAATTGGAAAATACTTTTCACATTCTTGATACAAGTATTAGCTTTTTGCATTAATTCCTGATGGCTTATAATCATTATGGCAAAATGGCTTGAATGGAATTCTTTAATTTATGGAAGTGTAAATGAGCTCTGAATCAATTCCTGGACTTTGTAGTATGTAGTATGACAATATGTCTATGCACTTTTGAGTGCTGTGAGGGAACCCTTATAAAGCCACTTACAAAATAGCTACCTCTGGCAAATGCATTGATTTGAAATTATGAACGCTTCAGTAAAGACTGTTGGGATCTTGTGAGCTAGAATAAAAAAGTCCCACACCTTTGTCTATATAGTGGAAAAATAAGTGCAGTTCTAACAAAATTAGTTATTTACCAAAAGTATTGCATATGAGGGATCAGTAGGAGCATAAAGGAACTGACAGTCTCTTTGAAGGAATTCCCTGTTGGATGTCTGTAAATCTGTGGTGTTTGTGCTCAGATCCCTACAAGGGCAGCAGATTATGATATGGCAGTTTTCAGCACCAGTGAAAAACAAGCAGAGAATAAGGCAGTCAAAAACTTTATATGCCAAATATTCTGTAGGGCTCCACTAGACCTTCATTCGAACTGTGGTCATCTGGCTTCTCTTCCCTGTTGTGGTAAGGATGTGGATATGATCTTAAATAAAGACTATCACCTCAGATATTCCACTCCCCCTTCCCCCCACCTCCTTTTTTTTTTTTTTCCTTAAAAAGGTGAAATCAACTTTTTGAGAAACTTTATGTTGGTGTACCACCTTGCCCTGATCTGGATTGAACATCTGGGTGCTACTATGATACAGATACCATGCTCTAATTCAGCATTTTTACCATCAGAAATTCTTTAGAGAGAAAATACTGCATTTACAGCAATTAGGAAGAATATTTCTCTTCTCTAAAACAACAATTCACCTACCACGAGAGTAGTATGTGCTTCCACCGTGAATGCAGTAGGTGAATGCTTTCAAAAACAGATTATAATTTTTGCTGAAATTTTCCATGCTAATGCACCTTTTATGCAAAACAATCACTAGATTTTTTTTTTCTAAATGTGCTTTCCTTATGCAGAGAGTGTTAATGGAAACACATTCTATACTGAAAACTGTTTACTGCTTGATTTTAAAAACAGCTTCTATAACATGGATCCCTTTAATGAAAATGTATTGTAAATACAAACTCTTTAAAATACATTATAAAATATTTTTATGCTGCCGCACTCTTCCACAGAAAGGTCCGTATATACTGCGGTGATTATTTTTTATTAAAACACACTAAACAAATCGTGTTTTAAACCAATATCTAGTTCATAATTTATATGAACAGTTTTAGCCCGGCATTCTAAACACAATCAACTTCATACAGAAAAAAAAAACGTTTAAGGTACTTCTTGTTGACTAACTGTTCAGTGACTTTTTTCATTTTCAGTGGGGAAAAAGTTTGGTACTGAAGGGAGAGAAACAGAGTCCTGGAAGGTTAGAGGTTTGAGATTCCGAGTGCCTAAGATGCCACCTCTGCAAAGCAAGGAATTTGGTCACCAAGGCAAGGAGCCTTTATTTTCATTGTCAAGCCTTGTCCCGTCACAGGATTGGGAACTGCTAAAAATGCAGTTGTCAAGCCCTCCTATTCCCAAAGTTTTTGTGAGAAGTGGTGGCCTGTAAGAGAAAATTGCCTTTTCTTTTTTTTTTTTCCTTAAAACTCAGTTGCTTAGGGTTTAAATCTAAGTGAAACTAAGTGAATGGTTTATTTCACCAGTTATTCCTGTGTGACCAAATAGACTTGTGAGTCCCTCCTGCGGTGACTCATTTGAGTTCCATGAGATGATACACTGAGAGTCACCATGTAGTTTAAGTTGGGAAATATATTTCTATATTCTCTGCTTGTTAACTTAGTAGAAATGGACTGGTTGCCGTTTGGGAAGGATCAGTCCTTCATTATAAGATTAAATGTTATCACTGACCTTATTTAAGAATGACTGTTCTTTAACACATTTGGGTTTCTATGGTTCTAGCAAATATGTTGGAAGCACTCATGGGTGATGAAAGTTTTGGACCTGTAAAGAGGTGCACTGGGAACACACAGGGAGAATGTGGGCCAAAGAACAGATTCTGTGACATGCTCTTTGATTTTCAGAGTCCAACGTTCCCACTGCCTTACAGACAAGACTGGTGTTGGAAGTTCTCTGTTCTATCCAAGCCTATTGCAGTAGTTTCCAGGCTGTGGCAGCACGTCAGATAGAGATATATTTTAAAATTCTTTAGGTGACTTTAAATGGACTCTTTCAATATGTGAAGTTATCGCTTCCTATTGTAGAACAGTGGGAAATTGAAGTGCTTAGACAGAGAGTTATATTTGAAATCCTAGCATTTTAATATAGCTAGCTTATTTCAAGGGCTATAGCAGGCTTGAAGGAAATTATCCATTGTCCTGGTTCAGGCTGTATGTGATAAGCTCTCCATCTCATTTTGATCAGTGTCATTTCTCTTTATGTTTTTGCTCTCTCTCAAAACTCCAGCAAGAAAAGAAAACAACCTCAATACCCATGCATCATGTTGCTGCCATGCATCTTTCACCCTTAGCCATAGCAGTAACGTTAAGTCAGAATTTAACAAGGATAAGTATTAAGAAAAATCTTCTGTGCCTTAGTTGCTCAGGATTTTTCTCTACAAATAAAACGACAAAATTTTAAATATGGCTTTTGTTTCAGAGTAACTTTACAATAGATAAACATTCAATAACAGTGAGCTGTGACATTTACAAAGACGAAAACATTTGAACACAGAGATTTAGCAAATTCTCAGGATTCTCAAGAGCAAATCTAAAATATTGCATCTCATTGTCCCCAGCTGAGCTCTGTGGACATTCATGGAGAAAGACCACTTTCTGTCTGCTGTAAAGCAGATTTCTGAATGTGTCCATTTTTTCCTGGCAATTTTACCCACACTGAATTTGTTTCATGGTCTGAATTTTGGTCTTCTCTTTGGAGTTGTTACAAACGGTCTGAGGGAACCAAGAAGGTGACTGAATTTTGGTGCTGAAAAGACCATGATATCTTTAAGTTCTGTCTGAAACCTTTGAACTTTGGTGTAAAAATATTACCTAGATATGGGACTGAGGAGCTGAGCAAAGGAGCAGTATCTATTGATCTCTGTGGACTTTAGGGAAGGTAAAATGGTTTATAGTGTCTCTTTACTCTCACTGCCTGGAACAGCTGGGCAAAGAGAGAGGAAATGGCTTTCTCCCAGTACTTGTCAAATAACTGATCCGCAAATTATCCCTCCAGGGGACAAGGTAGACAACGACAGTATGTTCATAAATCAAGAGTAAAGTTGCAGGACTGTGGCCAAAATTCAGGGAGAAGGATTAAATAAAGGTTTATGGGATAGAAAATTGACTTAATAAAAACTGAAATAATTATTTTATTAATAATCTACATGGATTACCAGATCAGGATGAATTAAATGCGATCAGTATTTCAGTATTACAGAATTACCGAATGAGAACAAGTTACATATGTACATTATATTCTATATATATTCTTACAAGTAATGCTCTGTGAATAAACATGTGCCCAATATTTCTAGGTATCTTATGCCCAAGGCCATCTGATTCAATGGCCTGTGTAAGCTACAAACAAAACGAGAGGGAACCCTTGCAACAAAAAAAGCTTGCAAAAGTGAAAKCTCTATTTTCTTCCATCTCATGTGGAAAGCACAGACCATATTACATTGACGTACTCTTTGATAGGAAGTCGCTAATTTCTTGAATCTGCAGTTGTTTGGTTGAATGAATTAAACAAAATATGTTACAGTACAGAAAATCTAGTTATTCAATTACACTTTCCATTGTGCAGTGAAAAAACAGAGCACAGCCCAACAAAACACTTGAGTGTTTACAAGCTGAAATATATTTCAGGACCATCTGATTAGAAGTTAATATCTTAAGTGATATATCAKCATTAAATGTACTATCCCAACTGAAATAATAAATTTCATTTTACCTGTGCTTAATAGCAAACAAGACTCAGAAAATGTGTCCTGAATTTTATTAAAATTCTGTTATAGCTCGTTTATAACTGAGGACAATGGAGTGCGTACAGAATACAGAATGGTATAATCAGTGAAAAGATAAAGAGCTCCAAGCTACCCGTTCTATATTGTTAGCATAAATGGAAAATGAGATTGGGTCAAGATAAGAGTTTTGCAAGACTGCCTTGGATTTCTTCTCAACAAAATTTGCTCCTCTATTATTTGGCATGCAGTTTATTCTGAATAAGGGCCTCATCTTGAAGTCTTCACCCAGAYAATGAATGCATGGGCTGCATGTGGCCTCAGAGCAGCATGTATGTGTTGTAGGACTTGGTGCAGTTAAGGCACCTCAATAAAAGGAAATCTTTCCTGAAATACTTCAGGAGCAGCTGACAGAATCCTTCACTGTGTCTCCTCTGATTTGTACATAGTAGAAACTGTGTGGCCTACAGAAACTGAGTGATCAAACAGCATCACTGGATTTCTGCACTAAAAATTACATAATGTGCTTTTCAATTCAGCTGTACTCGGGAAAATTGCAGTGCTATTTTTGAGGGGCAGCTGAGTAAAATGCATGTTCTATTGAAGCTGCTTTTGGAGTAAAGCCAAATATCTAGAGCAGGTTTGCAATAGAACTGATTTTTTTTCCCTTGGGTGTGGCAATACACCAGCCTCTAGGGATGGCTATTATCCTTTGGAATTTACATTGACTTTCTYGAGAAGTGTTTGCCYGTTCACATGTGTGTGTRTATATATATAYACAYAYAYATATATATATATGTGTGTGTGTAAAAATCCTATGTGTGTGCAGCTATCCTATTTCTGAAGTGCTCAAGATAGAGAACAGTAATGATACACAAAKATTTTTCAAATGCCTTTGTTTGATTTTTTTTTTTTTCCCCAAATAAGACATCAGAACATTTTTATCTGCAGGTACTATAAAGTAATATAGAGCTTTATTTTTCACAGCCACTGCAGTGTTGACTGTGGCAGAGGAGAGGAGACCAGGTGTTTGTGTTTGTCACCTGAAGCAGTATTTTTAGTTTGGAGCAAACAACATTTAGTACTGGCCAAGATGGTGCTATTAGATCTGTAGGTGAAGAACTTAAAATTACACTTGGAATTTCTTTCTGCCAAAATTCTTTGTCTATAAGGAGTCCTTTTCTTGAGACTTTCTACTTTTGAGTATCACCTTTTCACTGAAAGTGAGTGCCATTACAAACATTAAGCGTGGAAAARCCAAGCAGCAAGAGCTTTAATGTCTGCTATATAAACTGTTAAGCCTTTTCATAAAGCCTTAAAGGTTAGAAATGTAAGGAATTAAAAATACATTAAAAATACATTTGTGACGTCTAGAAAGTACTGTTGAGTTCATTAATTCCCTTTTTTTCCCCAATATAACGTTACCCCTCTTCCTTTTATTTCTCTATTTATGTATTTAAGCATAAATGTGCATGTGCACTTATGGTGTATCAGGCCCCCAGTCAGAGATCTGTGTAATTTAAACTGCTTATTTACACCATCCCCAGATCTCTACTGCTTACTGCTGCTGAATGATACAGAGGTGATAACAGCTGGACACTCTTCACTGAACAGCTGATGCCTGAACTAAGAAAAATGTAAACTGAACCAACACTATAAAGGTAAAAAATAGTAGGTTTCTTTTTTAATTTATTTTTTAAAACTTAATTCCACATCCTGAAGGTGAGTGAGAAGTCTCCACTTCCCTGTGATGTCTGACAATTTACATAATTTCTTAGTATTCAATAAATTAATTGCTCGGTTCTTGGAAATAAATGAKTCTCTTCTCCCAGCTTTTAGGGAATATGTAAAAAGCTCTTTTAGGAAATACCTATGAAGTTATTTTGTCTGAAGAAATCCTTATTTAGAATTTTTAGTGACTACTGCAGATTTATAACCCTGCAAGAACTCAATAGTGGAACTTCCTAAGGAAAAGGAAGAGGATATATCACCATAGTACTGAGAGGCCTCTCTTGGAAACTGTCTAAGACAGAAATTCTACCATTTTCCTTCCTGGAATAATTTTTAAATGCTCTACCAACATGAAGACATTTTTTTCATTTTGTTATTCTAGGAAATAAAAAACCCGAAAATATCCAAGATCAGAACAGTTTTAAATCTGTTCTCACCTGAGGAAAAACGCACACACACACATACATAAGTATTTATACATAGATATGAAAAAAAATCCTATTCTTCRTTATCACAGGCCTGGGATTATTTGTAGAGCTCACTTAATATTGGTTCCAAGTTCAGCATCCAAGTCAGCAGCTTGGATTTTTCTAGGTGTCTGCTGTTACAGTCCAGTGCCATTTCACAGCAAAAATATTGACTGTCAGTGGGAACTTGACATTTAAAATCCTCCTGCACCATTGATCCTCACTGTAAATATCTTTACAATAATCTTTTTATTAAAAAACTTCTAAGGAAGATGAACTAAGGATTAGGAAAGAGCTGTTAATGAGTAAAAAACATAACTAACCCCAAACACACTTTAGATATTTGTTATGTTTGGAAGATATTTTAGGTATTACATTTGGAAGATTACTGTGGGTGATTATTGACTTCCTGCACAGAAATATTTGTTAATATCTCAGATCCTAATGTAGTTCTTGAATTCACACCATTATAACTTTTATTCTTTAAATAGAATGAAGTATAAGTTGACTCCTTTATTATGAATGATTATTCTTTTTCTAGGATTTCAAGAAAAATAATATTAGATCTATTTAACTGSCGTAAATGCACATTATTTTCACTATTAAAGAAGCAAACCTACCTGTTAGAAATATAATAAAAGGAATCAGAAAATTAAACAATTTGTCCAATAAGGGTATGTCCGATAAGGATACAAAGGAATCTTCTTACAGGAATCCACAGAGATCTCTGTGTGGTTGCAGAATACAAAAAACCCTGCAGCTGGCACTTGTAGTTTAATATTGCTTGTGCCTCTGGTCATCTCAGTAGAGAAGTCAATATTGGGCTCCTCCAATATGCTGATCCCTGGGCTTCTGAGTTTGTGCGCTTTGAGAAAGAGCTGGCAGAAGGACAAAGCATTTTCCATGGCCATGTATAGACATATGACTGTTACAAAAAATAGTTAACAGCCATTAATTACCATTAGAAGGTTCAAAGAGTGCAATTCAGTGCAGACACGCAAACCTGACTGGCATGTACTGCTCCTCACCTTGCTTTTGAAACCACAGCTTTCATCACAAGATGCTTTTCAGATTGYTAAAGAGTTATTGCTGTCATCACCACCACACAGGGCAGTTTGTTTTCTGCCTATTTCATAAATGCTGTTCCCAAGTACTTTTACAGAGCATTTCATTTGGTCCATTTTGGCTCCAAATGGCAGGTGAGGAGTTTTGTCTCCATCCACGCRCTTGGTGCACCCCTTCACTTTGACTTCCAAAAATTGGATTGTGTTTCGTTAAATAAAACTCCACATAACATAAGGACCGCTCAAATTGATAAAAAAAAAAATCCTGTAGAAGATTGAGATCTTCACATGGCACAAGGACTTTGATTCTCAACCTTTCCATGTGAAATATGAGGACAGGTGTGGTTCTGATGAGTGTTACCTGGGATATAAATCAGGAATAGCTGCTCTGAAGTTAGCAGAGTTGTACTAGTCTAAAAAGGATGTGGGAAGATCAGGATACACATACATGACTAATATAAATCTGAATTTATCTGTGTCTTTATTTGTGTATGCATAATTTTTTTTTTGGTATTTTTAATTTCAGAATGATCTCTGCTACTAGAAGAATTTCTGTCAAAAAAAAAAAAAGAAAATAGGTCTGGAACATAAAATGTTTGATCCTGAGTTATTTGAAGGTTTTGTCCAGGTAAAATGCCATGGGTAGTATTTTTTTAAATCTATTGTCACTTGGACTTCAGTACTCAGATTTCAAATGTAATTACACTTGCCTATCCCTAGACTGCRTGAACGAAAAATTGGCCAGAGCTGTTACCAGAGTTAATTCAGTCTAGAGGTATATTTTCAAACACTGTTAATTGGTGTATGTATAAGATCAATTGCACTATGCAAATTTACTGAAATTGAAGATCTGGATCTTAGAGATTGTTTTCAAAGGTGAATTAATCAAAAGAGTTGTGAACATTGCTCCTAGATAATCGYGCAGAAGATTCTCTAGGAATAATTGTACAGTAGCAAGTCAGTAGTGCTGGTTAGCTTTGGAAGAAAAAGCCACTGTGTCGGTGTCCCTCACCAAGATTTTGACTGATTCTGYTAAGACTGAAAAAAATAGTTGCACTTGAGACTTGGTAATTTTGCACAAAGCCAAAATGAACTTTATTGACTTAATACAGTTCTATGTTGTGTGCAGGCACCTCTCCACACACCTCTATTTCTTATTTTTTTGTTTGTTTTAAAAGCCTCTTATGGATGTAATCTAGTCATGCAAGAATATAAATAATAACAATGGGATTTGTGTGTGTGGAGTCGGTATAAAAGTGGACATCATTTGGAGCCAACYGCGCCTCTACCTGTTGTGACGGAAATGGAGTTATGATTGCTAAATATTCATTTGGTTGCTGAGATGTTTATTAAATGAATGTTGGTTTGGATTAATATAAGCCTTTATGGAAAAATCAGCAGGGTGGAAACAGAGCAGATCAAGGTAAGCCAGACACAGATTCTTAAAGGGCATTGGCAATGTACAATGAGTCTGCAGTCAAAAATACTTCAGTAATCAAAAGGGGGGAAAAAAAAAACAAAGGTATGGCGTTGTTTTGGGAGAACATCAAAGTTACAGGATCCCACTGATTGCTGGAATATCTCTGCCTGCTTTCTCAGGAGGGCRGTTTGGAGAAGAGAGTTTGGTTAACTGCTTAGTGCCTAAAGCTGGGAGTTGCTATTATTATTCTGAGTTTCATTACCATCGACAAAATCAATGATAATTTGTAAGAAAGCCACCAGGAGTATCTCAGTAATGCAGAGGCATAGCCAAGAGAACTTAGGTAAGGTTTGCCCAAAGGAGAGGAGGAGAAAGGTAGATCCAAGCAGATGGCTGAGGCCATAGGGTCACCCACACGCCCTGCAACTTCCTGTTTCTCCAGTGCTGCAGAGGAGACACTTGTGCATGCCTTGGTTTTCTCCCCTGCTTTGGGAAAAGAAATAGGAAGAAAAGTGTTGTTTACTATATCTGGGCCTTGAAAGCCTGAGAAATGCATTTCACACAGTGTCATGCCTGAAGAAAACTTTGCTTCCTTCTGATGCGTGAGGCCAAGCTATATAAGTACCACTGTTATGCAAATATTTACATTTGTAAAAAATATTTTTTCTCATAATAATTATATCTRTTCAATGCATACCATTCTCACTTAGCAGCAAACATTAAAACAAGATACTTACAAAGAGAAACCCCAGTCGTTTGGCAAAGAAGACTGCAATAATCCTCTGCTGCTTGCTCCCCCCTCCATTTTAATTGTTAATAACTTTTCAGCATGCAGGAGAAGTAATCTCCCACCATGCTAAAGCAGTCAACCTAATTGAAAAGAAATACAAGTCATCTAGCGCACAGCTGAAAAATTCCRCTAAAATGCAATCTGTCATTATCTTTCCAATGCCAATTTTAAATAGGTATTAAAGTAAATGGGGGAAACATCTTTTCATTTCTCTCGTGGTATCATTTCGTTTTTACTGAAATCCCTAATCCCCAAATGAAGATTCTGCCTGATACCCAACAAAACACTCAAGACTCAGCCTCAAGTGTCTTGGAAACCGGATCCAAAAATAGAGGCAAAATTTCCCTATCATGAATTAATCTCATTTGAAAATGATTTTAAAAATACAGTTTATGCAATGCAAATCCTCGCTCCCAGAATAACCTGTATTTGTGGTTGTTATGCCACAGTCAGGAGATAAATTACTGCTCAGTGAGCTGTTTCAGCACGGCAACGTGAACCGCAGCTAGGATTAAGGAAACTGATGAAGCATAACATACCATGAAAGAAATGAAAACATTTTATAGCACATATGGGTATTATTGACAGGTCTTTACTTTTTGATACAATGAAGTCTTTCAGCAGGAGATCGTATTTGAAAAAGTATCCTGCATTAGGAAATTATATGCCACGTTTAAAAGTATTCACACTTTTAGTCCCYAAATTATTATGCGCTATATAACACGTTTCAATTTAATTGGAAGAATATTGTATTGTGATGCTGAAAACTTGTTTAATGGAGATAATATTTCAGCTCGGTAGGGAAAGTTGGATTCATTTGAAGCTSAGACATCCTCAGATTTGTAATTACCAATGCATGCTTCTGAGTAGGTAAAAGTATATTGARGATATGTCAGATGGGGCCTTATAGAAAATCCATCAAGCTCTTAACAGGTCAAGCTCAAACAAAAYCTTACTAAAGCTACTACCGTCAAAGTTTATTTGGTGCTGGTCTCAGGACAATTTTCTTCAGACTCCTCCACTGACTGAAATTTCCACATCTGCAGAAATCTCAGGATCTGTACTATATTGCATGTCCTCAGGAAGTGAAAGAAAACAGCTGGTTAAAAACACACCCCTGCATGAAGCTTGTCAAACTGAAAGAGAGAGTTTTTAGCATTCTACCCTAAAACACGATGGCTAATTATTTTTTTCTTCAGCAGCCTTGCTTTTTCTATTCTTTCCCTGAAGTAGTAAAAGATTTAGCTAGATTGAACAAAGCCTATGCTCTCAGGAGAAATCATCTGCTGCTAGAAGATTATGTGACATTTCTGATRTTATTCTTCCCGGTGTTCACAAACTGGAAATTTTTTACTTCAAACAAGACCTCTGTTGTAGCTACTGTTGTAGTGGTGGAGAAGAAGTAAACAAGAAATAGGGTTAGGAAGAATCACATCCTACTATGTACATTCTACACAGTCCTTTTATATGAATCAATAGCTTCTAGTGGTTTAGAGGGAACTAATTCAGTAGTTTTCAAGGTACTTTCTGTGAGGTAGTACAAGTTTCTTCTCACTCAGTGTCCATATAGTCCTACATYCATGGGGCACAGATGCTTAGAGCAAGATTTCTCTACATGGTGCTTCTTCTATAAACTGTTTTTGGTCTGTCTGCATTCTGCTGTGGCTTGTATATAAACATGGTTGGTAACAAAGCTTATTGTCTCACTGGTGGGAATCAGTAGTAGCTTCAATGGCCTGGCTAGACTGAACTCTAATGGGAAGAGTTTTCCTCACTTATCTTTCAACCCGCAGCTCCGCAATCTTACTGTTAGAAAAGTCTGAGCATTGAAGATGTGTGACCAAATCAGTCCTGCTGTAGTCAGAGATGCAGTAAATGKTATAATGGTTTAGTAGATGGTGTCTCTGGCCATGGCAGGGGGTTGGAACTAGATGATCTTTAAGGCCCCTTCCAACCAAACCCTTCTATGATYCTATCTGTTTTTCTGAGAACTACTTCAACAGCTTTCAACACTTGTGACTGCACAGACGGCAGAACTGGACAAGTACCACGTCGTTTGTGCATTTGTACCTGTCCTCTCTGCTATGCTTGATGGTAGCAGGGACCATTTCCAAACCCCCATGACTCAGGCTGAGGATCAGGCAGAACCTACTGATAGGCATCGTCATCCTTGTTCACCTCGCTGAGCAAACGGTACTCGGATGGTACAGTGGGCTCTTCTCTTTTCCCACTGCTAGTAACTCCACTGAGGTCGTCATCTGAAATCCTACCACATAACTGCAGATCGAAAACCAGGTTTTTTGTGGTCCACATTTGAAGAACCCAAATAAGCAACCCAATACTTTAAATGTAAGATACATTTTAGAGTGACCCAATTGCGGCCTTCTAGAACCTGAAGGGAGCCTACAAGAAAGATAGARGGAATATTTCAAGTACATGTAGTGACRGGACAAGGGGGAATGTCTTCAAAGTGACAGAGAGTAGGTTTAGATTRGATTATAGAAAAAAAAATCTTTACTGTTTGGATGGTGAGGCACTGGAACAGGTTGCCCAGAGTCGAGGATGTCCCATCGCTGGAAGTGTTCAAGGCCAGGTTGGATGGAACTCTGAGCAACCTGGTCTACTGAAAMGTGAGGGAGGTTAGGACTGGACGATCTTTAAGGTGCATTCCAACCCAAACCACTCCATGACTCTATAAAGTTTAATAGACGTTTCAAGTAGGGGGAAAAAAAGCACTTCTTTTTTGACAGAACATAAGCTTAKGGTGGGACTCACACAGGGAATTATTAAGCATTGGAACGGGCTCCCTAGGGAAGTAGTTGAGCCAMCATGCCTGAAAATGTTCAAAAAATGAGTAGATGTGGCACTTYGTGATCTGTTTYAGTGGGCATGGTGSTATATGGTCGAAAGTTGGACTTGAYCTTGGAGGTCTTTTCCCASTTTAATGATTCCRTGATTCTAAAATGAAGATAAAAGAACACAGAGGAGAATCATGCTGMTGAGTGGTTGGAATATGAACTATGTGATTTTATATAAGCTGCATTATTCTTTACCGCAAACCAAAATCTAGAAGATATGATTTTTCTGCTCTCTGTATTTAATTTGGAATCTGGAGAGAAGGGACAAAACAATGACAATAATAATAAAAGTGATATTAATAATAATCTCTTGCAGGGGSAGAGAAGAAAAGGGGAATTTAGGTGATATTGTAGTGAGACTGCATGTGGAATTCAGATTAGTATGAATTAGGTGAAAGAAAATGTTTGTGCAAAACACTGCCTACCTGAATACAGATTTCATAATCAGCACAAGAAGAGGTTGAAAACAGAGAATGCTATTCTTATGTTCTACAMAATGTCATTGTTTTCAGAAGTTATACTGTATTGAATGCATCACACTATGCAGAACACGATCTAGATGAGAAAAATCAAACCAGTAAGCTCCAAACACCCAAAATGTCTACTTTTCAAAAGAAGACTACAAAAACTAGAGAGACATGGCAGAGGARTGATATTTCCTTGACATTTGGTAGAAATGACTTGCCCATGGTTATAACTGTGGCATATGAAAAATTTTCAGCAACCTTCCCCCCACATCAAGCTATCTGCACTAGTGGTGGAAACTGCCTCTTCTGTCTGTTCTACACCATTTAAGTTAAAAAATAAATTATTAGAAGTCCTTAAATTATACTTCTGTTTATAGAATATAGTAGAAGTGCTAACACACAATTTTCCAAACAGAATGTGGGTTTTAAGTATTCTGTTGCTCTCTGCCAGGGCTTAAAGKTGATCAGGTTCTGTTAAGGGGAAAGAATATAAGCAGAACAGGATATATTAGAACTCTGATTAAGTATTTACAGATATACTTATCACAGAAATTTCTTAATAAAATTAAATTATCTGTTACCATTCAGCAGTTGCTTAAGTGTTCATGTACTATTTAGAGTTCCAGTAGGATGATTGCTTTTTTTATTTTGGTGTCTAAGGAACTGCCCTCAATGTATAGGCTGAGTGACCATAATTACTTTTCTTCTCAATCCATGTCTCCCAAACATATTCTACAAATTCTTTCAGTTAAACTTTGTAATTTAGTTTATTTTGTATTGAATGAATCTCAATTGGATCCATGCTGAGTCTGAGCATATTAATCGATACAAGTTGGTCCTATTTGATGCATATTTGGGGGGCGAGACAAAATTGTTGCAAAAAGAAAAAAAAAATCCCTTCACTTAAAAATAGTCGATAAAAAGTATTTTCTGTTCCTTGTAARTGCCAAATATCTTTAGCTAAAGTTRTCTGCCACAGAAACTGCCCCCAGTGTCCTCATCACTAACGACAGGACAAGTCCCAGCTGGAACCATTTATTGGCTTAGTCAAGTGCTCCACTACTTTGTTCTAAATATGTCAACTTTGATTCATCCTCGGGCTTAGTTGCTGTCAAACACTGTTAAATGGAACTGGAATCAGCATTGCACCTAGGCATCCACTAAGCCAAAACCATAATCACTTCTGCAGAAATGTTAGTAGTCTGTGGCACTGAAAAGTCATGGCATTCCTGGGAGGATATCTTGTTCGAAAAGGGAAGCTTGGTCTCATCCTTGGCACCAGCTAGAGGTAAGAAGTTCATAACATCMGTACTGAAAGCTTTGGCAACAAGCTTTGCAACCTCAGAAGAGCGAAATTTCTTTTTATTTGTGTGATTGATGCWGTCAGGGCACATGCAGGAGTACATTATGAGACCAGAGTTAGGACTATCCTCACCAGCTGAAGCATTGGCAACGTCTAGCTTAACATTTGATTGGAGCTTGCTGTTGTGAGACTAAATGGACAAAATTAATCATTTTGAGRGGTGAATGGTAAAGCAAAAAATATTTTAAAGTGGATAAAGAATAAACAGGTTTCACCTACAGACTGCAARAGCAGTTAAAGAAATCTACTCAGAATGGCATGTTATCTTCTTCTGCTTGTATTGTGCAAAGGTTTTAGGTAGCATTTATACAGACTTCAAAGGRTATTGTTAAGGAAAGCAGCACTTGAAAAGAGTATATACTTGGGTGCCATGTAAGATATTAGGAAGGAATGCTAGCGATAACTGCAAATGTAGTAATTTACATTATGGTGAAAAGCAAAATTTGAAGGCAAGTTGGGTAAATGGAGATTCACATGATAGCTGAGCACACTGGRACTTATTTTGAGCAGGGGTCTTCAAAATGTGAAAATGGACCCCAAAGCCTCTTAGGGGTGCATAACTTTAGGAACTTATGCAAATGAATCTTTGATTCTATATTTTTCTTCTCTGTAAAACAAAGAGTGAATGAAACAGCCTCAACAGATATTTTAAGTGGTACATAAAGSTATATATTCTCAGTAATTTGTGGAAATGGCCTCAAGGTGTGCCAGGGGAGATCTAGGCTGGATATTAGGAAAAAAATTCTTCACTGAAAGAGTTGTCAGGSACTAGAACAGTCTGCTTGGGGAAGTTGTGGTACCATCCCTGGAGGTATTTAAAAGATGGGGAGATGTGGCACATGGAGACATGGTTTACTGGTGGACTTAGCAGTGCTGGGTTAACAGTTTGAATCTATGAACTTAGAGGTATTTCGCAATCTAAATTATTCTGTGATTCTGTACTTATCACAATGCATTCAGTAAAACTTCTGCATAAACCTATTCTTTCCTTCTTGTAATCCACTGTGCCTTGGATGGCAAGGTCACTTTCACTTCACCAATGCCCAAGGCTTCTCTTGCAGTTGGCTCCTAACAGTTGCCCAGTTCTCATATGGGACTCCAGTACTCACTGCTTTTTTTGAAAATGTCAAGATTCTTGTAGCAGAGAAGAGAGATTACTGAGGAATATTACAAGTACAGTATCTGAAGATTTCCATCCTTCTCTTCCRTAATTTCTTCTAAAAAACAATTCTGGACTTGGAAAATCTTTTAAAGATGTGTGTGACCTTGTGGCTGGGTGGATGTGAAGAAGAGGAATTCCCAGATTCCAGCATGTCAGCAACTCATGCTGTCTTCACAGCACTGCTGGTTTGCTTTTTTAATGCATAGGGTGTGCGTGTGTATGTCTGTGCACAGGGATAAACCAGTAGTGAGTAAGAATTCTTCACTCACTCTAGCAACAATGATTTGAATATTTTGTGCTCTGGGCAAAGCACAAGAAGAGTTAAGCCTTGTTTAGTTGTCAATCYGCCACAATATTTACTTTTGTGTTTGCAAGTATTCAGTGCATCTGGTTCAAGCAAAGCTAAGAAAGATTTTGCCTTTAAATCATTAGCACAACAGAAGCCAAAAACTTGTAATGCATTTTTTCACAGTATTTTAAAGAAAAATAACATGAAGACCATAGCGCATCAGTGGTTCCATGTGCTAAAGAACATTAGGAATGCAATTCTTTTTTGAATTTAATTYCAAAATTTCTAGGTAATAATAATCTAACTCCTTTTATGTTATGTGTGTTCAATTTTATAACAGAGTAGAATCCTGGAAATTGCTTAACCCCACATTAGACCAGAAACATCAATGCTGTAATATTCCATTAATGAAGAAAGCACTGTGAATAACTAATGGATTTTATTAACAGTGATATATATAACAGCAGGAATAGTTGGTAGGCCAAGGAAAGATTTTTAGCAAGCAGTCTGTGGGAGTAAAAGTCAGTGAAAGGTAAAATAATAAACTTGTTTGACACACTGGTATAACTTTGGCAGTCGTAGGGTGAAGACACTGTACTTGTTAACTCCATAGCCAGAAGGGCCCTGAAGTAATAGCATTTGACATGCCTGGGAGATCTCATCAAARAGGAAGGAAGATCTCTGACAAGAGAAATACTAAAGAGGACTCCTGGTGGGAAAGATGCTGCCATGCAGAAAACTGTTTTAGATAAAGATATCCAAGAAACTCCTGCCCCCTGGGATGCAGCAGTGGTTCTAATAATTGACGGAGTGCTATTAAGATATGTTGGTAAAAATGCTTTTGGAACAGTGTGAATAGCACGAAGTATACATTAGCAAAGTAGTATTTCATTAGTTTACTTTTGTTGTTGCTTAAGAAAGAGGTTTTGAGCCTTTTGTGGGATACAGGCAGTTATTGGTGTACTGGTAATTAGTGTGCATCAGAAGTAGAGTCACACTACCAATGTTCTAGCCCTCTTTAACAGTACTTCGCTACATTTCATAGTAATGTGATTATCAATTAATTCAGCTCTTTAAAATAAAATAGCTTTGCAATGCACAAATAGCTTTGCAATGCACAACATCGACCTGATGTTCCAAACCAATTAAATATTGCACTGCCTCTTCCCCAAGTTCGGTGCTAAAAGGGAACAGTTTGGTTTACCTGATGCATAAAGCTAACTTTAAACACATCCTTGAGCCTCCTGTTAGTAAGGAAACCCAAACTTTTCTGGCTGGTGGAAAAGCTGTGTGTAGCTCAGAGCATGCCTATGTTTAGAAGAGGCTGGCAGGTCATCCAGCAGCGAATACAATATGAGAACACAAGAAAAGGGAATCTGTCCCTGGTGCAGAATTACTTCTGCAATGCCACCTGGTCCAGAACTGCTTTATAAAACCCCAGAGGGTATCACCTATTAGCTAAAGGGCAGGCTGCAATGCAGCAGCCAGTGTGTAGGGGAACAGGTGCAGAATAAGTAGACAAATAAAATGTAGTAAAAAGAACCCATACATGCAAGAAAATTTGTCCTTCACCAGAAAGTTAGTGACCCAAAACCTGTTTTTTCCATCTGTCTGGTCTTGGTTTGAACTTTAGGTGTGAACAGATGATGTGTATATCACATCACCTTTTGTTCCAGGTCTTTAAAGATCTCTGACCACTGGAAAAAAACCCCAAGAAGTTACTTTTCTGCTTACTAAGTCAGCTATGTCAAAATTTTTAAAACCTTTGGTCTTTTTTTTTTTTCCTGAACAAAGCTGGAGCTTTGAATGCAATTCAAAGAATTTGAGAGAATTATACTTCTGTCAATTTCTGGTATCCCAAGTAGTGCCTACAATCCAAAGGCAAAGTATTGAAAAAAGAAACAATTAAGCACATTTTGTTCTGMCAGCTGTGCTTTACATGCAAATACGAATCTTGGGGAGGAATTAATTAGCTGTTCAAGACACAGGACACCGTAAATTTTCATTTGGAGACTGTAAATCCAGAAAGGGACCATAACAGTCGCCTAAACTTACTACATATATGGCAGTGGCCGTTGCGGTCCTGAATTAATTCTCATTTAAGCAAGCCTGGTTGTAATTTGAGATTTAAATGAAATTTTGAAGAATTCACTGTATTGTGGGTCAGTTGATTGGTAGCTCTGCCGTGCAGCAAGTTTGGCATTGCCATTGCTAGCCAAAAGAAACAGATGTTGCATTAGCCCTGCAAATCACCCGAGCTGAGCCCGGCCAGGCTTGCTTTGGCTGCCCTTCTTTGGCTTGCTTAAAGATGTGGTTTGGCTTTTTTTTGTCTAATGAGCAGTTGAATAGTACCTAGCTCGTTTTTCTTTAGGTTAGCTCTATGCAATTGCGTGGTGCAGTGTTATAATAATTTTGTTGCATCTCCGTAAATAACAGCCAGTAATAATAATATGTTATTCTTTGTAGAGTGAACTRTCTCTGACCCCAAAATAATAATATGGAGTTGAGGAGAAACAGGCAAAGGATGGTAGCAAAGGCCTTCCTTGAAAGGCACAGCTTGGGGCTGACAGCAGAGGTTATAACCATGCAATAAAACAAATTGCCAATGTTGCCAAAAAATATAGCCTTGGAAATCGCTTAAAACCAGGTACAGGGCAAAACAAAAGGAAGAGCAAACAYCTAGAATATGCAATACACACTGTGTGTGCCAGAGTATATGAGGATAGAATGAAGATCAAGGTATAGCATGGATTAAAGATAATCAGAATCAATGTCATGCAGACCTGAGAGCAGGGATCAGGAGAAAAATCACTGTCAGCATCATCCTCCTCGTGGTGTAGAAGGCTGACTTCTGATCCCAGTTTCCCCACGTTTTTCTCTTGTGAGAGTTCTCATTTCTGATTTTAGGATCTGGAGCRGCAGGGGAATGGGGAGAACAACACCAGTGAAAGGTTAAGTACACAAGGTGCAGGGATACAAATCTTAAATGTGCTGTTAATAAGGCTTCTTGTATAATAATATAGTTTGAACAATCAGCATTAGTATTGTTGTAACTGGGGCATTAAGTCTTTGAATAAGCATGCAAAAGTTCAGASTAGCACTGAATTCTTGGCTGCAAATACAAGAATTTTTTTTTTCTCTAGCAAACAAAAGCTGCAAAAGGTGCAGATTCTATCGTTAATTAGCCTCATTCAGAAATCTGCATTYTGCAAAATGACTACATTTGTCTAGATTAACAATTGCCACTCTCTCTGAATTTGTCATGAATGGCTTCTGCTATGTGAATCTTTTTCTGAGAGACTGTACATCCCTCTTGTAGTCAAATTAATGTTCCACAGGCAAGCTATTTAGAGTTCAATTTAGTTTTCAACTTCTTATTAGAAAAGATGGAATAAATAGAATCTGATTTACCAGTGGTTTTTGATAACAAATTGTGAATTTGAGTCTTATTCTCATATATCTTTACTTTTTCAATTTTACAGAATCTTCTGAAATCAAATGTAGTAACCCCAGACAGATTATGTCAGTACTGGTAAATTCCCATGCCAGGAAAACATTTTTGGTATTCCCAAAYCTGGTGCCCCCTGTACATGCAGCTCTTTGTTCTTTTTGCCCTGATCTGACTCTAGAAATTAMTGTCTGACTGATGATTTCGTTTGCTGTCCTAAAGGAAACCCCACCTAACCGTAAAMCATGAAAATATTTTCTAACCATTATATATTCTATAAAAGCTGTTTTGAATTGTCTTTTCTCTGCTGAGATCTCTCTTTGCTTTTGTTTCCCTTAGTATTTTTCTAAATTCCTTGTTTCTCAAAATTGTTGTTGTTGTTGTCTGCTTTCCCCTTTCCTATTTAATGCCTGGGCTTGTTTTTTTTTTTTTTTTTGTTTAAGAGTGCTGGGATTTTGTTTTACTTGTGTTAGCCTGGTCTCTTGTTCAGCAGAGTTTTAAGACAGGGACCAAAWGTTCACATGGATATATCACAGCTATGTTTTTCTCTTACCTTGTTTTTCTCATGATTTGTTTGATAATGATTACTTCTTTTGATAATGATTTACTTCTTCAGCCATAAGACTTTAACAGCTTAAACCTATAGTTKGTGCATATTAAAGCAGCTGAGCTACATTGATGGTGTTTGAGCAAGAAGTCTTTAAAGTTGTGATATCCARCTCTCTCTGTGAGAATGAGATCTGACATAGATTCCAGCATGCCAGATCACTTGCTTTAGAAAGTTGCAGCCTGTTACCGACAATTGTTTCAGAAACTCACAAACTATTTTTTGTTATGGGAAGTATGATATGTCATGAGGAGATCATAGCGAAACCACTCCTGATAATAAAGTTCTTTTTTTATGGGATACAAAGCATAACAAATAACTTGCTRTGGCTTCTTCTCATTTAGACTGTGGCTTGGTACAGAGTATGTGCTATCTGAATATCCAGATTTCTAATATTTCTAATATTTTTTGTCATTCTCTATTTCCCTTGTTGCCTCARTAATCTGATTCTCAGCATAAGTGAYGTACAGTATACAAGTCAGCACTTGTTCTCCCCTTCATTCTGCCTGTTCACATCAATTAATATCATTCGGCTGGCTCTTCCCTGCCAGATCCAAGGTTCATTGAAGATAACAGAAAGACTTCTGATGACTTCACTCTGATTTGAATGAAACAGTTATTTATGTATTGAGAATTTTATGTGATGTCAAACAAGTTGCATGATGAAATTGTGCAAATATTTAGCATGACTAAGAGAACAAAAAGTCTGTGTTTCACGCAGAGTTCATAAAARTCTACTTTAGATGCTAATGTGAAAAAGAAAAGAAAAATAATTGACAACCTGTCTTTTCTGGCAGGCAGGGATTCATACAGGGATTCATACAGCAAATATGCCACTTTCATAGTTAGAAAGCACTGAACTATCAAAAAGTAAATATTTCTAGTCATATCATTTAAAAAAAACCAAAAACCAAAATAGGTTGGTTTCTAAATACGCTCATTTTTAAGTATATTGTAGGTCTTTTCCTATTAGAAACCCTTATGATTCATAGATGAGTTTGTTTCAATTAAACATYTTTGAGCAAATATTGAGCAGTCATTTTGCCCATGAATGGAAGACAAAGCATCTCAAAGAGATAGTCTGTTGTCATACCCAGCAAACTGGATTTTTCACTTTCTCCACAAATAATATCACYTTTCTCTTGTTCATGGTAATGGATTGACCTAATGGGTCCAATAGTTAGTATAATTTACCTCCACAGTTTTCTACTTGCAGGCTGTGACACATGTTCGTCAGTATGGGTCAAATAGTTGTCCATTGGTAAATATTCCTAATAAAAGCATGGTAATAGTTTCACAGCACTGAAATGCTGCTCAGTAAAATGCGTTCTTTTCTGTTTGGTAGAGACCTCTCAACTTTCCCTTCTTTCAGTACTTGAGACCCCCTTGACATATTATTCAGTGGATGACCCTTGGGATTGCCCAGGCAAAGGCATCAGTCAYAGGGAGCAATGAGCAGGAAAGGAGAGGGGCCACCCTTCAGGCACTCGAGAGAAAAAGGCAATTCGTAGAGTTCCAAGCAGTAATGGAGAGTTAAGAGGACTGTGCATAGTGCATGATGCACAAAAGTCATGTGCTGTCAGATACCTCTGAATGCTGCATGGGAGGAGGTAGGAAAGTCGAGCTAAATAACATGGGATCTTTTTAATCCAAGATCAGAAGCAGATCTTGAGGAATCCACCACTTYCCTGAGATTATTCCGGTGGCTGATTGAACAAAGGGTTCATAATCACCTGCTCACCTGCATGTTGTTAGATTGTACTGAAAAATCTATGCATTCTGGTTTCTTAAAGCTACCTTTGAAAGTTTGTCATTAATGGGAAATCTATCAGGTTAAAGAAAAGTCGATCACTAGATAGAGCTTATATGCATTATGAACAAAAACTGTGCATTACCAGCTCATACTGTGSCATTACTGTGTCTCTGTAGAAGAAATTCCTTAGACTAGTCTAGCCTGGGGTTTTTGTGGKTTTTTTTTTTTYCCTTTTGCACTTGGCAGAGGGAGCAGGAAARTCATAGATAAACAGGTTGGAAGGGAAGGATCACCTGGTCCAACCTTTCTTGGCAAAAGCGTTGTCTAGACAAGATGGCCCAGCACCCTGTCCAGCTGAATATTAAAAGTGTCCAACACTGAGGAATCCACTACTTCCCTGAGATTATTCCAGTGGCTGATTGATTCTTCGAGAAAAGGATTCTCCTCCTTTAAGCCCTTTTTATTGATGGCAGTGACATTAGCCTTCCTCCAGTCTTCCGGGGCATCCCCTGATCTTCACGATTTCTCAGCCCTTATGAAGAGCAGCCTCTCACTGACATCAGCCAGCTCTCTTGACACCCTCATGTGGATGTTGCCAGGGCCCTCTGACTTGTAGGGGTCAAGCTCTTGTAACAGTTCTTACACTCTTCCTTCACTGCCAGTGGGTCTGTATTTGCATTAACCTGGRGATTAATTTTCCCCCTTTGCTTATGCACCCACTAACTCTGACTTTTTTMTTTTCTTTTCTTTAGTAAACTATCTTATCTCAACTTATGAGTTGTTTTCCATCTTATTTTCTCTCCCCTGTCCTGCTGGGAAGGGRAGTGATAGAGAGGCTTGGTGGGCCTGGGATGAAAAACTACTTTGGATGTCTCAGCAATAMTATAAGCATGAGGCACTTTGCTGTCTTTAAACACCTGGAAAAAGCTTGTATGAATGTTAGAGGTGTATTTACTCAAGTGGTTAACCAGCTAACCACTGTATTTGCCTTTGTCAAAAAAAAAAAAGTTATAACTTTATGCATTAAACTATATAATTCAGAATTCCTTCAGGAAAATGCATCCTGTAAACTGTAAGAGTTTCGCAAACAGCTAAATCTCTCATGTACAGGCAGAATAAAGTTTAAGAAACACTTAAAATATTAATGTTTCCATTTGCATATTTTAAAAAAGGCGTGGGAAAATCACATCTGCAGACCTCTCTGGTGATTGCTATGGGATCTCCCCTCCAGCCACCTGAGGTACTTATTGTAAATCTGGAACACAGGATTCTTTAATACCTTGTATCTTTCACTGTACCATAGCAAGGAAATGATATGTACATAGTATTTATGAATAAAATAACTAATTCCAGTTCAGCTTCAAGCATGTAACCCAGTRCCCCACATCACAGAAACAAGCAGAAAAAAGATTACACACTCGGGTTTTTTCTGAGGTTGGGCTTATCAACATCCTTTCTCACAGGACATTGCTTAGGGAAGGAGTATGGGTAATATTCTTGTTCTACACACTCAAAGTCTGTTAATAAGGATTAATGTGAGGCTTAGTCATAGAATTTTAAATATTTACAATGCACCTGTTTACACAGTATCACTTTTAGGTTAAATACCCAGCTTAATACTTATGCCTACCCTTAGTGTCTTTTTACCAGACTATTTTAACAATTAGCAAATAAATGAAAGCAATAATGAAKGTAGTTTTGCATAAATACCTACTCAAAATACAGAGCTTTTTCAYATCCTTTATTGTCTGTGTTATATGCAATGGTGATAATATGAGTCAGTCCTATCTGACTGCAAAKTGTTGGCTGGTGTCATCCAACCCTTTGAAAATTAATTTTTCAATAATGAATTATATGTGTTACAGACAAACCTTAGTCAGTACGTGTCTATATACTGTTATAAAAACTTCTAGCTGAGAGCAACCTTCAGAAATCAGTCTTCCTGGTTCTACCGTATTAGTAGAATCAGATCTTCTATATTAGTGGGATTTTTTGACCAAGCTGATTGCTCACTATCCTAACTCTTTAAAAAGTGACTGCAGATGAGCAGGTGAGGTGACCCTTCARTTTTTTCCATATCTGGCACAGGCAWGGAGAAGAGATTATTCCCTGTCCTTTCAGCAAAGCATCTCACCCACCTGAGGTGTAAGCTAGCACTCTTCCCCCTAGTAATCCTTTCTCTAAAGGAAGAAACCCTGGTTGTTCCSGAAAGTGCCCTGCAGGTGTCCCTCTTCACGCCCCTCCCTTGGGGTTTGTCCTGCTGGTCTGTCCTTTTACCAAAACCAAGCGCTGGAGGCAGGCACAGCGTCCTGCTGAGGTCTTGCAAGCGCTTGGCAGAGCAGGAGGATCGCTTCATCTGTTTTTCAGGAGGAACTTCCATTTATTTATGCGTGCCATGGTGACACCTGCCTGTCTCATGCAAACATGACACTGCCGATTTTGCTTGGGCGTGTAACACCACATTACCTTCGGGCCCTTTCCCGGAGCAGGGCTGTCTGCTTGGTCGTTCCCTGCCTGGTACATCTGCAGCTGGTTGTTCCTAAGTATAGCGACTTGTACCTCTCCCTCCTGAGCTGCTTCTGGAACATTTCTCTGCTTTTCTGAGGTCTCTTTGATTGCTAGTCCCAATTTTCAGCATGGTCCTTCCTGTCTTCATGTTTTCTCTAATTTTACACAGAAGCCTACTCTCTCTTCTTTCATTAATTAAAGATTGAGCAGAGCTGTATGAAAGATGAGGCCCTGTGGGGAGGCATTTAATATTTGCTTCCATTTTTGACAGAGAACATTTGGCAGATCTTCCGGGAGGTACTATCCAACCACTATTGCACCCAGTTTATAGCAATTCAATCTAGACCATGTTTCCCTAGCTTAAAAGGTTGTAATGTGAAATAATGTCATGTTTTAAAGGCAAGATACATGATGCTTGTTGCTTCTCCCTAACCACACAGCTGGATACCGTGTTGCTGAAGCAAATGAGCCAATTTTAACATGATTTGTTCTCTACAAATCTCTGTTGACTCACCTTGGTTTTGTCTCTCCAGTTCCAAATAATTTATAACCTTTTCATTTTGCTAAACAGGTCTCCTCGTCCCTTTCAAGACTCCAATTAATTATATATTTGTAAGAGACTTGATAGTCCAACTTCTTTTATTGTACCTGACAATGATTTTCCTTCCTACAAATATAGCACATAGTTTGAGCCTCATGGCTCCTACAGGAAGCATACATATGTTTTTTATTTAGGCTTAGATGACAGTTTAAGTACAATTTATCGTTAAAGTACCTTTCACGAACATCCAGCCCTAAAATTCATTTTAGTCCTAGTATGAGAAGTCTGAAACGGGTCAAGCCTGAAGACTTGGAGTTACTAATTTGCCATAGGAGAAGAAAACAGTGCAGGAAAAACATCAGTGTTGTGTCTGTGCAATGCTGTATTGTGAATAGGCATTGAGTGCATGGGCATGCTAGGGATAGCTCTGGATCAGGAATAATTGCAAATTGTGATAAGCTTTTGTTGCATTAGCTAAGGGGCTCATGATTTGCTTGTCTCTTTGAGGACTGAGGCTTCAGATATGAGTCCAGTTTCTCATTTGCATATGAGATTACATTTCTCTCTTTTGGCCTAATAGTGGAATGCGTTTGATTTATATATTCTTTCTAAAACTACTGAACATTTTAGGTTAACAGGGCAGAAAATGAAATCCCCTATGTGAGCGGAGAGCTGATGAAGTAGGAGAGAAGAAAGGTTTAATTTCTCCTCTGTTTTCCACTGCTGCAGGACACACCTAAAAATTGTTATTTAAGAACTTGCATTTTACATAGATTAAATTCTGCAGTTCTTATATTCCCCCTCGGCACTTCTCTGCCATGCAAACTGAAAACTGAGGTCAGCCAGAGCTATAAAGGTTAGAACCGGCTTAGAGTGACGTATCAGTTGTGCAGACTGGGAGAGCACAGGGAGCTGAGTAACCTCATCCATGATTTGGTTGTGAAGTGCCCAGCAGCGACAGGCACGGTCCGTGCAGCATATGGAAAGGGGCTCCAATCACAAATATCGCTTTTTGCTGTGGCTGGAAAACAGACACCAGATGGGAAGACTGAGTCACAGACCAGCAGCATATTGTGAACATAATTTCTGGTAACTTTATTGTGCTTAATGCTGTGATGTGTTAGTAATTGAAATATCTGAGGCTTGAGATTCAAAGACAAAATGCTGAAAGTCCTGAAAATTATCTTTAATATCAACATTCAGATATAGGTATGGAGGAAGGGCAGGTAGCTGTAGGAAGGGTTTCCATGGCAAAAATGCTGGAAGAGAAGCAATACTTCTCTGTCGTGACAAAACATCACTCTGTAAAGTGAACATCCACTTGAAGAAAGACACTTTAAGCCCTACAAATAAACTTGCAGGCATAAACCACTAAAATATCATGCTGTATAACTATTATAGAAATAACTATTAGGGACAAAGGAAAGCACTGCAATATTCACTATCAGGAACTAAAAGCTGACTGTTTGGGTTTGATTTTTTGAGCTTTTTTTTTTATTCTGGATTGAATCGATACATTTATATAATACTTAAATGATATTTTAATCTGCAGTGGTGATTCATATCTGGGATGGTTTGAAGATATTAAAAGAAATGTATCAAACTTGTATTGCCCTAAGGTAATTTGAGCTAAATCCATCCTCTTATTATTTCTTACTGACTTTAAGCATTCAGACAACTAATCATTAAGAATCACTGGTTTCAGAGTCTGATATTAGTGGACATCTGAACTTCTCAAAGTGGTGAATGGAATTGAACTGGACGAATTGAGTAAGGAAACCTAGAACAACAAAGCTTCTTAGCTTGACATAAAAGGCTCTCAGTTAATGTCCCATTTGCTGAATACCACATTTTTGAGTGATCAATCTTGAGTGTTTGCTGAGGAGGACAAGTAGTTTCCCACATGTGGTTAGTTGTCATTTTGGGTGGGGGGTTTAACACATGTTTAAAAGCAGGCATCCTACCTAAAGATTCCCTTGTCCTTAAACTCTGCCCTTGAGATAAGCTAGTGTGCAGAATATGCTGCTGTGCTCTTTATCTGCATGATATAGATAATCTTACAGGCTGAGTCTTTTGTTATGATCTTTGTAACCAGTATCATATAAGCAGCTTAAGGCTTCTTTTGCCTATGTAAGTCACCATCTTGTAGAGAAGTTTATAACTCTTACCTAATGTCATTACTGATGAATATTAAGGCTTTTGTACAGAATCAGTGGACCTGTTATAAAACTATATTAAGTTCTTAGCTCAGTAAGCAGATATGTATTAGAAATTACAGCACAACCCGTTTCAATTAGCAGTAAGTTTCAGGTTATGCAATTTGCATGGAGATCTCATATTTAGAACATAAACTATTTATGTTGCAAACCTGTTTTTCAAACAGTCTGGAACAACTGTTTGCACTTTAAAACTTAGTTGCATCATGTACTTCTACCAAAATAATTGCCAAGCAGCAAGGGCAGTGTTCTCCTCTGCAGGCACAGGTGAGTTCCCAGCCCTGAGCATTGATCCATTCTGTGATTAATTGTCCTGTGTAAGAAAGAGATATCTGTGAGGTTGGGGTTTTTTTGCTTTGCTTTGTATGGAAAGAGCTAAGTTGCATCTCCTAGATGGGAGAACTTCCTCCTGGTAAGGTAGAGAAGCACCAGAAGATTTCCTCAGGTGTGAGGAGTACTAGAAGGGAAGCTGGTTTAGACTGAAGGAGAGAAGCCCCATCCATCCATCCATCCATCCATCCATCCATCCATCCATCCATCCTCTCCATGTCCAGCCCGACCTCTGTGCTCTCCTTCATGCCTGCTACTCCTTCCTTAGCTCCATTCCTTCTTGTTATTTATAGCCTGACTGCCAAGAGATTATAAATCTTACTCCTGGAAATTTATAAGTCATACAGTCCTGTTGTAAGAGAAATTGAAATAATGTTGTTTTCAAGCTTTCTAGACTTATGATTTCCTTGCTCAGCCACAGGATCTCTACCGCCTAGCTATTCCTCATATTTGTATTCTGCTTTGAAAAATAGATTTTGCCCCAAAATATTTATCAGTCAACTGAACTGTCCTTTTGCTCCACTGTAAGTTATTTTTAGAGCTCCAAACAGGAAAAAAAAGCCACACTTTGAATAATTTCCATTTCAAAAATTATTTTTTTATTCTTTCTTTGTAATTTGCTTCCTATTAATACACTTGATGTCAGCAATAATACAAAGAAAAAAGGCATTCATATTCTCTGTAGCTTCATGTTTTGTTTTATGAATTATAGTACTGGAAGCAAGATGATAGCACAGTGTAAAATAGTGCTCTGAAAATGGGGCTTTGTATGGCTAATGGAAAACTTTCTAAAATGGAACCTGGATAGATTAATTTGGTTGTCGAGTGTACAATAAGGTGCGCAGCAAGTTTTTGGTGTTTATTTTGTCAACTCATGCATAAATGGCAAGTTTATGGTGAATTTAGTGCAAGAACAATTAGTAAACACTAAGAATATTTTCTTGTTAAAAAAGTATTACATCCAGCTAATTAATTTTGCATAAAAAAGGAAGACAGAATAAGTTTTTGTGAACCAGTGAATGCAAATGTTGCAGTTGGAGTTGCACTTGAGAGGGGAAAACAGTCTGTCTCGCCTTGGGTAAGTGATGTTGCTTACACTATCACTAGAACAAACTGTCTTAAAATCAGATTTGGGCATGCATGTATGTGATGATAAAAGAAAGTGTGTGAGAGAGAAAGAAAGGGAGAGAGAGGAACTGAGACTGGGAAATCATACTTTCCTTGGTTTTACTTGTTAATAAGGTTTGTAGCATGTTTGATGGAATGAAAGGCCTTCTTTTCTGGGAAACATTTTATGTTTTCCTGTTCTTACGGTAAGAAAGTATTCATCAGCTTTCCTGGGATTTCCAGTATTTGGCAACTCCAGGAGTCATGAAAAAGTAGCTTTTCTGCCACAACAGAGAACACTGTAAGCAAGTAATGCCTCAAGTCATGTTCAATGGCAAGTAACACTGGAGTGCAGTTTGAGTCACTTGCTCAGTGCAAAAGGTGTAAACAAAACACTTCTTTTCTCTTTGGCTGGCACCACAAACTCAAGTGCAAATCCTCTCTAGGTTGAAGTCCAGCATGTCTCTGTACTTATGCATAATATACCAGAAAACCTGAGCACATGTGAAAATGTGCAGTTGACATAAATAATGCTGATTTATCTGGGCTTAAGGTCCAGGCTGTTCTCTGTGGTCAGGGAAGGGTTATTTGGCAAAGGTGTAAAGAAGCAGCAGGGTGGCTCTGGGTGGATATGAATGTGGATGTGGCCTTTCCTCCAGCCCAGTGGGTTCTTAGAAATACATGACATCAAGAAATGCTGACAGCCTTTTTTTCTCTTTTTGTTGCTGTTAAGACTACCAACAGCTATGTTTTCCCTTTATGTTTTTGTTACTTTATTATTATTTTTTTTTCTGCCTTTAAAAAGCCTTAATTCATCTGCTGCATATTTCTGAAAGGAGGAAATGCAGCAATCTTATTCCCCACACAATTGATGGTAAAATATAACAACAAATCATGCTGTTCTAGGAGGCAATACTGTCAAGAGAGTAATTTTACTTTTTGATACTTTAAAAGCACTTTTTAAAGCCCTTCCTACTGATGTACTTATAAAAGCAAAACAAATACGAGAAAAACACTTTCAAACAGATAGCAGAGAAAGACCTGCCAGCAAACTAGGGACAAAACCACTCTTCAGTACTTCAGTTTACAGTTGAGTCAGTGTCCTTCCCATAACTCTGTGTGTGATAACATCAATAACTTTGTGTGTGACTATGTTTTGTCACACATATGTGCAGGCAGGACTTTTAAATGTAGGGGGACAGCTGTAATACAGGATTTGTGGTCAAAATACTCAGAACACTTCCATTGATATCCAGAATGGCTAGAAATTCCGTGTGATGTTGCCTTTCATCTTGGGCTATTGTTTGCACATCTGCAAAAGGTATGAGTACATAAAGTGCTTGCATAGTAACAAAAATATTTGTCAGACAGAGTTATGTTTGTGTAAAATAACATTGTTTCTTTTCCTATTTGTGCTAATTCTAGTAATTTCTAATTAATTATTTTAATTTTTTAATTTAAAAATTATTTTTACCATTATAAAGATTTCTCCCATTCATGCGGGCATAAGTTTTTGTGARGCTAAGTTTTCAGTTTCGTTTGAGAGCTTGCAGCTCTAAAGATCTAATATTCTTGAAACGGATGCTATGTGTTTTTCATGTTATAATAGTAGTTTCATACGACTTTGTTCCATTTCTTATATCTCTTTAGATTGTCACTGCTTTAGCAATCCTTCCTAAATTTGTGGAAATTAAGAATGTACAACCAATTAAAGGCACTGTCAGAATAAGTTAGTATACCAGGAAAGTGAAAGCTGAAGGAGGCAGGCCTGCCAAGATGCTGTTCTGATTTTCCATATCCACACACAGCAGGTTTGAATAGTTGTTTCATGCTCTAAACCCAACTGTTACCCCTCCTTTTCTGTTGTGTTGTGTTTTAGACTCCTCAGTGAACATCTTAACAAATATCTGCAATGCTGTTTTAATTTGGCTCCCTGTACACTCAAATAGGTGTCTTTAGACTGCCTAAATTCTTCAAACTACTGTTTTTAAGCATTTTACCAAGAGCCTCCTCTCCCCATCAAAAAAACCCAGAGTAAGTCATATGTTGTGTTCATAGGGCTGTGTTACAAAAGCAGACATTATTTTCTGAAGCAATTATATATTTCTGCACGTCCTAAAAATGTAGCCAACATTATTGAAGTGAGAAGATGGACTGAAAGTGTTGGACAGGAAGGCTATAATTGATTTGAGTGAATGGCTTCCATAGGAGTGGCAACTGTTACATTGCTGCTTACTTTCTCCAGCCATTCCTCCTTGTTCTCCTTGTTGGATCACTCCATGCCTTTGTAAAAAGTCCCTCTCCAGCTCTCCTGTAACCCCTTTAGGTGCTACAAGGTACTATGAAATCCCCTCAGAGCCATCTCTTCTCCAGGCTGAACAAGCCCCAACTCAGGCTGTCTTCATAGGAGAGGTGCAAGATGACTGACACTACCAGTTCTTAGGTGCCTTATAGCAAAGAGATGGATTTCAGTTCATGGTCATTTTACAAGGCTGGACAAAAGTGTGTGGGAGAGGAGAGACACTCCCATCCCTTTTATCTTTTTCCTTTTCCTCTTTGTCTCTCTCTTTTTTTTTTTTTTTTCCCCCCCACAATTGACATGCTGTAGGACTGTTTTTCTGGGGTGTGGTGTTGGTTTACTTTCAAGTTTGTATGATTTATCAAGGACTAATTCAGAACTTTGAGCATCATTTGAAGTGTAGCATGTCAAACCAAAAAGAAATGTCCAGCAGCACTGAAACTTGGAAGAAATCCCATTTCCTAATAAGTATTAGTCATCATTTTTAAACTCACCAGGAAGATGAAAGTCTTGTTTGGAGTATAAATGAAAACAAAGGCTAAATAGCACTTGTTCACATTATTCAGCTCAGCAGGTAACTGCTTGCAGTGCACTGCAACAAAACTTGATCTTTCAGAATGTAGAAAAGGTAAACTTATGATGAATTAAAGGATGTATTAAAATTATTTGAGTTTCATGTTGCATGCCATCCTCAGATAAAATACCTGAAATATAACATTATTTTGAATGAAATCTAGCAGTCAGTTTTAGAAAAAAATATATTAGAAAGCATGGAAGAAGTACATTACTGCAGAAGTATGGTTATTGTGCTCAAGTCTTTTTGAAAATAAAACCACTTCTGGTGATTCTGACAAAGGTCTAGATGCTGTACTAATAGATTAGGATTTTGCAAAATCTAATGGAACCATAAAGTCTCAATGTTTACCTAAGAATTCACGAGAATTTTGAGGTATGAATCATGGTGTCGTCATCATGTGTCTGCAGTTATCATTTCAATGGTCTGAAAATTAAAAAAATATATATTATAAAATTAATAATTTTCCATCTTGACTGACAAAATTTCCATTTTTATGATCTCTCTAAATGTTTTCTCTCGCACCTTTAGGGTTTAGTAATGCTTCCACCAGACATTTCAGGCAGCCAGTTGTCTACCTCATGTCCGCTCATTTTAATAATCTAAAACTCGTTACCCATTTTTTAAATCCAATTTAATGCTGCCCTCTTCATTTTTCTGTGGCATGACTTCATAACTATGTTTCTGATGACAGCTTGAGCTTGTACGTCTTTCTCCTTGACTTTATATGAAAACCTGTCCCACTGGAGTTTTTATACATTTGTGGAAACTTTCACGTTAAAGCATTCTCTTCTTCATGGTTGTGTGTCTTCAAACATCTGCCCTTCTTTTGCTTGTTATGGTTTCCCTTTTAAAGAGTTTCCCGTGCCTGTATTGAATTATGGTATAAAAATATGCACAAATTTGCATAATTGCTGCTAGATGCTATTCAGGAAGTCTTTACTCTTTAAAGCAAACAGAAGAATATTTTAGGTTGTTGTCACCTCTCCACAGTTATAAAGAAATAAAATGCATAGAAAGAGAAATAAGATTTACCTTTTCTGCTGGCATATCTCACTAACTGCAAATGCTTTAGGTTCAGAGGCAAGAGAAAACAGGGGAAAGAGAGGAACGCAAGGAAGTTATTCAATTACTGTCCAAAGGCCATGTTTTGTAGTGGCAGTAATGTGAATGGAAAAATGAGATTATGATGCAAGTATATGTCTTTACGAGATTTGCCCACAGGTAGTTCTGAGGTGAAAGAGCACATGGTACTCAGCCGTGAGAGACCTGCTACATTATGACTCAATTTTCTAGTTCTTACTGAGCTCTTAATTGGACATTAAGTTCCTTTAGCCATATCAGAATTTGCCTAGCTCACTGGCTTGATAAGACCTGAGAGGCCAAACCTGTCCCTCACGTGGCTACATTGACATCCATGAGACCTCAGCAGGCAGAAATTACTTTTATTAATTTAATATTAGTGCCACATACTGAGGGATGTATGGCTGTTGACATAGCATTTTCAATTTTTAAAAGATCCGTTTTATATGTAGAAAATTAGGATGTATCTTGAGATTATTCCCTCATGGAAATGAATTTTCTTTCACTCAACGTTTGCTTTATGTGGGGGCCAGAAGTCCTTTTTTAGCAGCGTGGGTTCATACTGCAAATAGAAGCAGTCAGGCTGAGCAGGCTCTCTGTAAACAGCCCTGCTAATGGAAGAGCACTGCTAATCAAGCCAAAATCATTGCTAGTGTAAACAGTTTAAATAGTTAATGACATTTACTTAACAAAATGCAAGCTAGTGGATTTACACGTGCACTCCATATAGACAGAGGGCTCTCTGTCCACTACCTGGCTTTTAAACCAGCCAGTTAACGTACTGAACAGTTTAAAGTACTGTACTTTCTGCATCAGAAACAAACACATCTTGTGTCCTGATATCTAAATACTGGGATAAACTGCAACACCCTGACTTTCCTAATATTGGTATCCATGTTAGAGCAAGACTTTACTTCCACAAGTGTGCTCTGGCTTCCCATGCAGACATATCATCAAATAGACTTGGCTGAAATAAGGAGTTGTAAAACAAGGGAGAAGGCAGTAATTACATTATTTTGCAACAGAAACATTAATAGAGTCTGAATAGCTTGATCAGACTTTTAGGTAATCGTTCCTAAGTTACTTAGCTATTTTTATTCCTTGACAACAAGAATAATTCAAGTTTTATTTTCTTTGCATCTTCTATTACAAAGGAAAATAGGAAAAACCCAATTCAAATAATGGAGAAAATAAATTAAAAGGTCAAAGTTTAAATTTGTCTCTTGAAAAAAATCTTTATACTCCCTATAAAATATTCTTTGTTTGGCTGAAGAGCTGATCTTTCGTATGACAACTTCCTGTGCCCTGAAAATCTCTTCAATCTTGGTTCGAGATGAATGTCCCAGGCATTTTGGAACAGTTCCAATAATAGTATCAAATGTTCTTACTGATACCTACCGGCCTTTAAGCTCCCCTTTCATCAGTGAAGTCCTGCTGTGTTTGTTCTTTAGAAAACAAACCTAAACCCCCCACCAAACAGGAAGATTAAAACCAGTTGATGTTGGGTTGGTTGGACACAGCTGCTCCTCAGCTCCTGAAAGTCCACACACAGTACCTGTGATCCAAAGAGCATAATGGCCTCATATGTGACAGTGATGAGACTTAGGAAGGAAGCAAAGGTTGGAAAGTAAATGTCTATGTCTGAAACAGGGACCATGAAGATCTTTATTCACCCCCTAGTAGCTTTGTAGGTGTTACAGATCTGTAAGCATCTTAAGGGTCTTTTTTTCCAAGTTTCCTTTATTTCTGATTGTATGTGTGACAAAGTGCCTCCTTTTTAACGTGGATATCTTGGCGCTCTGCTGAGGGTTAAGCCTGGTAAGATTTGTTGAAGTAGACCAGCCTTGACAAAAGGCTTGATTTAGTCATTAGCCATTTCCAGAGCTGGTTATCACACAAAATTTGAAAACAATCTAAATACAGCTCCTGTATTGGGAAAGAGGGGAGAAGATTCTCTTTTCTCTACTTGTTCAGTGGTTAAAATACAGCTTCAGGATTACATGGCTCACAGAAAGATAGAATATCTGTATTGTATGGTCATGATACTCAACTATCTCAGATTGTAGACTGCTTCTAGCAAAGAATGACAGAGTAAAAATTTCGGAAATGTGGTCACAAGGCTCACACTCCAATATTTATGCTCAGTCATGAAATATTTTTCTTGAGGGTGCCTAGTATCCAGTGTGGTGTGCTGGATACTAGTCACTGAAAGCTGTTCTGCCATTAGATCTGAGAGAAAAATGCACTATTAAAAGTGATAGGAAGGAGCCCCTCTTAAAAGGGAGAAAAGGGAAAAGTAGATTTAAAAGTCTGCTTTGATATCATTAACATTTTCCCTACTTCAGCAAACACTCTTCTCCTTGGCCCAATGTCATTTTAACGAGGAGGAAGCAGAAAGAACTTTGAGAAAATGAGGAAACAATTTTCGGAGCAAAACTTTTGATAAGCACATATCTACATATAAAAATACAAAAAATACAATTTACTTGCTAAATTTTTCCAAAACAGCTGAAATTGGTTGGAATTTTCAGGATGATTCACATTTGTACATTTATTATTTTTTAACCAAGAAAGTAGATTAGTAGTTGGTATAAAGCTAAATAAAGTTATTTCTAGTTAAATAATTTAATCAATCAAGAGCTCAGATAACACTTGTTTGTATACAAAGCCTTTATAAATTAGTTATGTGCATAATTTGTCTTCCCCGCAGCTGTCTACTAGTGCAGTTTTAGTGACAACCTATTTACATTCTTTCTAATTGTGTGAGCAAGATCTCAGATAAACATCACTTATATGGCAACTGAATAATTATTTCACTGCATTTTGCATCTTTGATGAAACATGAAGAAAAAATCAGCTAATGATACCACTGCTGCCAGGACCAGTTATCACTCAAAATCCAAACTTCAGTGCTCTGAATCTGTGACTATAAGAACTACAATTTTTAATGTATGTATCTATTCTTACGATGGCACTTGATAATTTGGTTCATGGAAAGCAGTACATGATTTTAACAAGCAGTCTTAAATGAGCAGGTTAACAGTAGAAGGAAAGGTATCAGGCTTTTATCTAACATCAACACTGCACGAGAGAGTATCCACTCTGCTGGGAATAATTAGTTTGTTTAAAGCTCCTTAGATTTAAAACTGTCATTTGTATTAATTGAGATTAGAATTTTGTTCTCACCTTTTCAATCCTGTTTTTCGTGGCTTTATACAGCAATAGACATTAAAAATTGATTAAAGGCATGTTCTAGTTTTTCTGATGTTCTTACTTCTCATGTAGTCATGAAAGCATTTGTCTTAAGAAGTCAAAATATAATAAATATATTTGTTACATACCTGAATTCTCAGTTTAAATGCTTATTTGTGCTTCACCAAGCAAGCATTTTAAAACATAAATGGTACTTGTCCTTTTTAACCACCTTTAGGCCCTAATTGATGTCAGATCTGCACATGACCCCATGACTACCATGGGAATTTCCATTCCACTCCTAGTTAAATAGTTTCCTTTGGGTAGTGCATACAGCAGAGTCAAAGAGGCAGCCACACTGACCAAATCAGTCTTTGATGTACTGACAAGCTGTAAAAAATCAAAGCTAATCCAAAATGCTCAGCAATATCAACAGCCAACTCAGCTTTCTGTCTTGCACGTGATTCAGTCAGTATAAATTATAATATATGCATTTCAGTTATTCTTTCCCTACTGAGTTTTGCTAAAGTCTATTTGATGGCTTTGGGGTCTTCAAAAAGTGACTTTTTTGCTAAATCCCCTTCTTCACAGATTTTATCACTAGCCACGTGTTCTTTGAGTTATCAGAGGGGTAAAGCTGCCCCTTCAGAGAGGTATTTACATCACTACTCACTAGTCAGTGCTGGATTTAACATCGTGTAATAACAGCAATTACTTTTGTATTTTCTTTTTTCTGGGTTTTGTAGCCTCTAGGTTAAGATCAGCCTCTGTGTAGCTTCAAAGAGTAGCCATGTAGTGCAAAATAATTTTATTTTATTCAGTTCCTTCCCATGTTTTCAGATTGATTATTGAAACCAGAGTAGCTTTTCATTCGTGTTCTTCTTCAGTTTGAGCACAGAAGAAAAAAATCCCACTTCTTTCCATGTTTGTTTTCAGAGAAGACTTTGAAACATCAATAATAATCAGATTTCTTTGAGAAAGTTCATTTGTTTAGGAATATCCTTAGAAGCCTCTTTAGTGAATGAAGCCTTCAGTATTCCATTAGTTGTCTGTATGAAGATCTGAAGTGTATTCGTGGCTTACTAAAGGTTTGATCTATCCTAAGAAAGAAAACAGAAAACTTTCAAGCCTGAAATCAAAATTGGATTTGCATTGTTTAAAAATGTGGAGCTAATGGTTTCCTATAGGGGGAACACCTGTTACTAGTAGAGTATTAAAACAATGTTCCAGATCCCATGAAAGTGAATAAAGAGCTCAAAGCACCACTCAGACAGAAAGCCTTCAACAAAATTCAGCAAAGACTATCAATCACACTAGAAAGCCTTGATGAAATGTTTTCATTACTTCTAAACAACAAAAGGTGTCTTCCTGGGGAAAAAAAAAATCCTTGGGGATATTTCAGCTGATTAATTATACAAATAAATTGTCTCTTTTGTAACAAAGTGGTTACAAACAACATTGCAAATACAAACTTTAATGTGCCTCTCAAACTTCAGAAAGTAGGCATTTCGATACCGGTAGGAAAATTTAAATTTCAAAGCATGTTCTTTTTCATTTTTAGTAAATGCCTGTATGTTTAGGAGGAAGAAAGTAATTGAAGGCAAAACTGAGGAAAAGTTATCATAGAGGGTTTTATTCTTCCACTCCAGCTCCTGTTGATTGGTATCTTATCATGAAATTCATGCCATTGATCAAGGGTGATGATTTACATGGGGAGACAGCGCTCAGGATGAGCAGTGTAGCGTATTTCAGACCATAATTCCCTGCAGTCAACAGAAATCTGTGTGTGCACTCAGTGACTATTGTAAGGGATGACTCCTCCTAAAGTAAACACGGTGAAATGAAAAATTTCTACACCGAAAGCTGGCATAATAGAAATGGCCGGGGACTAATGAAGGCGAGTTTCCTTATTTTTTTGTAAAAGTTTCAGTGGTATTGCATACGTGATTTTTTTCCCTAAACTTTGAAGACCAGAGGAAACCAACATGTTAATTTTCATGGTTCATGGCATAGCCGATAATGTGCAGTTTTACTAGCCAATTGCAAATCAAGTCCACAACTTCTGGTTGAGCTAGAAGATATTGTTTAATATTACCTCATATTATTTTAAACACTTGATGTAACAGAGAATTGAGTGCTTCAATAGCTAAGTTGCTCCGATATCGTTATTATTAAATATTTTCACCTGAATTCTTGTCTGAATATATCTACTGTCAGTAGCAAGACACTGCAGGGTCATGTTGTTCTAGTGTCTGCATCAAAATTCCTTTATTAAAATTCTATTTTCTTGCATATGTTTAGAATCACCTTTTTAGTAAATGAAGTCATTATTTTTTTCCTTAAGTTTCTCACTGTAAAACAAATTTCCTAGAGAAAAAGCATGTCTGTTAGTTTTTCAGTCCTTTAAAAAGTACACTTACCTTGAAACATGAATACTGGGTATTAAAATGATTATATCATTGACAAATAATATTTATTTAAGATATAATGATGACATCATCAACATATAACATATAAAACATATAAAAGAGCTTTGTCTATGCTTTTATCCAACATTTTCTGACTGTTAACAAAGCATTGTTTTTCAAGGTGCATAGTTAATGAATTTTGATGCTCTGGAGGGATTATTTAAGATAAAAGATTACTTCATATGACTGATATATTATATGATGCCTACCAAATAATATAGAAAAATAGAGAAGGAAATTTATGTAGCCCACTAAAAAACCACTTCAGTTATGTATTTAATCTGATGGGTTTTGATATTATTTATCATAAGCTGAAGTTTAGAAGCATTAGTTGTGTGTTTCCTACTGTGATTTTTAATGTACCACTATATTTGAATTTTGTGGGCTTTGGGACACTTGATTTGGGGATGTTCACAAGATTTCTGTACATTTATTACCCTTAAGTTCCAATTGGATGATTTCAGCCTTGATTCCTTTCAAAATAGGTTCTGTGTGTGTGCTCTAGTAATTTTTCTGTATCAATGAAGAACAATCTCACCTATTTTTCCAGCAGTTATTCCTCTGTTAGAGCAGAGGATCCCTAGTTCAATCAGCTCTTCTAACTTGATGGTTTTTATTTCACCTCCACTATGGAGTGTGATGTGATTTCCCTGATGGGCCTGCCTAACTCCAGCTTATCTGAGGAATCAGCCACATCTGTGCACTCCGTGTATTGTTATAATAACCACAGGAATGCAAAAGTCACGAGGAACTCTTCCATATTCTGATTTGTGTCGAAAAAATAAAGAAACAAAAATATTAGGTGCTCTGAACTCTCTTTTGATGCAAATGGCATATACAAAATATTTTAGCAAGTGTGAAGATAGCCTTTTCTGTTGATTTTCAGTGATCACAAATCCCTGAAAAGATAATCAAATGTATCAAAATCTGTGACATTTCAAATCTGCAGAAGGTGCTGTTTAGTTGGCCTGTGAAAATTATGAATTACAAATTGGAGAACAGCAAAAGTGTTTTTATTTTTTCTAGTTAAGAACCTATTGTTCCTGTCCATTTTATTTGATTCTGTTTTTGTTTTTTGGTTTTTTTTTAAAATTTTCTGAGTTATAGAGTCATTCAGGATAAGTAGCCATAATGCATTCAGCTAGCCAGATCATGATAAATAGGACCAAAAAGTATTGTCTCCATTTTAGAGGAGATATCCTCTTGAAAAATGATGGAAAGTTATGCTGACATCAGTAATAAATGCCTGAAGAATACAGTTTAAGAATATTGAAAATTAATGTAGATGTCTGCTGAATATCTGTGAATGGTACAAATACTATACAATAATAATAKAGAGACAAAATTCATGTCTAAGTTTCCCCAGGGAAATAGGCTTTTTACATGTCACTGAATTATCACAGATGCTGTCAGGACCACAGTCTACTGTGTAAGTAATTCTGTAAGTGAGCATTGCATGGTTTAACCTCAAACAGCAAATGGACTAAAATTATTTCAGAAATGTGTAACAAGACCAACATGTGATGCAAAAGTCTTCAGGCCTCTAAACAAATTAATTGCTGCTTTAAAAATACACCCTTCTACGCCATTCATGAAGGTTAGTTATCTATTAATTGCTTGAACAAAATGTTTTCTCCAAACAAGAGGATAACTAATAGTTGTGTGAACTCACGGTGTTCATAATCTATGGAAGCTTCCCACATTTCAATGCAAAAATTATTTTCCTTGTCCCAGATTTTCTAATCACAGACCCCAAATTCTAAAAGGTCTGAAAATAGGATAAATTTGCTTTCCTTAAGATACGATGATGAAACAACTGAAAATTCTAAAATGCCATATAAGTTTTGATTGTTGATACTCTATAGAATGAAAACCGAAAGAAAATCCTCTCTGGATTAATATTCCCTTGACAAATGAATTCAAAGCAGCTGTTTTCCAAAGGGCAGCCAAAGAGATATAGGTGTTTTTTGTAGTAGGTGTGTCATACAGTACACTCTACCATTTGTTTTATAAATCTTCTTGGATATTTTATAATCCTTTTATACTACAATATTATAATTAGAACCGGTGAGTTATAGATGTAATTATGTTGCAATTACTGTAATGAGGACAGCAATGGCAGCGCAGAACCAGTTTAAGACAACTTGACAAATGCAACTGAAAAACAAACAAAACAGAAAGAGCATCAATTTATGCCAACAGTGAAACCGTAGTAATATATTGTCTTTTCAAGCTAAAGAAAGGAATATTTTTTAGCATTTAACAGGCTATAGAAACAAGCAAATCTCGGAAAAAAAAGTGAATGGGAATGGTCCTGAAAACTCATAGATGCTTTTTAAAATATTAGAGTGCTGTGTGCGTCTCAAGACTAGGATTCAGGCAATCAATACATTTTCAGGTTTTTCCGCCAATTCTTTTGTGGGTTTCTAGTTTGTTTTTTGACCACTTAAGAGTTTATTATATGTTCTGATCTGCTGATAACCGTGTTTGCTGCTGCAATGTCCAAATTAACTGTGAATTCTTTCGTCTTGTTACACAGTTGATGACAAATGGTTAATTTTCGAGATAGCTGTATTCTGGACAGCCATGGCAGGGTTTATGGAGACCTAGTCATAAAACCCCATGCATGAAGGCTGCAGAGACATGCACAGGGAGAACACAACATCCAGGAACCACGAAGCTTACCCATGAGCTTCCCACCTGGAGCACACTGAGGGAGTGCTGTGCACGAAGGAACTTGCTCAGCTTTCAGACAAACTGTGCCCAGTGATTAGCTGAGTGTGTGTTGTGTGTTTGTGCCCTTCTGCTTGAATTCTCGTGTTGTGTCGCGTTGGTGATCATTGTGATGGAGAGGTTTTCACTTTTGAAGTGGTTTGCATACAACAGTTTAGCAGTCACCGTCCAAATTTGCAGTACAGTAACTCTCTCAGAGAGAACACATAGATGCCAGCCCTGGATTCTTGACTATACTTGTTTCAGCTGATTTAATCCTTCCAGCTCTAAGGAAGATTTCTCATACCATATGCCTTTATTTGTTGATCAGGGATTTAAACCCCTCAGCTAATCTGAGTCTGTTGTGAGGTTGAAACTAGGCTGGGAGGGGCTCTCTCCTGGAATAAAACATGATTACACTGGATATATCAGCTTTCATGGTTCCCTGATCCACTGTAGGAGTGTCATGTCAAGCTGTGAGGTTCAGCTCTGGGCTGACGTGCCTGGGAGTTGTGATTCCCATACCTTGTYGTACTGCAACACATGGACTTTGCTGGGAGTGGAGTATCTGTCCTCAGGTTTCTACCCCAAAATCCAGTTCAAGAACCTAATTCCACTTAATGAGAACTACTAGAGAAACTTCAGTTAGCAAGGGCCTCTCTGTCTGCTTACTTCAGAGGCTGAAGCACAGTTTTGTCATGACACCGTCCACACAGCRAGGTGATTCCTACTCTCATTTCTCAGAAATAACCCACAGATTTTGATGTATTAATCTTCATGTGTTCGGCAGTAACCAGTCTGTTGATTTATAATATCAAGGCAGACTATTGGCCTGCTTTATTTTTGTTTTTTTTTCTTTCCCCTGCTATGACAGCCTGGAATGCCATCTGCTGCTGGGATTCTTATCCCTTAAACTAAGTGTGTAATTCAAGTATACAATACGGTATTGTGCTTCTGTTTTTTTAAACTGAACAGCTGTTGGGTACAAAAGATATACTCCAACAGTGTTGTTTTAAGTCTGTTGTCTATTAAATATCAATGAAGCCACCCATTGTTTAGCAGCATTATCAAAGATGAGTTTTTTCTGCAAATAATCATACTCAGAAATAAACAATCTGYGGCATCCAAACCAAGATGGGGAATTTCATTAGGCTGTTTGGTATATCTAATGTTCTCATTTATCAAACCTTACAGAACAAAGATGTTCGTTCACTTGAAAAGGGACAGTCCTGTACTTAAAATAGAAATGCTAAGGAAAAATGTAAAATTATTCAGMATAAAGAGGGAAGTAGGAAGTACTGCAATATAAACTCTTGAACAAATTAAATAAGCAATGAGTAAAGAATATATTCCGTCTTAAGTTGTTGTAATTAACTCTTGAGAGAGTTTCTTTTTTGGCTGGAGGATTTGAGCAAATCACATACTCATTTTTTGTACTTAAAGGAAATGTTTTAAATGAAAATAACTTTTGAAACCACAGATGTTTTGGTACAGGCTAAAAAAATATCAAAACTTCACATCAARCAACAACAAAAAAAGCTCTTTATTTTTGCTTACACATGTGCTAGTCACTTTTAACCTGGAAAGGGTTTGAAGATTTTCAGTGCAGTAAGAACCCAGTGGACACGTCCCTATACACTGTGTCATATGTAACACGTGGGCATATCTCATGCCTTGTCAGCATTTCAGGAGTTAGGTAACAGAAGGAATATCTGAATAGTTCTGTGAGAGAGTGTTAATCATAGAGAGCTGCATATTAATCTTCCTGACAAACAGATCTGACTCACTGGAAGGAGCTGTACCCACGGTGGGGAGAAGAGCAGGAGTATCTGGGAGAGGCAGCCCCGTTAACCAGCAGCAGTATCTCTTGTGCTCTAATCAATGGAATAAAGAGTTTTGCTTTGTCTCTGGGGCAAAATATGTGATTTATTTTAAAACTAAAATTTGGGAACTAAAGATTTTCCCTTCACCCCTTTTTTCCCTTATATCAGGGGAGCTGTGGGATTCTCCTGAGATGTAGATCTGAAGTCTTTCAGGCTGAAGAAGCCATTGAATCTATCTTTGGCTTGCTGGCACCTGAGCTACCATTTTAAAACTAGAGCATTTCTACAGCTTCCTCCTTCAGATATATTTTTGTATGTAAATAACCCATGACTGCTATTTCTGATGTAATTCACTCCTGACTGTTAAGCAACTTTGGGATGGCAGGAACATTTCTCATTTCAGAAAATAACCACAAGTATTTTCCCTCTTTAACTACATGGAGACAATTCTCGAAACAGATGGAAGCAAACATTTGCTGCTCAAGAAAGAATTCTTGGGTTAAAGCATATAGGCATCAATAGACACCAACTTAAATGGGTTTTGCAGGGTTTGGAGAATTGGACTCTTGGAGTTAGTTTCCCCAATTCTGCCTAAGTTCCTTGTTGGGGACCTTAATTCATATGGGAATCTGAGAGTTTATAATCCAGTTCTTCAAAGGCATGTAGTCACCTGTTCCAACGAAAGTTAGGTACTGAAGAACCTTTAAAGATAGGAGCCTCAATGTGTCTCTTCAGTATGAAACAGAAAGCCATCCGTACAGCATGAAACTGAGTTCTCTTGGGGCTGCTGCTGTAACCGCACGTTTTTCCCTCTCATTGTCCCTGTGCAGCTCTGGGATGAACTCCCTCTGATCTGAGGGAACATCTGAGAGGAGCCAGCTCTAGATTTGTAAGAAGTTATTACTGTTTGTACTACAGGGGGAAAAAAAAAAAAAAGCCCCAAACAAAATATGGCACTTTTGGATGCCATTCATTGTTCCTTGAATTGAAAAAACACAGGATAAAAACTGGTTTGTGCCTTTGAGTTTATGTCACAATTTTCAAGTGCTCTTATGGAGTTAGGCACTTATCTTAGACTGAATTTCAATGAGACTTTAACACCTAGCAGAAACTCTTATGTTTTTTAAAAATCCCCATTCAAAATCTTAGAAACGAAATGTAGCAGCTGAAAGTAAAACCTGATACAAGTTTGAGAGGTGGTACTGGGCAAGTCTAAAGTGAAGATATTTTTTGCACTGTAGCTGAGACCAATCGATTAGAAATATTTAGAAAATCACAATTATGAATTTCACTTTCCAATGCCTATGAACACTTGAATGTGCAGCTGTGATTGACCTCTTGTTTGCAGTGCTGTGGTGTCCCAGCCCCATGCCATGAGAGGCAGTGGGAACCTTGTTGCTGATTTAGATGACAGAAGGCTGAATAGTTGCCTTGGGAAGAGGAACAGATCTGTCTTAGGAGAGAGTCAGGAACAGTGACATTAACTCTTTGATGCTGCCTCTATTTCAGTTTTACCATAGCCAAATGAGAACAGCATTACTCCAGAGGTAGGAACCCATGAGARAAGTGGTTTTGCATATGCTTAGGGTTTCAGAGCAAAGGTTACTCTGGAAAAATCCCTTTCTTGGTTTTTTTGTTGTTTTGTTTTTATTTGTTTGTTTGTTGGCTGGTTAAATAACCTCTCCCTGCCCCTGGCAGGCGGCTGCACWGTAAAGCCAGCCACCAGAGCCATTTATAAAGTACAGGGTCTCATTCCTGACCCTAAGCCCTGCTCACTGTTAGCTTCCAGGAGTGAATTTTGTGTTGGTGACAAGTGAATATTGTTAGTGGAAGTTCCATTTGTCCTCAGTTTTCACCTTGGGCTCTTTGGCTGCCTATGCAATTTCCTACATTCTGCCCTGTGCCTCAAGGTCCTTATTTCTCCTGTTTGGGTGCTGGAATCTTTAGCAAGGTGCAGCTCTGCACTGGGGGTGGAAAGCCTGGGTATTACACTGGTATGGCAATGGGGAATGCAAGAGGCAGTGTGTGAGTGTATTTTGTGGTCTGGGGCATGGTTTTGGGAGTGATATGACCCACTGGTGAAGTGAGGCTGCTTCAGGCAGGGAGGTGGATGGAGATAGTCCAGGGGTTTCTGACTTTAACAGCAGGTCAGGAATTAGGTGACTTACTAGAGAATGTCATTAGAGAACACCCAGGCAGTCTGGGTATAATAAACACCAAAGCCTTGAGTCCAGAGGACCCCATTAACACTCAATGTGTCTTTAAAAGTATTAAAGCCTAACAACACAACAGACTACTTTGTATTTTATCTATAAGATGCTCAGGAGTATTAGGTGTAAATCCAGCATGAGAATCTGCCATGTGTTAAAGTTTATCTGACTGTAACACTCAACCACTCCTTCTTTGCCTGCTCGCCCTTAGATATCTCCCATATTACAGGGGCTAATTTTAAAGCAAATAAAATAGTCCTGACTGTGAAGGCTCTTGGAATTTTGTTTCTTTCTCAAAGGAAGCAAAAAACTTAATATATAGTCTGCATAAGACAAAATAATGGATAACTATTGACTGAAATGTCTTAATTCTGTAAGTTTAACATCTTTTACTGGAAAACTTACCTAATGCTTTAAAACTTGAAAATATAAATTTAAAAATAAAATTAAAATGGAAAGCATTTGGTTCCCAGAATGATGAAATGAGATTTTTTGACATTTATAGAAATTGCTTACGCTTATAAAATGAAATTCCTGTAAAGCTCACTTGATTTGTGTAACGTTAACTTTCCAGAGACACGAGTAGTCTATCAGCATGTTCCACTGAAATGTCAGGCATTCATATTAAAAGCAGTAAATAACATATTTACAAACATAAGCATCCGAAACAAAGCGCAAATAATATAATAATAGATGACAACTAATGGTGGCTTTTGTGACATTATGCAGACTTACGGTCGGGTATTGTTTACTGCTCCGTGAATTTTTGCCATTAGGTAAAAAACCACTTTCATGAGCATCACAATAAACTTTTGTAAGCAGGCTAAACTTTTTAATAACTGGTTGTGACTGCCACAAGGAGCTCATTCACCGCAATCTAAACTATACTATTCATCTCCACAGTCATTAAAGTTTGGCAAGTCACGGGGTAGTCATTTAAATGTAATGAGTCCTATCTAGGAAGGAAGCCGAGAAGAAAATCATTCTGTATTTGGACTGGAAGAGTACAATAAAAACAGCAATAATCACCTCTCCTTGCTAAATGAAGTTTCCAGATTTGTGATGCGACTATTCTAGGTTTTAGAGCTTGACAGTATAGAGCCTAGGGGTAGTTTGGGTAGTCTTTGGGGTCAGGCATATGAACAGGGTGGCTGAACACCCCTTGTCTTGGGTGGCTCCATGACCGCTGACCTCTGTTTCTCGGCTCTGCCTCTGCRTTTGCGAAACTCTTGGTTTCTCACCGGAAGTAACTTGTGCCTTCTGTGTAATGCTGTTTCCAGCAGTGTCTGTGCAGTTCCTTCACAGCGCCTCACTTGATAATAATTTGAAGAAATAGTCAAGATAATTYGGAATGATGGTGCAAGGCAGCTTTCCAGAGCAGAGGGGGTTATAAGCAATCAAAAACTTGTTTGGTGAGAAGATACCACGTCACTGAGGCCTGATTTGTTTCATTCAAAACAGCTTTATGTACTTTCTCTCATCCACAGCATCATTCCTAGGGAGCTTTCCTGGAGTTTCTGAATGAATAGTCTTGACACTGCTGCACTTGTATCTCACAGAAGGTTTTTGCTGTAAACTGAAAAAAATAAGTCATCTGTGAGACAGAAAAGCAACTATTTTGTTTGCATTGATGGCTATGGTCCATAAATAGTGTTGGTAAACCAAAAAGAGGGAAGACAAGGTAGGAGTACTTATACATGGCTCTATTTTATATTCCAAATCTATACCTGTAAAAGGTAAAGGACCACAGTACATTGGCCATTTTGCATCTGCCCGTGTTCAGCCACACCCCAGSTGAGGAGAGAGCAGCCCAGGGAGGGAGGGAGGGGGTTTGGCTGAATGCATTTCATCTCAGCTGCCATGTGCCTCGTGCCTTTAGCGCTCAGAATAGCACTGGGGCCAAGCTGTGGGTGACTGAATTCCTGGGGAGTACTGGAGATGCCAAGGTAACTAACGTCACTTTCCTCTGCCCCCTCCTTCCTATTCTTCGTGCTGGGAAGAGGCACGAGGCACTCAGAAATAGGACTACACAGTGCACATTGTTTCAGAGCTGCTGAAAGCCCCTGCAAGTGACAAAAACCGTAGGATTTTTTTTTTTTTTTTTTTTTAGTACCGGCTGCTGATGTATTTGTAACCATCCGAAAGGGATTAAGGAAGCTGCGCTGTAGGTACCACCCCCTAAAATACACCAGTTCAGCATTTATTATTATTATTATTTCTGAAATAATAATAATAATATAAAAAAGCTTTTCTAATCTATTCCTGGTTACAGCACTACCGATTCAAAGGCTGCTGGGATTATCCATCTTTCAATTTAACTGTGTCAGAATTCGAGGCCCGCGTTCGGCGCGGCCGGGCTGTTCCATTTTAATTAAAAGCGCTGCCGCCGTGATCCCTGGCGCTGTGAGCCAGTCCCCGGCCCCGGGATAGAATGAAGCACGCTAATTGTAAGCTGATTTACGGTTTGGTTTCCATGCGGCTGGATGGCCCCGCTATTTACACTAAATGCGGTCAAGTATCCTCTTAGTGCAGACATGGATTACACACACTAAGCGCGAGGCAGCGTAATCTGAAAGCGCACTAAAACGTAACAGAAATCCTGGCAAAATCTAAACCAGCTGTTGTGCAGCTACAAATTACTTCTGCGACCTCTCCTAAGAGTTTTAGCGAGATAAATGGAACGGTAAGGAACAAGGGAAAAAAAAAAAAAGCCAAACCCAACAACACAAAGCCTTAGAGTAATGGCAGTGAGTGACAAATTAACATATTTTAAGCTGTGACAGAAAGGTTTTTCTGTATGAGCATTTCTTGCTAAAGAAAAAGTATTTTTATAAAGCTTAGTATGAGCCTAAATGCATGGTTTGCTGTCACCCAAGACCTTAAAAGTTTCGTCTGCTTGGCTCCAAAACTCTGTCATGAAACCAAATCATCCAAGTTTCATACACAGGATGCAAATATTTTCATAGAGAAAAAAATATTACTTTTTTATTTTAATTTTCTCTTATTGCCTCTGGAACACTGAGGAGTGTAATCACTCATACTTGTTCTAATTTTCCATTTCTGCTCCTGCTTGTAAGAAAATCTGACATCAATGTCTAGCCAAATTTAATTACCTCTGCTAGGTAGAGGAATTTTAGGATTCAGGAAAGCTGGCCTTAATTCTAGTTTGTTTTCACTTGAGTTTTATTTATATTCTGGAAARTTTGGCAGGCATCTCATACTGAACAGTTTGGGGATTTAAAAAGTGTATATAGAAAAAAAGTTTACCAAAGATGGTGTAATATTTATACTTAAAATGATCAATATTTATGATCTGATTTCAGTTGCATTTTAATAGAAATATTGCTAATGGAAGAAAGGTTGTTTGGGGTTTTTTTTTTTAACATAAAATATGCTATTTTTGTTATTTGTTATTTGATTTTGTCTCTCCTGTAGATTTGGTGATGTCAGCTGGTTCAAAATACCTCTATGTGATGATCTGTGGGAGGGTTGTGCAATAAAAACCTTCTGTGACCAGACCCTCAGCCCAGAAAGAAAGGTTGCATTCTACACTTGGCGGTGTTTTAATAAACTTAGTAATAACTCTGCCTGGGTACAAAGATTTACACCTTCAAAGGTCAAGCTGTTKGGTGCAATATGCATGATGAAATTATTATCAGCAAGGAGGAGCCAGCAAACTGGCTCACCAGGGTCAGTGTTTTGCAGCCCATGTGAGACATCAGGCTTAATATAGAAAAAACTTAAAATTAAATAACCTATAATGTAAAAATATACATTCATGTTTTTAGTAAAGAAGAGGAAAGAAAGGAAAGAAAAATAAACTTACAGATAAGCTGTAAGTTGCCTGGTTTTACTGAAATTAAAAAAAAGATGGGAAATGAAAGTAACCTTCTAGTATTAACTTCCAGTATTCCTATCAGTGTTACTGATTACATTTATCAATATTTTGCTTGTTTTTCTGTGGCTTTTGTAGGTGGGTTGTTTCTTTTTCCTTATGAAAATAGTAAAAAAGTATTTTCCCCTTGCAGAAAGTGAAAAATGGGTGTTGAGGTAACAGGACCTTATTACTGAGAACRAATTTATTTGAAGGGTTGGGTGTACTTCAGATAAAGGAGAAAACATGAAAATAATTTTTCTTGTTATATATGAGCCTTAAACCTAGTATGTTTCAAAGGCATTGTGGCGAGCCTATTGCCCAGTATCCTTCAGTCAGCATTTCCAGTCAGTCTTGGGTTGACAGAGGTTGAGAGCAACTGGGACTTTTTTGCTGATATGACCTGAAAAGAACATATTAAATAACGTTTGTTTTAGACAACTTGACTTGTCTCCCAAAGATGTTGTTGTAGTTAGTAGATTTTACTGTATCTCCATTTTTAATTATTGTGGTTTTTCTTTTTACTCTAAACTGAAAAGTGCTGAGTAGAGGATTCATGCAGTATTGTACTTGGTTTAGTGAGAGCTGTCACAGTCCTTCAACTCATTTAGTTCTAGTAAAAGAATGGATTCCAACCAGCAGGAGGAAAAAAAGAAATGTGTTTGGTTTTTTTCTCCCTGGAAATGCTGTTCCTTAACTTTATCAAGCCCTCAAATCATAGAATCACAGAATCATTAAGGTTGGAAAAGATTTTTCCTTTGGAAAATATTTTTGCTTCTCTTATTTYTGTCTAGAAATTCTGGCAATTATTTTGTTAGTCTATTAAATATAAAAAGAATGWGTCTTCAGTCTAGAGTGACTAAGTATGGTGCTTCTCCACGGCTTGGGATGTTCTGTGTTCTTTTCAATGAGTCAGCTGTTAGGTCTCCCACTGATTAAATACTTTAACCTCTTTACACAAAACTGAACTTTCTTAAGGAAGGCTGTACATTACGTTGTCATTCAGCAGAGTATTTATGCAAATCTTATCTGACATCTGATGCTCTATGGGTAAAAAAGATTAAAAAAAAAGTCCATTTCCCTTCTATTATATTGTTTTCAAAGGTATTTGCAGATAAAATGTCARGATATTGTGAAATCCATCAAGTGAAACGAAGCTGATGGAATGCTTACCATTTTTGACATTTTAATGTGCTCTCACCTGTACATAGCTCTGATATAACTCCAGGAGGGTGGGATAATGACGTGTCACCAGCACAAGGAGGAATCAGTGGGGCCTCTAAACACGATAATGGGTTCTCAACAGTGGGGGCATAACGTAGCACCCGGTCAAGGATAAATTAGTGTAGTTTTATTTGCTAGTAAATGAAAAACAAAATTCTGCCTGAAGTGTTCTGCACAATAAATGATAACTGCATGGAGATATGCAATATGGCTGAGCTCCAGTGGGGATTATGAGTATATGCTTTAATTTATGGGCCAGCTGTAGCATTAGATACTTCAAAAGGATGTGCCGTGTGCARAATTGCTGGTGTTCCCCATCAAACACTTTGGTGGTGTAGGTGTTTTCCCGTCCCCTGCTTTCTGAGATGCAGAAGATGAAATCTTATTATCCTGCACTGAAAGCCTCAGGGACAGATTCCACTTTGAAAGAACCAACTCCTTCTAGTAACTCAATTTCCAACAAGATCCGTACAAAAGATAAATTGTCAGATAATCAGAGATGCTTCTTTTGTGGAATTCCACAAGAATAGTGGGCAAATAACCCACTGGAAGATAAAACACCTATTACCAGCACAAAGTGTAAGTCCCTCTAAGCAAGGTTTTGCCAGTGTGAATGACCGATACCATCTGGAGGCAGGAGATTGACAGGCTAGAMGGCAGTTAAAGATAATAACAGGGCACCTGAGAATCACTGAGGGAATTTATCACTGTCACAGTGTGTGCTAAGTAGCACACTGCAAGTGTTTGGTGGCTTTTTTCCCCTCATACATTTTAAGTCCCCAAACTGGTTTCACATGCAGCTGAAGCAAGGGAGCACAATGGATGTTTTTCTCATAGTGCAGTCCTACTGATTTCAAATATATCTCATTAGTGCAGTTTCATTTTACATAGCTCGACAAATACTGCTCACAAAAATTGCTCTAATTACTATTGTTTAAGCTGCATAAAAGAGAGATTATCATTTAAAACTTACAGGCTCTGTGCAGTCAAACCTAGTTCTGTTGCATTCTTGCTCACTTCCAATACAGGCAGCATATTTTATTTCTAGTTGGTCTTCATTTTCTCTCAATTAACTGCATTATTTATATTTCTTATGTGCTAATATTTACATTAAACTTTTACCATAAAGAAGAAAAAGAATGAAGAAGGATGGTCACCCTCTCTTTCTGTGAAAATATACAAAATATGAAGCACTGCAGGTGAAATCCACCCATATGCAAAAAAACCCCTGATTCATGATCTATGTGTTCATTTAATCCCACCTCAGCTCTCAAAATAGAGTGTGGTGGGAGTTGTGATACATGAAGTGGCAGATTGGAGATATGGCTGTGAACAAATTGTGAACTCCATGCTGCCTGGCGAATCCTGTTTTGTTTCAGGTTGTTTCTTCTGTATCCTCATCTCAAGTTTAAATATTTCCTTGATGTCATGTTATGATATGTTTTGTTGATTAAATTGTATTCTATTTAGTAAAAGGACTTGATGCTTAGTGAAAAATATGTCTGAGAATGCAAGATAAAGTACCAAAGAGTCATAAATGTTAAGGCACTCTCCCTGTGGGCTACTTCTTTTGCATTATCAGGTTCATTGATGTGAATAGTTTCTTGTGTTTTGAGAGCGCAGCTAGAGAAAAAACTCCATAAATATATACTTGAGCTAAGATACAACAACTAGCTGTCTTAAAGGAAACCTAATTTTCAAGAAAGGATATGCTTCCAATATTTTTTAGTTATTATTATATTTTCCCCAATCACAGTGACTGTTTACCCTGATTGCTGCAAACCTTAGAGCTGGGGCAAGGAAAGACTCTTGAGAAAAGATTGTGCTGTTCAAATCCTTCCCTGTTTCCTCTTCTGAAGCTCTGTGCCTCTAGTGCATTTTAAGTAAGAAGGGTTTTTTGGGTTAGTGACTCTTCGCTTGGAAAGTTTGGGGCTGTCATGAGCAATCCTGGTATCCATGAGGCTTGCATGGGTGCCGGAGCCCTGCTAGGGTTATACACCTCCTGCCCTTCACTACCATCTTCAATGTCTTTTCTTTCTGCCCTAATCTGTATTTTCTGCCCTAATCTACCACCTCATGTCTCTTCCTCCTAGTCATTCATACCCCTTTTTCCTGGACACCTTTTCCTTTCCCTCCTCGGTCTTGGGGAGATTTCAGAGAACGGAAAGTGTCTTTGCCAGTGGACAACAGCGTGTGGTGCACCTCGAGGCAGAACTTGGGAGGAGAAGCCACTCCCTGTGAGASCAGTGAAGTTCTCTCAGTAGTGACAGATGCCCTTGCCTGCTGGTGTGGAGGGGCTTGTGTATGTAGACAGATTCAGTCGTTTTACTTCAGCTTGTTGTAGCTGAACAGAGATTTTTAAACACAAGTTTTATGATTTGCCCATATTTGAAGCAGCAGAAAGCATTCCTCACTCTGAAAACCCCTCAGCCTGGATGTGTCATCCAAATTGCCTTTACAGCCTTAAATTTGTGACATATCTGATTGAAATAAACCTGCTTATGACTATCTATAGTGTGCTGATTTCAGTATGATCCCCCCAGTCTCATGTTCAGAATGAGCTGACTGGATTGCTTTAATTTAACCTGTTTCTCCTCACCCCTCGCCTTGAAAAACCCTCAATTTCTAGAAAGTTTCAGTCTGAAGGTTTGTCCAACTAGTTAAAATAAATGCAAGGGGATCTAAAAGACAGACAGGAAAAGTAGCGCCTGTGTGCTGGATTTTCACAGTATGGTAGCACTGGCTGTATTTTGTGATTCTTTTCCTTGCCCCAAATAAATTAATTCCAACCATAGTCTCTTGAAGTCCTTTACCATGCAAGATCCCATACTGTTAAAGTCTTTTGGTCAACTCTGTGTTATACACACAGAGCCTGATAGTACTTGTTATTTGAAGAATTATGGGATAATTAGATCAGTTTTCTTCTTGACCTTGCCTGCCTTGTGGAGCTGCTTTTCAAGTCTGGAAGCAAAGGCCCTAACTAGACAAGAGAAACCTGGATATTACTACTTTCCTGTGAGCTCCATATGGTCTTCAATTAAGGGGAATAGATAGGTAATGGCTGCCAATTGTATCAATTTGTGCAGAATTCCTGAGAAATGACAGTAGAACACAGGGCATCCCCTACAATGAAATGTAAGAGACAGAATGGGAGAGATGAAAATGAAGGGAGAATGTCCGGAAAACACTTAAAGCACCTCTCTGACCACAAAGGAATAGAGCTCAGAAACCCAAACTGCTTTGAGTGGAGAGCCCAGGCACTGGAACAGAATTGTATTAGAAACAAGGGCATTCCTAAAATCTTCCTTTAACTAAAAATCAAGCTATCCTGATCCACAGCTTTAATTATTTTAAGTTGCTCCAAGGAAGAAAAAAAACTAACCTATGTTTTGAATCATCTTTCATCTCTGCATCCTGATCTCTTAGCCATCCAATCTGTTTTCTTGGAGAAATTTATTTTTAAAATCTTTCTTTTTMTGTTTAATAATCTGAAATGAAGAAAAATTTAACTCTATGTCGTCTGGCCTAGTAAGCAGAGTCACTCACAGCTGATCAGAAGGAATTTAGCAGCCTTCTCTTAAAATGTTAAGGGTGATATTCATTTTCTTCATCGCCCCCATCAATAGGATGCCGAGAAAAGTGGCACAACATTTATAACCAGTGTGTGTCTGCAATCCACAAGCAGTTTCCAAAGCATCCGTGACACGTCRGGCGGCATATTCATCTCCGTAGGAGGTCTGGATCTCTGGCTGTCTCGTTTTAGAGCTAACCCAGGCCCCTGAAATTCTGGGAAGATTGTTTGTATCTTTCATCACCATCAGGGTGAGCTGGTGTCGTGCATGATGGCAGAACAAAGCTGAGGGCCTGTCTCAGACTCAGCTCTTGGTGTTGTCTGGGGAGTGAGAGATCTTTGGAGAACATAGGATTACAATAGGGGATCCCTTGCTGCTGGGTGCCCTGGAGGCCAGAAAGGCCAGTGGTTTCCTTGAGATGAGTTTATGGAGGAAAAGCCCACAAAAGGCTGTTTGAAACAGTTGCTTGGACACAATCCTCACCTTAAGAACTTCCAGAGAGGGGCACAGAAGTGGAAAAGAGACACAAACCATGGGTGCCTTAGGCGGGAAGCTGAGGGAGGAGCAGCGGTGTGCTCTGTCCGTGCGTCACACAGGGCATGGCCCWTGACACCTGTGTCAGCACTGGCTGGTGTCACTTGGTGCTGGAGCCGGGTCTCCCTCCCTACATGGAGCCTTCTGGCCRTGTGGATCTGCTCAGAGCATGGAAATGGGTTGCTTGTTTCTTTTCTGTCTCCGTACGAATCCTGTACCTGCTGCATGTGAAGTTCTTTAGAGTAACATGGTTTAAAAYGCTCTTCTTACTTAATTGTTTAAACTTGCAGTTTTTACCCATTTCTGTGCTTTGATTTCTACYCTGCTTGGCTTGAAGAATGTAAATGAGTGGAAAGTGGCTATCAAGGTTATCAGTGTCTTCCTCAGCCAAAGCAAGATCCTGGTGTTTTAAAATGCTGTCTTTGCTCCCAAATATTACTTGTGCCAAGGAGAAACGTGCTAGATTTTATCTGTTACAGTTATCTTCTGTTTTATTTCTMTCAGTCATAGTGATGATTCTCACTTGTAAAAAACCAAGTATCAATTTATATGTTTATACAAAAKCCATCCTTTTGTTCTTTGTGTTCTCAGTAAGTACTTTGTTAAGGGTAGATTGAGTTTACCAGGAAACAGTTTAGGAAGTAGGTACTACTACYGTTCAATGGGAAAACAGGAATGGGAATTATAACTRTGCAGTATGAAGAGATTTACATAACTTTGAAGCCCATAAAATAATCAAAAAATGTGAATAAAAGTCACTGCAAACATTATTAGAAAAAAGTTATCCAGCCAGCTCTATAAGCTACCAAGAAAAAAATTAAATTATGAAGGTAGGATGATTATGGTAATTTATCACTTCAGCTGTCATTTAAATATGAAACTTGTATAAGTCCCAAAATTCACAGGTCATGGGCTTCCTCCCATGTATTCCAGGAAGGGCCACCTCCAATTTTTTGGCGAAAGATTTCCATTTCTTTCAATAATCAATAATCCCTCAATAATGTGAATATAGAGGAYGCAATCTATCTGTACCCAGATGCTCTCACGTTTAAGAGTATTGCATCCACTGCAATACGTAGTCTAAAAAGCCATGTACTACTTGAGTTCAAGAACTGTACATAATTCACTACCTCAGTCTGTGGTTTGAAGTGCATACCAAGGGTGTACCCCACAAATATTATCCCCTAGAAATGCAATGTGATGACTTTTTATGTTAGGCTTACTAATTTTGAATGACTTGGTAATGATTTAAGAACTGCACAGCTACCCAAAACTCACCCAAGAATAATCTATATGAGGCTTCTTGTCATGATAAATTTTCTCTCTACTGGTAAATCATTTGTCCCGTGCTATAATTCTTTTCCATCCACAATCTGCTTTTGTTCATKAGTCAGAAGTTAAATAAACTTGTAGTACCAAAATATATAGCTCCCTAGACATGACATAAATCTTGGTTTTTCTTCTTAGTTACAAAGAGGCAAGTTCAGAGTAATCCCAGTGACGACAGTTGTGRCACTTTTAATACTGATGTAATTGTGAGAGGAAATAAAACTGCAATGTATTCCTGAGACACCAAGTGCTGGAGAGCTATGGATGCAGGCACAGTAATCAGRCATCCATGACATATTGTGATTATTGATTAAAGCAGACTATGAGGAGTCAAAACTGCTTGACTCTGTGCTTGGCTCCTGCACCAAGTCATTTCTGTGAACTTGGGCAAGATGTTTATCTCTTTTCATGCTGTTTATCTGGCTGTAAGATCTKCCACCCACTGCAGGGTAGCTTCTGGGGGGTTTGGATGTAATGTTGAGAGGGGACTGACAGATGAGGCCATCATCCTCTGTCCCATGATATGGGGGCAGCCACATAACGACAGCCCTCTGCCACAAGATGTTGGGGGTATGTGTGTCCCTCAGAAATCTTCTAAACAGATTCCCACCCTGCTGTTCTCATGTTGCATGGGGATGGCTATGCAGAAATACCATCAAACACAGACACAACGTTGCAGAACGACACAAGACACTGACTCAGCCCGCGGTGATGTATAGCTTGTGACGCGTCTTCAGAGGGCCCAAGGAAATGGTGCAGTCTGTTTGGCTGGTTTTCATTTTAGGGAATGTGTTCCATTTGTAGCTCGGGCTGCAGTGTCGGCTTCCCCAGGATTCATCAGCTGGAGCGGAGCTGCTTTGTTAGGCGAGTATTTACAAGCCTGCAGCTGCAGCGTGGCTGGCTCCGTTTGGGTTGCTGAAACAGTGCCAYGAAGCCAAGGAAGTCTGCGTAAATTATTAAGCTAATGCGTTCTTGTAGAATGAAAAATAAATTGAATTGCTCCTTCCACTGAATAAAAAAATCTTTCATATAGAAAATACCGTGAAGAAACGCKTGCTGCTGAGAGAACATAAAACTTAACCATAAGAAGGTGGTAAATGCARTCTTAGTCACTCTGCTTATTGCAGTTCAGATTAGAAAAGAGACTTTGCAGAGGAGACCAGGAGAGATATTGCTCCTGCTGGCCTTGCTTCTAGTRAAATCAGAGAAACATAGAATTGATAAGGTTGAAAAAAACCTTTGTAATCATTAAGTCCAACTATCAACCCAGCACCACCACCATGCTCACCACTGAACTATGTCCTCAAGTGCCATATCCACAAGTTTTTTGAACACCGTCAGGGATGGTGACTCTAGACTTCCCTGGGCTGGCTGTTCCAATACTTTAAAGCCCTTTCTGTGAAAAAAAAAAAAAAAAAAAAAAAATTCCTAATGTCTAATCTAAACTCCCCCTGATGCAATTTGATGCTATTTTCTCTCGTCCTGTCACTTGTTAACTGGAAGATCTCATCACGGGCAAAGGATGGAGCTATGAGTGTTGATGGCAGATGCAACCACTTTGCATCTAAACGGAGTGGTGGAGTCACCACCATCCCTGGAAGTGTTCAAAAAAATAAGTAGACATGGCACTTGGTGACATGGTTTAGAGAGCATGATGGTATTTGGTTGAAGGTTGATGTTGTTTTCCAACATTAATAATGATCATATGATTCTAAAATGAGGCCATGAAAGCATGAATSCTGAGATGCAGGAGACTAAAAACACAGAAAGTATCCCTCTTCTAGCTAGAGGTCTTCACCCCCGAGCTCTGATGAGTTATTACAGGGTTTGGCACGATTTTATGTGAGAAACACCTCCTGCTGGTGATGGTTTGCAGCTACAAGGATTGTTAGCACTCTTCAAAAGCACTAGGTTTCTTTGAAATAAAAGGAAAATGAATACACTCCTGAGCACAGGGAAACTTTGTTTTTAAGGAAAACTGAGAATATTAAAAAAAAAAAAAATTGGGCACTGTAGAAAAAAMCAGTGAAATGCAGAACTGAAGGTCAATAGTCAGTCTTAGCACGCAGAGAGAATTTTTGTTGTGGGAATCTGACCTAGCAGATTAGCAATATTCTCTTTCTCAGAAGAAATGATGGAGCAATGACAGGAGAAGCAGGTAGAGAGAAAGAGAAGACTTAAGAAAATAGCAGTCTTAATGGTAATGCATGGATAAAACCTGTTTTTTTGATGAAACCTAATGATGTCTAAAAAGCAAAATAATACCACTTTTAAAATATAAATATAATAATGATTCTATAAGTATCAATCCCAGAGAAATAATAAAAAAGAAGTCTTCAGAAATAAGTTGTCCTATAAAGTTAAAATTAAGCTAGGATTGTACTGAGCAATTCAACCAAAGTAACCAAAATGAACCAAAAGCATGGTGAAAGAATTTGTGGATTAAGAGTCTGGATAAGCATTAAAGTTGCCCACCCAGCTCCTAGCCTCTCATGTTCAGTTAAATTAAAGATTCTTTTATTATTATTTCACATTCTGTCTCTTGCCTGAAAAAATTTGGTTTTATTTCTATTGAGCAGAATCATGGTAACTACAAGCCAAGGGCAGTTCGTAGGTCACATTTTATATATAAAGAGATGTTGATATGCACAARTATTTCTTACCCCCTTTTATAGTCCATTTAAATAAAAGGGACTTGTCAGGAAGTTGAGACCTAAAATTTCTGGATCACAACATTAGTCAATACGCAAAATCCACAATGTAAAAAGGTTTCAGACTTTTTAGATATATTCAAAATAAATTTGACCTTGACATTATGAATTTATGGGATACATTTTTATTGCTTTCCCAATTTAAAACTAGATCCTGTTCTATTCTATGTCAGATGTACTGTAAAGGAAATAAGCCATATTAACAAATATGTTCATTCTGTATAATTAAAATAAACTGAAAACATCAGTTTGCAACCTTAACATCCAGTAGCAGGATGAATGCTGGTATGAAATTTATGCACTTTGCCAATAGGTGGTGCTACTATTTTTAGGTTTAATACTGTCTACAGCAACACAGACTGTCTGCACTGATCATCACAAGAATGGAACAGTTTGCCTTTTTCAATAGTGTTTCTCAGAGTAAAATGACATGTGGGTTTGTAATTACTTTAATGGCAGCAAATAAGAACAGATATAGCAGATTGAGAAAACACGATCTTTTTCGTTGTTAGATGTAAAGTTTTGAGAAGYAGTTATGTAGAAAAATAGAGAAAAAAATMCCTGTGCATAATTTTGCTTGTATAKATCRCACTTGTGCTTTAACTGTGAAATTTTCAGTYATATAGACATCTTTGTGTCAGTGTAAGCCTGATACAACACAGATGAAAGGCAGTGAGAGAAAAGAGAGTAAAATAGGTAAAATTTGAGATTAATTTGTTTCATTTCAGCTTTGTTATCCAGCTGTGTGTGGTACAAAGCTGCTAATTTTACATTATGGAATTTGACATTTCTCTCTATAAGATTTGAAAAGGAGGTACGTGGCTGAGCACTTTGTAACACAGGAACAGACAGATGTTCATTCCAGTGGCTTAATAAATAAAATTTTCTTACTGAGCCTCCTATTACTCAGCCTATCCACTGGGTATTTCTGGAATATGCAAAACATAACCTGTGTGTGTGGTGGCACATGTGACTTGGGGCACTAAAGGTAAAAGTGACCTTTCATATGGCAGCGTTTGCACTGAAACCTACTGCTCCTCTGCGTTGGGCTTCTGTTGCATGTCCCTCTAAATTTTTGGAAGTCTGGTGAAACATGTTCTCTAAGGAAATTTGGTGAAAACAGACGTGTCTTAGGCACAGGCGTGTATTCTGTGAAGTCTGCCTTTCAAGCATGAGGCTCAGCGTASTGTGGCTCTGAGATTGCACTCATAACAGTACAAAAGATGGATTGACAGCTCTTGACACCACAGACCTTTATTTATCTTCAAAATAGGTATAGTGCAGGGACCAGGCAGAATTATTTATTATCCCTTCTCAGAAATCTATTGTGTATTTATTTACTCCCTGTTGGCAAATCATTTCTTAACAGCCATCTGGAGAACTGCTGCTGGGATGGGAAGGGAATTTATTTYGACTGTTCAATGAAACCATCAGGAACACTTCAGCTGCAGTGCAGACACCTCTCAGTCTGGGCTGTGCTTTTGGATTGAGATCTCAAACTCAGCTGCTGACTGTGAGAGAAGTCAAGCAGCTCTCAAATGATAACAGTTGTCTACCCAGACTAGGTTTTAAACAATTGCATGACAGGGAACAGTAGCCTACTAATTCTGAGAATAAAAAGAAAGGGAAAAAAGGGGRAARAAAATAGAAAAATAAAAAAAGGGAAAAGAAAAAAAGAGAAGAAAAGATAAAGAAACATTACTTGGTTTTTAGCATATTCTTTCTTGCTTGTWTTATTTATGGTAGGTAAGCTGTTAAAGCAATAGCTCATCTCTTTAGACTGGTGAAAAATGCAGAAACACCAAAAAGAAAGCAAAGAAAGGGTAGACACTAATGGGCACATACTTGCTTTCTCTATCCCTCTTTAACTGCAAGTACATGTAGTAAAAATAAACAATATCAACTAAACAATTCTAGCAACTATTGCTGGCAAGTATCTCCACAAAATGTAATCAATTTTGGTTTTTAATAAGTAGACTCTTATGTTTGTTTCATTTTCACATTGATTCGAAAGTATGCAATGGATCAAGTCCTGTAAGTAATAAAGAGACTTTTTGTGCTCACCTGAATTTAGGATGATGATTGTATCCAGGTGCTGAGGTTGAGAGGCAGAAAAGGAAACCAGGACTGTTTCCATTCGCTCCTTCTTAGAACAGGATAAAAATGAGATTCAATAAAGGCAGGTATTTGGTGAGGCAAGGAAGTGACAGCAAAGCGTGTTCAGTTGACAATAGAAGCCAGGAGTGTAATATTAATATTCTGTCTTGGCCTATTTTTCCTCTCTGGCACTACAWTTAGATTATTTAAAATGACTTTTATCTTTAAATAATACCTCCATGTGGAACTTCAAAAGCCTTGTCCTACACACAGATATTTCTGATATGAGCACGATTAAACAAATTATTTTAAAACTTTGTGTCCTTACCATTCTTGAATGAAAAGGGGATCAATGAGAAAGTATTTCTCTAAGTCCAAATGATATCTCCTGAAGACCAAATAGCATGCACTGAGATGATTTCAGGTGCTGTAAGCATGAAGCATGAATATCTTTACTACAAAAACCTGAACACTGTTAAAAAAATCATGCAAAATTTTTCCACCCAATTGATTAATTAAAGAATGCAAGGACTATAGGCTTCCTAGAAGAAGTCAGTTTGTAAATATTATTTCAGGAAAGACCAATCCAATAGTCTTACAAACTTTCTGTGACTGTAGCTGGTCAAATAAAGGAAGTATATGAAATACGGGGGGCTGGACAGAAAGACTGATAAAAGTGGTCCATGGAAAACAGAGGTCAGAGTTACCAGCTAGAATTAAACAAAYGAGACTTTTTTTATTATTTCATGCTGTGCACTTAGATAGGGATATTATTAGGGCATATGCTTTTGTAAAAGACTCTTGATCTGGAACATAATGGTATGACTTGCTGCTTTGGATGGGTTGCCAAATTTTATTTTCCATGGTACAAGAAGCTGAATTCAGAAATTATATTTGTTTTGTGAGAAAACTGGTAATTTAATGTGTCAGTTGGTTATAGGTGAAATTACTATGAAAATTATTGCAGCAMCTTGGAGATAATGTTTTGATAATCCATTTGACGTGATCTGGCTTGAATGAATATATTTTTGCCTTCAATAAGCACTTGGATTAGACATCAACTCACAAAGCTTGGAGTCCAATTGATTCTCAAATTTCTAAGTGCATAGAACTGGTAAATAAACTCCATTTGCCCCTGGAAAAACATTTCCCACCTGACATACTGGTAAGGAATGAGTCTGGAGCAGTGGGTTTGCTGGAATGTGCTCCTACAGAAAGTGTGAGTGGAATCAAAGGACCTTGTCCCCCAGGCCAGACAGTGCTCCAAGCCCAAGGAGAGATTCCTGCTTTCTCTTCCTTGGGCTTCTCCAGCGATGCAACTACAAAATTTGACGTTATGAAATGCAGGAAAGACAACTGTGCCGAAGAGGGGGACGTTCAGAGAGCAGACTTGCTGTAATTTTGCTTATGCCCATAATAATGGCTGGTCAAAAAGAATAATTCGTGGTGTGTCTCCTGTCATCTGGAGCACTGAGCGGAAGGCGGAAAGTTATTGCTGACTGTCATTCCCCACAACACCCCTTGAAGGACATCACGTAAATGTCACTGACTCCTTTTAAATCAGCACAGCTTCTCGACTTCGGTGAAGTCAAGCTGATTTACGCCAGCTGATAATTTGGCTGATTCTTGGAAGCAGGAGCTGTGAAATCTGAGGCTTGGCGGAGTCGGCCCAGCGCTATCGGAAATCAGCCCGACTCTCCCCATTGACTTTATTGGGCAGCGGCCCCGGTGAGTTATTGCCCAGTGTTTCCTCTCGCTGTGTGCCCGACAGCAATCAATAATGCTCCATGACATAGACAGAAATCTTGCTGTTGCCATAAAGATTTACTGTTTTCTACAAAACTCACAGGATTTCAGCTCTGCGGTGCCTTTTTGCATCTCTTAAGTCACGTGCCCAGTTGGAAGCARGACGAGGTCGCTCATCTCTCTGCTGGTGACTGCTTTGGAAAGATGGTAGTCCCACACTTAAAATATTAAATTTATTTGAATATAAAGGGTATCATTATATATGCATACACATAYATATATGCTAAGTAAACATTCCTTTCCTCTGCTCGAGAGAATTTAATAATTACCAGATGAGAATGATACTGCACATTTTTTTCATTATTAAAATCCAAATAGTGTAGCGCTGATTTTACGTTCTAAGACACCTTTTTGTTCTTTGCCTTTTACCAGGCTGACAATACAAAGTAAAATCRCTTCTTAAATCTTAAAGCCCTGTGAAACTTAATTTTAACTGTCTTCCATAGTTCTGAGAGGGRAAGGGGATTTCAATTTACAGAGGGGTTGTTGTTGACTCTTAAAACAGAAGATAGAGCCTTGCTACAGGTTTACCCAAAGATACTTAGTTTTGACTTGCGACTTCAAAACCAGGAAATTTTATAATTAAATATAAATATAAATGAGATAAAAGTTCATGTTTCATTTTGTTTTATTTATCTTTCATTGCATGCTTTTATTCTTTYGTTCATTATATGTTTTGAGACATGARTTCTTGAGCTCTACACAYACAAGGGTAGTGSTGGGAGAGATTCCTYAAAAATARGTAGTAAAGYCTTTTGGTTTGTTTTGTTTCTGAAKTTTTCGAGAGAACACAAAAAGCATTGACTGTATGAAGTTATTAGTTCCTCTAAAGACTACTGTTCTGAAAAAGCTGGAGAGCCAGAATCATTATTTTATTCATGAGGAATAATCACTGTGTCATAGAGATAAGTTGGATTTTTATAAAAATCTCCGTGACCATAATGAAACTTTTCAAACTGAAGAAAATAAAGAAGTATAAAAGTATAGTTCTAGTAGCTTCTTCAGCTGTGTTTGCAGCTCAYGTGCTCAGTAACTCAAAGAAATAGTTATTAAGGAAGGCAAAATACATGCACACATAGAGCTATGCATAAGCAATTTCCAAAGACTCTACAGCATTCAATTTTCTCCTTGATTCCTTCCTTTAATTTGCCTTTCTGCTCTCTGCAAGAGTCTTCATTTTCTCTCACCTGCCTTGATGGTACCCTTCACTACAGCCTCAGGGTTTGGATACACTTTATGACCAGTACCCAGGAAAAAATACTTCCCTCCTGTTCCCACCTTTCCCCAAGCAGTTTCTTCAAATACATTTAGTTTACTTCAGAAGTGTAACATTCGTCCTCTCAAAAGAACTAGATTTTTTTTTTTTGCAGCTCAACTGTAAGCAAAACACTTCTGGAGAGGAAATTCTGTACGCAAACGTGAATACAAAATAACTAGTTTGTTTTACATGTTTAGCTTGCAAACATAGCCATAGGGAAAAGACAAGAGAGAACCACACCATTTATTTCCTTGTCCTTCCTCTGGCGATGCTAGAGAAAGGTAAATATACTGTTTATCTAGTAATTTTCCCTGTATCACTTRCAACACTCATCCAAGCACCCTTATTCTTAGATATACAGACATCAACAGAGTGCCAGTCATGGGGAAAAATGCTAATTTAACTAACTTTAAACCCACCTAGTTGATTAATTAATGAATGAATCTATAATGAATCTAATGTGTGTCTCCCTGTGGCCTCAGCTCAATGGAGACACAGTCACACATGTTTCCAGAAGATGGTTTATGTGATTTCAGCACGGTTCCGCTTGGATGGTTTGCCATCATAAAGCCTGGCGCAAAATCAAGAGCTGATGTTAGATATAGGAATTGGAAGAAAAATAYAAGGCTGTAGGACAGTGCATATAGTATTATTTAGTGACATGTTTTTTCACTGCTTCTGGTTCCCCTTGAATGTATGTGAAATCAGTGATGTTAATTGCATGTCAGCATACTCACACACACACAAATTGTTGATAATACTGATGGAATCATAGAATAGTTTGGGTTGGAAGGGACCATTCCAACTCCCCTGGCAAGGGGAGGGACACCTTTCAGTAGACCAAGTTGCTCAGAGCTCCACCCAACCTGGTCTTGAACACTTCCAGGGATGGGGCATCCACAGCTTCTCCRCACAACCTGTTTGAGTCTCTCACCACCCTCACAGTAAAGAATTTCTTCCTATTATCTAATCTAAACCTTTCCTCTTTCAATTTAAAGCTATTCCCCCTTGCCCTATYTTAGATAGGATCGAAGAAAGCTTGGAGCAGATATGCTTGGTCTTACTGCTGCTGGCTGTTAATGTTCCCCGAGCCCACCCCTTTTACAAGAAAACATTGATATTTTAGTTACTCAGTGCATTCTTTTGATCCTCCATTTTTCTGATATTTTAGAGGTTTTTTCTGATTTTCATATCTATAAGAGAYGCTAAAATTTAAATGATTGGTGGGAGTGTTCATTCAAGGATTTGAGTGCAGGCACTGAGAGCTTTAGAAAAATATCAGCTCTCCCTCTTGTCTGGGTACTGTTGGAACAGCTCAGTAGTCCTCAGGAGAATTTTTGCAGCTTGATTGACAGTGTTTTGATTTTTGATCCTTACCAATTTAGTTCTTGCTGTCTCTATTGATATTGCCACGCTATTCCAGTGTTGCTCACGTCTGTCAAATTACTGCACCGAGACCACAGACTTCAGGGTGGATTTCTGGTCAGTCAGCAGASGCTGGTTACATGCGATCGGATTGACCCCGGTCAGACTCCAACAGCTGATACCACAGTGAGATTATCTGAATCCTGTTGCTGAAACGCTGAATCCTCCTGCTCTTCTCTCTTGTATTTGATGCATTTAAAAAGAAATAAATACAATCCCTGGTAAGCGTTTTTTGATGTTGGGGAACGTCTGAGCTATTTACCAACTGCCTTTCTTGGCCGGCTTGGAAATCCTGATCTTCAGTCTGGACAGAGATTAGCTTTGTGTGTGCTGGTGGGGTTTTGGCTTTGTTTCTTTGGGTTTTTTTTCTTGTGGGTTTGTGGTTTTTTGTTAGTGGTGGTGGAGGGTTTTTTGTTTGTTTCTGTTTTGTGTGGGTATTTTTTAATTCCACTGAGAGACTATTGCCTCAGCCTGCAGAGCCCTCTGGTGGCAAACCCTCAGGGTGCTGTATCCAAGCGGGTGTTCCTCATCCCTGGGGGATGCTGTCACAGATCCCTGAGCCTGCTCTGGGAAAGAGGAGAGCGTCTGGGGATCAATAAGCGGTGAGGACCTGCTCAGCTCACTCCAGCCAAAGAGGAGTCGATAAAACCACGAGGAAATAGAATGAGATTTCTCTCATAGGTACTCATAAGTACCAAGAAGAGTGATCAAAATGATGGCATCTGTACCAAAAGTCCTTAGAAGATGCCTTAGAAATTTTTGTTGACATAGTCTTTTCTTCCTGTCTTGGGATACTTTTAATTATTGAAGTGATTAATGAACGACCTCCATAAATGACATTCCACAGTGACAACTTTTCAGTCTCAGCAGACGCATACCAGTGCATCTCAGCCTGTAGGACTTTTCACACACGCAAAAAAGTAAAGAATTATATTCCTCAATGTACAGTTTACAAGTCCTGAGCTTCCAAGAATAATCTTAGAGATTAAAGATGAACTCTGTGTTCTCGATAGTAATAGCATCTGCAAGCCACAACTGCTTGTCAGTCATCCCACCCTCTCTCTCTCAACCCTGCCCAACTTCTTTTTTGTATTCTGGTGTGTGATTTTAAAGTTTAGGAATTGATTTTATTTTCCCATATCTGTATCACATTAATCCATACTGCRGGAGGAAAATCCCTCAAGGACATTTTTTTCGGAAAGTTCTCTGATACAGAGCACAAGGATATTTCAAATAGTCTAATATATATGTGTCTCTTTTTGTTGTTTYGGTTTTTTTAAGGCTTCTTGTGCAGGAATATTTATTGTTGCTTGAAATAATAAGCATTTCCCTCCCCCAAATATTTAATTTAAAAGTTGCATTTTTAACAGAGAAGCACAAATACTACACTCAACAATGCATACTGATTGTTTTCCTTATTTCTTTCCAGCTGCAGGATACCTTCAGAACAGTTCAGAATCTTTCTGATTTATAAAACATAGGTGGAAATACTATTCTGGCAATACTGAACATTTTATAAATAATGTCACTAAGGATTTCACTGGGGAAGACTTCCTTGCTACTGAAGAGCACATTGAGAAAAGTCTCTGGATTTATTGTTGTTTATATTACTGTTGCATTTATTATATACAGCCTGTTTGGAGGGGCTGTTGTTCACCCAGAACAAAAGGGAGCAGGCACTGAAGCTGGAATCATCAGCCCATCACTAATGATTCTGGAGGCAGAAAGGTGCATCTTCCACTAGGCTTTTTTTTCCATGAAAAAATTCAAAAAGAAAAGCTTCCTCCACACACAGGAAAGGGGGGGGGGGGTTTATTGTTGTAGTGTTTGGCAACCTCAATCTCTTTTTCCCAGCTCTAACTGGCACTACATTAATGCTGGGAAGGGGAGATGCTATCAAAAGCATGAAATTTCTATTTTGAAATGGCATTAAAAAACCCTTTTTCCTCTTGGTACTTCCTTTAAAACATTTGGCTTTTAAAGTTCCCTTTTTAGGCGTGGATGATCTGTCTGTGCTTTAACACCGAGACTTCCCCATCCTGGTCTTTTGGAGACAAAATGAAACACGTTTGAATAAAAGCAGGAGCAGTCTCCTCTGGCTGAAGTTTTATCACCTTCAGCCACTGGCAGATATTAAGGTGTCAGGCATCCCAGAATAAATCTGAGGAAGATGTTAGGAGGCAGAGGAAGAGGTCGCAGGTAGATGATAAAGCAGTGGTGGCAGGCTGAGCAACGGAAAACATGATTGATCTAATGACACAGTTACAAATTCAAAGCTATTCTAATTATTGCTAGATAGCATTTGTATTTCCTGTGATATTAGGAGATGAATCTATCATCTGGAATACCTTTAGAAATAATGAAACATATTTCTTAAATTCCTTCCTTTTCATTTGCACTAAAGGTTACTTTCACAAAATTTGGCAGGTCTGTGAGCAGTTCCCTTGCATTTGTGTGATGGGTTTGCGTGGCAAGGTTTTGGTGTCAGAGTGGGAGCTACAGGGGAGGCTTCTGGGAGACACTGCCAGAAGCTTCCCTCGTGTCCAAAGGAGTCAATGCYGGCTGGCTCGAAGGTGGACTCATCACTGGCCAAGGCTAAGCCCAACAGTGGTGGTGGTTGCACCTCAGGAATAATGTATTTTAAGAGGAGGAGGTAGAAAATTCGGGAGTGAAGTTATACCCAGGAAGAAGGGAGGGAYGGGASACAGCTGGTTTAAGATTCAATTTCCTCACTATCTTACTCTGATTTGATTGGCAATAAATTAAATTATTTTCTCCAAACTGAGTCTGTTTTTCCCGTGATGGGAAKTCGTGGTGGATCTCTCCCTATCCTTATCTCAACCCAGGAGACTGTCGGTATATTTTCTCCCTGCTTTCCAGCCGAGGAGTGACAGAGTGGATTTGGTGGATACTCAGCATCGAGACAGGGTCAACCCACGCCGCAATCCCTGCACAGAGCTCCATTGCTGCAGCATCATCCCCATAGCAATCGCCTTTACTCTTAATAGGAATTTCTTTATTATTCATTTAAATTTGGAAGGCTGTTCAGGTCAGCTCAGAAAAAATGTGCCAGGATCACTCAAAATCTCCTTAAATTGTCCTTAATCATATTGACTCTTTTATTTTTCCTTTTTCTTCCTTCTGTGAAGAAATACTTTCAGACACTGATCTTAAGGTGTGTGCTGTCACTGAACCAAACGAGAAGCCTGATCAGTCGCTTTCTCTGCAAAGCTTGTGAGAGCTCCCTGTGACACCGAAAAAAAGGGGAGAAATCATCTCATCTCCATTTCCAAGAGCTGCTAATTACATACAGCATATTAAATCAAGTCCACTTGGGAAAGACTTCCCTAATTAATTAATTTAATTAGCAATAAGGCAGTAGAGGGAGATATGATTATCAAGAGATATGATTATCATACCTTTGGGACTGCAAAGCTTTGCTTCATCTTTTTTGTAATTGTGGTTTACCGCTCTTATGTGGTTTTGATAAATAACCTATAGATTCTATTGAACAGCGTTACACTTGGTAGTGAGCTTACTCCGAAAATCTTCCTTAGAACAAAGCAACTGTAATCAGAAATTAAACAAGTGATTTGTAGTCTGCTTGAGTGTAATAACTGGGGGAAAACATGTAACAGGATGTGGCCTCATAAGTTGTACTGCTGGAAGATAGACACAGATGGACACCAGAAAAAAAAAATTGAGAAAATACCCTTCTGTTTTTGGCATTTTTCCTGACACGTTACTTTTACTGGCAACATGCAAAACAAATTACTCCAAATTAATTATTTAAGTAAATAGTTTTTGACAACTATACAATTAGATGACCACACTTTTTGTGAGTTTGAAACACAAAGGACATCTTTGCTCAGYAGTGCTCTGTTCCTGTGGGGTATGAATTTTTTTGTGCCAAGCATTGGCTGTGTCTTTTCCAGAATCTGAGCRGGCTGAGGAAAAGGCAGGATGGTGATATGCCTCTGCACAAATCCCAGGTTTGCATCAGTTTATTTTGCAGTGGGATGCATCCATCTGCCAAAGAGACACAGCGATACAGTGCCTTTAAAACTGCTAGGTATAATTTCTCCATAGGAGGTCACTCTTTTGGATTAGGTGGTCAAGAATTATCAAAGCCAGGGAAATCTTGAAAGAGAAGAGCATGTCTCTTAAGAAAACCTTGAGGTAAATGAGCATTAGGTGTCCCTACCCTTGACAGGGKGGTTGGAAYGACATGATCTTTAAGGTCTTTTGCATCCCAAACCATTCTATGATTTAACATGCACAAAGGAAGGAATATATCTGGCTGTGCTCAAAATCAGTTGGTTTYGACTTAGTTTTGGTTTTTGCTTAACTGAAAGTTATTTCCTTTATAGGTTGAATAATCTATGAGCTAAAGTAAATTCTCTCATTCAGCGTTTAAATATTTTATATTCACCAAAAATCAAGTCAAATTTCACAAGAATTATTACAGAATACAGGAATGACCTCATTCAGCACTCCCCCTAAACCAAAATTGTTTCCCTACCCTCTTTCTCTACTTTCTAATGTAACAGAATAGTGAGAGTTTTCACCCTACAGCGAAGTGAGTGCACTGTACCTCACATCCACAGCAGCACAGACAATGCAACTTTCCTCTCGCTACCACTACAACCCAAAACCTATAGTGCTGCTTGCTTCCTCCCTGTCCGGTTCACTGACTTTTCTCTCTCTCTGCTTTTTGCACTGACAAAGTCCCTTCTTTCTTCCATTACAGTGTGCTTATTGTTGTAACAATAAGAGAGATTATGTCTACTACAGAGGAGGTCCACGACCTCCTCCGCCTCTTCTCCCGGCAGGTTGTATGTGAGCCAGCTCCAGCACAGAAGCACCATGCAAGCAGGGTGGGATCCCTAAACTAATATATTCTGGCTCTTATCCTTCCCCATTCCTCTCTCCTAGTCCAGCTTTCATTGTGTTTGTAAGTCTTTCAGGCTCTGTGATTTTCAAGACTGGATGCTAACACTTGATCTCTGTTACGCTTCTGGAGAAATCCAACTTCTTCAAGCTCCAGCTGCTTTCTGAGAGGTTAGAGAATAGAGATTTCACCTCAGACTCGCCTCCATCCTTTTGTACTTGCCAAGTGAAGGTGTAAAGAAGTGCTGCAAGCCTTTAACTAACCATTTGTTCAGGGATATCGGTGTTGATGTCAATTCCTGGCCTCTTCAGCACAAGGACCAGGAGGAAAAGGAAGTGAAAAATGGTCATAAAATAGGGAAAAAAGCAACCTATAACTTGTTAACTGTATTAACAGAGTTCAACTAAATCAACAAGATGTCAGCCGAGTCATTCTCCTTGTGTGCTTTAATTAAATCAAATGATCCTCAAAAGTGACATCACCATAACAAAAAGTGAGATTTACTACTGGTCGTTTGATACTTCAGGTCTCATATTGTCAGTTAGAGGATTTAGGAGTAATCCACATCATGCCTTTAGATTTAATGGGTTGGATCTGCTCTGTCCTATTTGCCCTGTTGGCCTAAACAGAAAGGAGGCAACATGAGGCAAATCAACTTCTAACATTGAGATCTACCTTTTTTTCCTAAATCATAATKTTGTCTCATTATTGAGTCTCAAGTGAGACTCAATAATGTACAGCCCAGAGGAAGAGATCAGGCATCTCCTGAAGATTTCTGACTTCAGTAGGAGCAATACTAAAAGATTACTGTAATTTTGAAAACTGCCRTGACTTCTTGCTCCAAGTAAAACATTTATGCACTCTCCTTTACTCCTACTTTTATTTCAAGTGCCCCAGATGATAGCTGAATGTGTGCCTACAGGACTGCAAAGAGGCAGAAGGTTCTGAAAATGACATCCAGGCACCATGAAATTATAGTCTTCAGAGCGTATCAGTAAGAAGCTAATTCCATATGATTTCTCACTCTAGTTACAATTTTGGTGATGACAAAGAGGTGTCAGACTTGGCATATTATGTTTCCTGATTTATGCTATTTTGCTGTAGTACTTTGACCTTTTTAATATGCTGTATTTTTGTCGGATGGACATTCCAGTCTTCCCGCTAAGAGTACATTTTCGAGGAATGCAAGTGGCAATGAAGAAGTTGCACTGAAATGTTTCCAAATGAGTAGTTTTATGTGTGGATATGGGGCGGGGAGAGGGAGAAAGGTGAAGATTCAGCAGAACTTGGTTCAGTTATATTGGTCCCCACACACTGCTCAGTATCTCCTCATAAGTGATATACTTAGCTACAGACTCCTGAGGTCCTGCTGGATCATCCTGGTATGGGAAGAGTGTTCTGCTCTTGGCAATATGTCCCGTGGAGCTCCTGGGTGGGATAACGCAATGTTTAGCACAAAAGTGCAAGAAATGGATATATCTTGGACACTGAATAAATCCCATTCTTGACAGAGGTCTGTTCTCAACCCTGGCAGAACATTTCTTTGGGATACCTGTGAGAGATTGGGAAGATTGATGTCTCGAGACATTTTGGGGTGCTTGCGTGGGGGGGAAAGGGGCAGGTTGGGCCTTGCCCTGGAAAGGCAGTGCACTGCCCCGCACCCCTAGAGCCTGTATCCCAGCCCAGCAGCGGCTGCCAATCCCTGGCACAGCAAAGGGAATGCTTCACACCTGCCTCTGGGGCCCCTAACCCAGCTCCTGATTGGCCAAATCATCAGAAGTCCCACCTGGGGGAAGGGCCCAGGAAGGCCAAGGGGTATTTAAGGCCAAACATAAGGTGAGCACATGTCTTGACCCTACTTCCTCTTGGAATTTGTATCTGCTGATCACTGCTGGAACCCTGGAGTTGGTAGCTATATGTGTGCTTTTCTATATCTTTYCTATCTTTCTCTTTCTTCATCTRATTCCCTCTTCTTGGCATTTTAGAGTAACTTAAATTCAAACGGGCTTGTTGGAGTTTGAGGAGTTGAATAGACTAAATTAATGCTTTGAGAAGTGTTTCATGTAGATTGAATGCTGCTCTAAACCKTTTACAAAAGGTCTCAGATCTTTCTGGGGTTGCCAGTAAAGTCTTTTTTATTGTTTTGACCTCTTGAGAGTCTCTTGTCGGTATTTCTCCCACGTGTCTAACTCGGAGTGCATGAACAACCATAAGCCCTTTTGAGTGTCTCATCGAGTGATGTTGTTCGGGGCCTTAGAGACGTCTGGAAAAAAGCGGGTTTTCCATAATTTTTGCATGAAACTGTGGCAGCTCCCTTGTCTGTGTTCAACAGCCATCGAGCCTGTAGCCTAACTTTAGCTGAGGCTAGGCAGAGAGACACTGGGATATTTTACCAGATGCATAAGAAGGTGGTGGCCTGGTTTCAGCTGAGCTAGAGTTATTTTCTTCTTAGTAGCTGGTCCCGTGTTGTGTTTTGGATTAGCTATGAGAATAATGATAACACACTGATGTTTTGGTGGTGGTCAGAAGTGCTTACCCTAAATCAAGAACTTTTTAGTGTCTGTCACAGGTAACCCAAAATATTATTGTAATCCATATCTATCTGCAGCTGGAACTGCTCCATAAGATCCTGCCTTCCTGGAGGGCTCTGGCTCCATCTTGTGTCTTTGTCTTTCAAGCCTTATGGTAGCCTCTGCCGAGTGCCTTCTTTGGAAGGGTATTTCCAGCATTTTGGGTCTCTCTTTCTTCCCATGGAGTTCATGACATTTAGCAGTTTGGTGTCTAGAAGTTATTTACTGTTATTTTTTGCCTTTTGCTGTTTCGTTTGTTAGTAGACTGTTATTTTTTTTCACTTACATCTACTCGTATTTTTTTCCTAGCTGGAGGAAAGGGATTGGTTGGAATTAAGGAGAGGTTACCCATTTCAGAGTGCCCACCTCTTTAAACTGTCCTAAACCAGGATAATGTCCTATGCTCTGCCAGTGAGGAAGTGCACAGGAAACTGGGAGGGAGCATGGCCGGGACACCTGACTTGAACTATCCAAAGGGAGATTCCATACTATGGAACATCGTGCCCACAGTATAAAATAGTCAGGTTGCCTCAAAGRGGCTGATCACTGCTCAGGGCTGGGCTGAGCTGGGATCAGTGGGTGGTGTGGGATTGTGTTGTGCATCACTTGTCTGTCCTGGGTTTTATTCCTCTCCCTCATTCTCCTTTAAAAWAAAATTAATAAAARTAGTAATAATACTAATAGAAAGAAATAATAATGTTTAYTTTACTTCTTAAGCTGTTCTTATCTCATTCCATGACTTTTACCTTTTTCCTATTCTCCTCCCAATTCAATGGAGGGGACTAGGTGAGCAGCTGGGTGGTGCTTAGTTGCTGTTTGGGGTTAAACCCCAACAGAAAAGTACAATAGCTCTAAAAGTAGGATGTTTCAGGACAGTACTCATTAGGGACAAGTACATTTCGTCCAGCCTATTTGCCAGGTTTTCACTGCCCATCAAACACATCTGTTCAGATCCCCAGCTGGTCTGCTAAAACCCCATTCAGCTGACTTTAGATGGACATGTGCCTGCYGAGAATAGGGTTCTTCAATTGTGTATCACAGGCCCCCCAGGAATCTAGCTGTACTGCTGCAAATACACATCTTGCAGCATGGATGTCTCCAGGGCTCCACAGAACTGTGCCTTGAGGTGCTGGAACTCTCTGCGGTGGCTGTCTGGAGGCATGCTGAGTAGCCGTCTGATCTGCTGATAAGAGGAGCAGGCAGGATGTGGATAACAGTGCACATGTGCTAATTGTACCACAGCTGTTAGTGGGCTGCTATCGGCGAGTTCTTACAAACTGCTGTTTCAACACTCTGTAGCTCTGTGCCTGCCTGCAACAGCGTTTTCGTACGCCTCGGTCAGATACAGTCCATGGTGGACCGATAGGCTGTGAGAGCTCATGAAACGACACAGACTGGGATTGGGAGTGGTGGGGAGTGAGTCGGCACAATCCATGTTCTGCTTATGGAATTTCAAGTACCTGTTCGAGTGCCCTTGTCTCAGGTGCAAGATGTCTCTGCCTAAATGCTGTTTAGTTGCAACTTCCATTGCTGTGCACGTCTCATGCCTATAAAATGGAAATACCAGCATTGGTCTGAAACCTGTATAACATGGTGCAATCTCTTCAACAGAGTAGGTAAAGCATGCTTACTGKTTTTTACAGTATTGTGGATACACAGGGTAAATTAATTTTAATTTCTTTAAAGGGGAAGGAAATTTGTCGCAGATGCTTCACAATTTTTTTAATTAGTTACTGAATTTTTCTCAGTCCCCTTTTCCCAGTTCTGGTACTAGTTCTGGTTCCAGTTCCTTTGTAAATACTTGCTAAGAAAAGACTCAGAAGTCAAAAGTACTAACAATTTCACTAGTGGACTCTTTCCTTATGAGAGGTGGATGGTAGGGGTAGTCCAGATCCTCACTGTTGCRTATTTGATGCTGTTCATGTTTCTTAACCAGACCATCCATTTGAATATGAAGTCACGTTATAAAACTAACACATTAAATGTCTGCATCAATCATATTGAAAAGCTAGCAAAAATGAAAAATCACGTGTTGGATTGGGTTTGCATGGCCAAGCTTTGGTAGTGGGGGGGGCTACGGGGATGGCTTCTGTGAGAAGCTGCTGGAAGCTTCCTCCACTTCTGGCAGAACCAATCCCCGGTGGATCCCTGAGGGAAGGCTGTGATCCTAAGGGAGGCCCATGGAAAGAGGAGGCCCTACTGGAGCAGCCTGTCCTTGAAGGACTGCACCCCTTGGAAGAGTGACCCGTGCTGCAGCAATTTGAAGGGAGCTGTTTCCTGTGGGATGGCCTCATGTTGGTAAAAATTCATGTAGAACTGTCTCCCATGGGAGGGACCCCACAGTGGAGCAAGGGAATTACTCCTCTCCCTGAGCAGTGGGAGAAGCAATGAGTGATGAACTGACCATAACCCCCATTCTCTGTCTCCCTGTGCAGCTGGGGGAGGAGGTAGAGCTGGGAAGGAAGGAGGTGTGGGGGGAAGGTGTTTTTAAGGGTTTTATTTTACTTTTCATTATCCTGCTCTGATTTTGTTAACAACAATTTTAATTCATATCTCTGATTTGGAGCCTGTTTTGCCCGTGATGGTATTTGGTGAACARTCTCTCCTGGTCCTTATCTCAACCCATGAACCCTTCATTAAATTTTCTCTCCCTATCCAGCTGCAGAGGGGAGTTAGACAGTGGCTTTAGTGGGTACCTGGAATCGAGCCAGCATCAACCCATTACACATCTACTTTATCCCAGTTTGTAAAGAATCATGTCTTCCAAGAAGAAATAGATTACATTTTTATACAAACAAAAGTCCGGACTTAAGTAAATTACAAAGGTATTTGAGAGACTATCAGAAAATTTCAGATACTTAATGAATTCCTTGTAGCATAATCTCTCAAATGCCTTCCATTACAGCCATGTGAAAATATTTCATAACTTTTCAACTTACTTGTAGGAAATTTATTATCCACCTGTGATTTAATACTAGTTTGAAAAAGAAGCAATGCAGCAAGAAAAAAAATTAAGATGGTGATTTCCCTTATCGCATTTAATTTTCTCTGAAAATTATTCTAAGTACTTTTATCTGAAGTGAAATCTTCAGGCAAGCTTTTTGAACCTGTTACGAAATGTAATTTAGGTCAGTTCCGTTCTTTGGTTCATTAAATGATATTCCTGCCATTTTGTCGACAGGACTATTTAACTTTGTGTTTTCTGGGCAGAAAACAAGTTACTGGATGAAGACCGCAAAGCTGTGTAGAATGAGGATTTTGGATCATTATACCGCTGTGGAATGTTTTCATGTGGATGTAGAGCATAGGACAGGAGAAGTTGCAGATTTTTTTGTGTGYGTTTTGGAAAGTCAGAACAGATCTGACTTTACTTTTGCCCACGCACTCAGTGCACCTTCTGCCATCTGATATACCTGACAAACTGATATTAATGTGGAATTATGCAGGTGCTTGGAGATCCTGGGAGTCACATCTTAAAGAGGGTGTGATTATTTGAAGTTTACCTAAAGCCAGAATGGAAATAAAATCATTAACCTTTCAGGTCTCTGTGAATGTTTTAGATTTACTGCTATAGACCCTTGTATAAAGGGGTTTATTTCAGGTTACTTTCATCCTTGGTACGCCCTGCAGATATAAAACTGAAGCCCCAGAGGATGATGCTGTCAGTTTCTTTTCAGCCACTGGATGGTTTGGGTGCTTGCTTCAGCATAAAAGAGGAGGAAATKGAAATCCAGAATTCCCATTTTGAATCCAGAGCTAGTTAGTAGATAATACAGCATTGTAGGACGCAGCTTTGACATAATTTATACATTCTAGTGGTTACCCCACTCAAAATGTTGCTTTTTCTGTGCACTACTCTGAGGTTTTTGTTCAGGRCTCTGAACAGAGACCAAGGATTTCATTCATGTCTCTGCATTCTGCTTTAGGAGGACAGATTCCTCTTTTACTGCTTTCACAAAATTCATCCTCACACTGTCCAAGAGTCTTTGTCAGACTAACTCTTTGGTTRCTTACACCCAAAAGTAAGATGGTGTTCAGAGTATTTATTTACTCATTTGAATTGTGACACAAAAACTTAAAAGGCACTGAACCGCTATCTTTTTCCAAGGGCTTGATGAGATAAACACATGGCAAAGCTACAATATTTAACTCTACCATTTTCTGTGCCTTTCAATTATCTCTAGGTGTGAGAGTAGATGGACAGTAGAAAGGGGGCTTGGTATGTAGTTGTCTTTTGCAGGAAGSGTGATCTTGCACAGCAACATCCAAGTGTTACTTAAGAGCATCAAGCGAAATTCCATGTCTGGGACTGAATGGAAACACTTTGCAGAAAATTTCTTCTGAAAGATGCAAATCACACAGTTGGTGTTTGATTTTTCCCAAGAAAGTTCTGCAACAGCAAARAGTTGCCAGCCTGCTTGACTTGTGCTGGTTTGTGGCTTTCTAAAATTCACACACAGGACTGCTTGCCAGCCTTTGTGCTGGAAGAGATTGGAGTGATTGGAAAAGGATTTCAAGTTGCACACAAAACATTTAATATTTTCTAGCTTTAAGAACTGCAGCCCCAAATGCTCCACATTCAGCAGCTGTAATTAACCCAACAACTGCAGTGAATGAGCAAGGCAGCCATGTTTACTCCGCACTAAAAATGAAACTTCCTTTATTGTACGAAAATCTGTGATGAACTTTGAATGGATGGTTTGATTGCATCTTTCTCGAGGCCACAGCTTTCCGAAACTTTTATGCCATCCTGGAAGCCATTACATCTAAAACTTTAGGAAAATTGCTTCAGAGAATTTTTTTAATGTAAGCAAACGTTTACAATGTAATGTAATTTTTTTAATGTAAGGCAAACACATTTTTTGAACATCACAATTACAAAAGTAAAATTTTTCTCRCAGTTTCTTCAGGAGTGTTTAATAACAGTTACTTTGGCTTACTGAGTTCTTGCAGAAGTCTCCAACTTTTAGGAAAGGCCTTCTTGGTCACATTAGTGAATATTTTGAGCAAAGGCAGGATGCCTGCCATAGATGTCTGTATGTGTGATTTATGTGTCTGTTTTCAGAAAGATGTAAGCAACTCAAAACTCKGAGTTAAAATGAAAAGATGTAATTTTTCTTATAAATTAAATTCCTGATTCGGGCTACAATAAGTCTTTAATTCTGCCTCCAGATATTGGTGTCAGCAGAATTAGGACATAAACCTCATAAATGGGTCTGTGAGGAAGACGGCTGGCTATCTACTTGAAATTATTTTAGATTTTAAACTTTGGAGCTGTCTTAATGCTTTTCTTTTTTGCCCTCTGGAAAATATCTCCTCTATGCCCCTCTGTGAAAGATAAAGAAAGATTTGCTGCTCTTCTCAGTGTTTTGCACCACCTGTCAGTGACAGGTCATCAGTCTTGAAGCACTTTCTTCCTTCACTTTCTTCCAATTTTTTAAAAAATATAAGTGTATCTCTAAATTGCTTTATTTTACGCTAATAAGAGGGGCTGTCATTAATTACAATTTTAATCACTATAGATATTTCTGGTAATTGCATGTTTTCATTGTGTCATATACTCTTAGAGGAAAGATACTAATTCATAAATACKCACTCTCGAATTCATTTCCATCATAAAAGCATCAGTGCTTTAGTTATTTACAGTGAACATAATATAATTACAGATGCTACTCATAAAAAATAAATGCCAGAAATATTTATTATTAGCAGAGTGTTTATGCCATCATAGTCATACTTTGGATCTGTGAAGCAACACTAAATATGAGAAAGCTGCAAACTTAAAACCAAAAGAAATTATGCAGGAAATGGAGAAGGTCAAAATAGTAGGCTTCGRTTTCCACTAGAAATAGACATAAATTGGGGAAAACATCCTAAACCTCTAGAAATGCCACCCCTTGGAGGATTCAATCTGTTGAACTGTGCCCTTGTGATCCAAAGTTGATTGTAAAAGTCATACCCACTCTACATACTAAAATCTGCCTCAAGGGGCTCTCAGCATAATCTAACCTCCCCTCTTTCGTTTTTGCAGAAAGATCAAGTGTRTCACAGATACACTAGATATTTCCTACCAATTCAGCAAACTACCCAAGGCTGCTTGAGAATCTTAAAAAGGTCTTTCTGTCCAACAAATTACGCCAGCGTCCTTCGATGCACAACAGCTGAGGTTTAATATTCAAGCAGTTATGCAATTTTTATTCTAAGAAAAACCACATACCTACAAGCCTTGGGTCGGGTTAAATCTTAGCAGCATCRGAAGGAAGTTCTGGAAGTCAGGAATGGCTGAAGTGAAACAGGGACACAGCTGCCCATGGCAAATTTGTTGTCTAGTAGCACAGGAAGGACTCCATTGCCTGGATCAGTACAGTAGTTCAGAAACAGTATTTATGTATAAAATACATGAACTTTTCTCTCTTGCCTGGAGACGGTGACACCACACCCCCCATAACCCACACCCCCCGTTACTTACAGAGGTCCACTCATGCTGCTGAGCCATTCAAGGTGGTGCCAGGAAAAATGTGCAGCCTTCCAATGACCATATCCAGCAGAGGGGTGAGTCCTCTTGTCTTCCTGTTCTGGGAATGAATCTAAACACATACAAAAGCTCTGATTTCCAGTGAAATCCCCTTTTATTTCTCATCAGCSTGTATGTGTTTGTGCATGCATGCACACACCTGCATCCACACGGTCAGGCCAAGGTAAAGGAACTAAGGGAAATCTGTGCATGCTCAAAAGTTGTAGGAACATTTTCTCCAAGGTCTTGATTATATTACCAAGTGTATTTGTAACGGTGATAAAAAGGGGCTTAATCTTAAAGAACAGAGTTCACAGCTTCAGCTTTTAAAGTCACAAGGGAATGACTGCTGAGCTAATTATTAAACATTCATCCCACCTTCTTCCCACAAACAGAATATTTGATGGCTTAGATTGCTGGTTAATGCACAGTGGCGAGGGGAACAGTTTGCACGACTGTCTCTGTTTGTTTCTTGAAAACCTTAGTCTTGAAACAAAGCTCCTGTGAATTCTTCAGAAAGTCAGGGGGCAGTGTGAGATCTGGGAAAGAGATGGCTTTGGCGTGAGGGCCAGCTTGGGTGGGATCTAGGAGCAAAGGGTGGAGACCCAGGTAGAAGAGATGTGGAAGGGAAGGAGTCAGACACAGCCAGTGTTTTACAAGCCTGTTCATTCCCTCCCAAACTTTATGTTGCCATCCATCTRAATCTGATGTTTTGCTCCCTTCTGACCAAATGAATTGGGTGTTGGCTTACAAAAAGGGAGTTATTAATAGTGCTTAGATATTATTGATGCTATCATAATTTAGATGAACATGAGTTTTTAGAATCTTCACAGTTTGTTTTTTTTTCTATAAAACTGTATTTTGAGCATAACAAACATGTTTTTCATATTTAAACTTCATGAGAATTTGTTTTTTTTCTTGAGATGTTTAGTTGGATTAAAACATACATTCGTTGAACAAATATTTTATATTTGTATCTGTTTTAAACACTGCAGTGTAGAAAAATGCTGAAGACAGAAAAAACCATAATGAATAAATATTTGCTGATGGTTTGGGTTTTGTTATCTTACGAAGAAAAAAATATAGACTACACTGAAAAATCAGAGGGGGTCAGCAAGTTCATAACTGTTAAACCTTAACTTTTTTTTTTTGTGATGTTGCTCTCTGCAATGAAAGTGTGAAAGTTTAGATGTGGCTGCTCAGAGCTTGCAAAATGATGTATAACATTGATATAGTACCTGTGCTTAGTGATATATTACCTGTGCTTGGCTTTATAAGCTGACACTATCAATGAAGACATTTGGAAGATGTCTCTGAAGGAACAAACAAGAGATGGGTTTAAATTCAGAAGGGGAATTATGCAGAGAAGTGATGGAGTTAGGAGCTGAAAGCAAAAGATTTGCAAAGCCAGTCATAAGAATTCTCCTCTTTCCTGTCTACTTTATACATTTCTGAAATGTAATACAAATTTATTAGACAAGTGCACAGTTTGACCTCGGTGGTCATCCTCCCACGGAGCCAGAATATGTTGCTTGTCACATCTTATGTCAGACTCCTGGCTACAGCTGTATGAATATTACTTATTCCTTTAGAAAAAATGCAAATATCTATTTTGTCAGAATCAATAAATATATAAATAAATAGTTTTCTTCAGTCCAGTATAAAAGAGAGTTTAAATAAACCTTTAAAAAGTAAAATGCTCTCTATTATTGTAGGTAACMACTTGTCTGAACTGTCCAGAATGACTAATGAATGAGATAACAGAAGTGCCTATCAATCCTTCATTGTGCTCAGCATAAAAGTTTTCTTTTGTCCCTGAAGCCCCACAATAGCAGCAGACTTGATTTGAATATTAATGTTTCACTCTGAAATTATTAATTTAAAAATAAATTTTCCTCATTTGATATTGTAAGAGAATTCATATATAAAAATAATGGAGTATGAAATATAACAATAAATATGAATAAATTACGTAGTAAGACATCAGAAAAAGTAAATACATTTACTCTTCATTTCAATTTCATGCCGCATTTACCCATGTGAGTGAAAATARTGATATCACATGCTGGCCTTATTTATCTATAGTTCATGGAAATACCAATAAGCTACTTCATACTCAAGCCTCTTGTCTGAATGCAACAGAACCATTCTGCCAATGTACCTGTTGTATTTTAGTTAGTTATTTGTGCACCAATCATGCACAAGTAATATGGACATCTAGTGGTTTAAGGAAGGTTGTAGGACACTGTGAAATGCTAATGGATGACAGATTGGTAAAAAGGTAGTTGAGAAGTTGATATCCATGAGTTTTAAGAGTGATTCTGACGATCTAAGACTAYCTTAAGAGGTAGTGTATAGTCGTTGCTTCCACATAGTTGTTTGTACTTTGTTTTTGTGACCTCATAGGAGACATATTAATCATGTTTCAARTGTGCTTATTTTTTATGGTACTTTCTGCTTTCAAATCTGTATCACAAAAACTTTTTATCCCCTTTTTTACATATTGCTTTAGATTTTTCTAAAGACACAAAAGAATCCAACCAGATAATTTTTGTGATTTTGTTTATAAAGAAATAATCTGGTTGAGTTTCATATTATTGTTATAAAGGAAAACTTTAGATCAGCTCTACACTAACATTCTAAATAGTTAATTATCCAGAAGCCATCGGGAGTTTGGAAATGTTAGCAGAAAAAAAAATAGAAACCCCTCTGTTTCGCTTTGTTCCTTCGGCCTTCCTAAAGATAATTGATATGTGATGATTTATKCAAAATTTAAAATTTTCCTAAGGATGCATGTTGGGAAGATATGTTGARATCTGCCAGATGTTACCTTTCTGAGTGCAGAACATACTGTTTGTAAGGTGGCTGAGGACTGGAAGGTTAGTGTAAGAARAGCTGAGCGTAAAATGATCTCTTTAAAGTGGTGATTCACACAGTGATTTTTTTCATTCAAAACTTGGCTCTGCACCTAAGATAAACGGCARCAGTCATTTCTCAATCCTGCTAGCCCTCTTCACCTCATTATTGAGTTTGAAGGATTACAGTGAGTGCCTATCAGACCAAAACTGATTAAGCAGTACAAGTCYAGATATAACACGGGCTCCACGTGAAAAAGCAGTCTTTGGTCACTATTAGACAKGGAAGTTCACATTGTATATTTGTAAAGACATTATACCCATTTTTTCATTCCATTATATAGATCTAAGTGCTTAGATTAGGATTCTAAATCTGGATATATGCAGGGCTAAGATTCTGCTCTCAAGAATTCCTCTTGAGTATGGAGAGCTTGTGATCATTTTGATCTCATCACGAGATGCTGCTCCAGTAATATATTTAGGTTCAAAAAAATTCAAACTACTTTATGTGTCATTGACTATGTTAATTGATTACGTGTAAAAATAAGGCCCAAAAAGAAGGTGCGTTAATCGTTTGTAGAGATGTGAGGTATAGTCATGTTTTATTATGTGTAGAAGTAAAGTCTGCTCATGTTTTTRTTAGAGTTGGCAGTAAATTATATTTCATATTAGCTGAACCAAACCAAAGAGAATTCAAAGTTGCTCTTGTCCTCTCATGGGCACTGACAAACAGACACAAGCCCTCTTTCTCTCTAGCATGATTGAATTCTTCCTTTTCTTTTGATGGTGAATATAATTTTTCATTGTTGGAAATTTCTGGCTTTTTGAGTTAGTATACAATTATAATTCAGACATATGTGTTTACTAAAATGAATGACTGCCTTGTTTCCTGGGATTTTTACCAGCTTTGGGGGCYGAGCCTCAATGAATATAAAACGCAAACAAACCCACAGTTAATAATAATTTACATAAGACTGCTCAAAAATAGCAAGCCATGTATTAATGTGCTGAAAAATGATTTAGGACAGAGCATAAATGCTTCTGTTTTAACTCTTTTGCAAAGAGAACTTTGCAAAATGAACAAATTTATCTAAGTTGATGGATAATATTTCATAAAACCAGCAATTCTCCTTGCCAGAGGATACAAGCCAAGTCTTTTTAACTGAACTATTGTACAAGAATAAAACTGTAGAAAGAAATTAGTGCTATGTTACTATGYGGTGGATAAAGGTAAAATAGAGGAAAAGTTTAGGGACGTGCTGGGAATAAAAATCATATAGAATAAAAAAAACAGCCAGAGATCTCTTGCAAGACGTAATATATTTCATTTTAGCCCAACTGAAATGGATAATTCAGTGGAAGACATTCTGCACATTYAAATTACAGTAACTACCAAAGCTCAAGTTATTATTTAATTATGTTAAGCTATTTAAAAATATGGCTCAACTCAACACCACTGAGAAGGATACAGGAGTAGAATGTGGCTCCTGGCACTTGCCAAACTCTTCTGCAGTATGGTTGGTATTTTAGGTAACTCCAGTTTGGTRTAAAGTCATATTTTGGTCTTAATTTATAGTTTTCTTTCACTTTGTTGACATTCTGGTTTTCTTAAGGCCTATCACATCATATGTAACAAGGTGTTTCATTCTAAGATGTAACTGCTGAGCATGACAAAGGTACGACTCAATTTCTTTTAATATTTTAGGGCTTTTGCTAAACAYGCAAAAGGCAAATGTTGCCATGATGTGTTAAATTGTAGCAATGACATTTTTTCAAACCCAAGGGGGAGGATAATCTGCTGAGGCATCTGTGAGGCTGGTTGTTTTGATGGAAGGGTTCTAATAGTATATTTAAATAGTAACTGTGGCCCYACAGGACTTCAAAATAACTTTTGTCAGGCATCCTTATTTTGGAAATGAGATAATAAATGGGAAATAATTGTTATTATTCTATAATAATGTATTATAAATGTCACTACGTATGCGTCCATGAAAACATGAATTMGATAATTTCATTTATGAATTGCAAGTTTTATGATCCATCTTTTGGTGCTTTCCATCTGTTGGCTGTCTTACTCCAAAGAAACAAAGAGATATCAAATCCTTAATGTGTTTCTGTTTTCTAAAATTACATTGATTTGAACGAAAAAAAATTTTCCTTCTAAGTGAAAGCTTTGACTTTTCATGAAGACTGCTATATGATTGCTCAAGGCAAAAATAAGAAGACCTAATTAAGACTTACCTAATTTCAATCTAATAAAAAAGGCAAGGGTTTAAAACAACAGTATACACACCTTCCAAAAATTGCCATCTGTCAGAAGAATTTTTAGAATTCAGAATTTTCTTTTAAGTAGTTATTCTTTGCCTGTAAGGTTTCCCAAAAATAAAACTTGAAAAACAAAATATCCTGTTTCCCCCCGCTGCAGCTTTATTTCTTCGTTTTCRTTTTAGGGATACTCAGTCATTTCTACTGTGTTCCAGTTTTCATCCTAATTAATAATGAAAGTAGTTTAATTACTCCAGAAATTTCTGCTCCAATACCTTTCACAGTTTTCCTGCATACATTGAATCTTAAACTATAGCTTAGAGATTTTAATTTTGTTTTTTTGTTTTGTTACACATTGATAGTAACTTGACCAGATTGTTTTATTCTTTCTTACATTTATTTCTCTTAATCAACTTCCTAGCCAGTCACTGTAACAAGCAAATTTTTCCCCCCTTCCTTTTATTTTTTTGAAGATTCCCATTTTTTTCCTTCCTTGGTTGTAATGACAATGCTATGATTTTATCAGGTATTTTTATTCCAAGATGGATCAATGTTTGTATTCTTCTGGAAAAAAAAAGTCTTTTGAGGTGTCCCACATCCATATTGGATATTTGAGAATAAGCACAGTAACTGTCGCCTTGATTATTGAGAATCTCACTGAAACATTTTTTGGGAAAATTTCCCCCTGTGAAATCTTGATCCAGACTTAAAAATTTCTGATTTCCTGARAACTATATACTCTTGCATTAAAAAAATGTAAATAGATGGCCAAAAATTAAACTCCAACTAGAACAATCTAGAAGAACTTTCTATAGTATAAGTTTTATACTTTTTTTAATACTTTTTATACGTTTCACCGTCCAAGCCATTTGGATTTTCTAAAGTACTTCTTGTTGGTATAATGCTAACATTTAAAATTGAAATTATTTCTGTGCCAGAGACACAAGCTTTCTGATGATTTCTGAATCAAGTCCAAGAGTTAATCCTAACTTTAATATTTCTATTGGCTATAGCAATAGCAACCTGCAAGGGATGAGATTGCTGCGGAGTTCATCTGCATGCAAACAAACCCATTTTGATGTCAGAAATATCCTTAAAACTGGTGCCTAAAAGTTGCTAATGCTTTAAATTGTGTCTAAATAGAAATTGTACTAAAAGAACCACTTAATTCTCTAAGTAAACATAAAGCCCAAATCATGCTTAAGAGAAAGAAATACCTCAGAACGCTCACCTTTTTACAAAAGCCCATKTCAAGTCATTTTTTGTCAGTTAATTTAGACAACTTTGAGTCACAACGGAGTGTGTACTGAATGCAAAATTTCGATCGAGCTGTACTAACTCGAAAAGCTTCTGTTTACCTTTCTATGCTACAGCAGTAGATAATGAACTGGCAAGGTTAATCCATAGAAAGACAGGTTGCTTTGGAATGCAAAACACCCCAAGAGAGATCACTTGCCTGTGCTTCCTCTCACAGCTTCGAAAGCTTGCAGACTCCCTAGCTCTTGTTTGGTTTCCATAGGCGTTTCCCAAAGATGCCTTTTGGGAGAATATCAGGCGARCCTGTAGATAGCAGAAAAGACATTTTGCCAAAGTCCTGCAAGCTGTAGTCTTTGGACAYGTAGAGTCTGGGCTACAGCAGTGAGTTTGAAGGGGAGAAGAACATAATTTTGCTGAGTGACTCTCCCCATGCAATGCAGTTTGACCAAGATCACCTAAGGTCAACCGAACACATCCAAATTTATGTGAACTTTTTACAGTGTGAATACTTCAATAAATAACATCAGTTTTAAATTAAAATTTTGCTATAAATCTCTGGATATTTTTTCAGTCAAATCTTTAAAATGCATAGGTTCCCTTTGCAGAGTATGCTTATGTATTATTATTTTGAAGGCAAGCCAAAGCAAATCTTAAAAAGTCAAAGGCCCATAATAATGGAATTTGCATGGTTTCACCAGGTGCACATAGGGCTAGGAAAGAGATGCAGGCATGCTTTAGAATAGTGAGCAAATGAAAATAAGAAGGTTTGTCAAAGGCATTAGTATTTACTCTAAAACTGTTAAAATTACTTGTTTATTTAAAAAGTAAATAAAATGGAAGTGATCCTTATGAGTTGCATCAGAGCACTGGAGGAATCATAGTATTACAAAGATATTTAAACACAATTTACAGTGCAATGCAATCAGTTGAATCTGTTTTGTGACTTCAGTGGATACTGGATAGCAGTCATGACGAATTTCTTCAGCTTCATTGAGAAAATACTCTAAGAGCCAAAATAGCGAATCATTATAATAAAACCATTTAAAAGAAAAAAAAAAGTAATTGCTGATTTATTCAGATTCTTTATGAGTAACTGAAATTTTCTCCAGTGAGTATCTGATAAATGTATAAAACCATTAAGCTAATAAAAATCCTACATAATAAATGCAGAATAATAATTACAACCAGAAGCATTAATTTATTAAATTGATTAAATCTCTTCTGAATCAATTKATGCTATAATGACTGTAGTCATGTGATTAGGGTCTCTTAAAACAACATTTTATCAAACTATCTGCAGCAGAGCCAGGCAAGTGTTTCATCTTTTAATTTTATTCTGAATAGTTCTGATAAAGAGAAATTTTTCACATGGCTCATTTGTTTTCTGTGCTTTGAGTCAGATCTTCAGTACCTTTTTTGCTGCCACACTTTCTCAAGAACCTCCTGTCCCAGAGTGCCTGAATGCAGAGGCAGTGGGGATGAGATATACTGTGGATACTGAGGGTGACGCTGTGTCACGTCACTGTGGGCTTTAGGCATGGCAAATCCTTACAATATTTTAAAGGACATGCTGGCACAAAAGAACTTAGTGGCAAATTCATGCTGGATTCCAGCAGGGCCAAAAAACTACTTAGCAAATTTTTCTGCCGGGTAGGAGCCTCTCACATCACCCACAACTGATGGCAAGGGAATCCGGTTTTGGCTGAGAGTGTGGCCCTGTGTTTTTATTAATGGAGTCACACTTTAATCTACTTTTAGGAAATGAATTGTTTTATTAGTTAATATTTTCTTGAATCTTTGTCAATGAAAGAATTATAGGATGGATAACTAGATAGGTGTACAGGAGAGGGATTCTTTAGAAGTATGATATGGGTAAATATTCTTTTTCCAGGATTTTTTAGTTCGGTAATGTTTATTTGAAATTTTTCTTCTCGGGTCATCCAGAGCCTTGATTTCTCTCCTCTGATTCTTGAGGAATGTTTGTTTCTTTCATGAATAAAGGCTTAGGTACATGGTAGAGTGTACCCATGCACATGTGGGTTAAAAGATCTCTCTTTAGCTGAGGTAAAGGAGGCAAAATACGCAACTGAGATCAGATTCCTATGGAAGCATGCACTCTAAGCTGGTATTTTATGATCACCTTACATCCTCAGGCAATATGTAAGGTTGACCTTACCATGAACCATTTGTAACACAGCAATACTGGTTATTTTCTGCAGGAAATACCTCCTTTTTTTTTTTCAGTGTAGAGGAGAGTTTACTGTTAGAGATGGCAGCCCTGAATATGGCATTTGTGCTGCCAGCTCCACGTAATCCCTTTTGTGGTAGTAACCAGTTACACTATATTTCGTGAAAATGTGATTTAATGATTATATTTGATCAATATTTGCTCTGGAACCCACTCTTTCTTGCATTTGCAGGGAGACGTTTGACAACATCGAAGTTGAGTTTTCAGTCTGGTGTTAAATGTATTGAGCCCCCTTCATTCAGGGAATCTTAGGGGATTCTTAAAGCTGTAAAATCGAGGCAAATTTCTAAGCAAGGGTTTTCCCAAAATTGTCCATAGGTATGTCAATATGTGCTCAGATTATATTGGCTGGAAGAATTTCACTCAGTGGTCTTTTTGCCGACTCCCAGAAGAAAGGGAGTTTTATTTAGCAAAAGCTCTAGAAGTGCTTAACTGAGCCCTGCTTGCCAAGCTATTTTATCCACTCAAGTAGAGCAATTGAGCACAAATAGAAATTCCAGGACTCTTGCAAGGGAACGGAGAGCAGAGGCAATAAGAGATCGTTTTTGGAGAGCTGATGTACTATTCTTTAATATACATAAGAGCCATGCATGACTATTCTGAGAGACCTTTCTGTAAATCTCTGTTTGTTTGTCATGAAGGGAAAATAAATGCCAAATAACATCCACAGCAGGTAGGAGAAAATGTGATAATGAGAAATTCCAATATAAAAATTGCATGGCTTCTGTTGAATTTCTACTGCACATGATGTTAAAAGTAATTTACTCACATTTTTCATTACATAATGATAATGATTTTATTTGTAGGCCATAATTAATACATGATGGGAAGGTTCCTGTGGTTAAAATGCATTATGAGCTCTCAGAGATGGAAACAAACACAGCATGAGTTTCGCTTCTTGGGATTTTTTTCATTGTTTTTTCTATGCCCAAGTAGAGATTCTGCTTTTTAGCTACATTTTCTCAGTAAAATTGCCATAGCTGGTAATACTGCAGTGAGAAGCAGCATTTTTCATAAACACAAAACATATGATTTGTATGTAAACTTTGCATTTACAGAGCCAGAGTCCTTTGAAACAAGGTACTGTAAACAGAGGAATACACATGCAGAAACACAAGGTTAGTTTATAAAAGCATAATTAGAATAAACCGCCATTCTTCTTGTACTAACAAATATGCTGTATTGTTATCTTTCACTGTCACTTCATGAAGAAGCTTCATGCAAACTGGTTCCCAAGGTAATTTTTAYTGGCTGCTAGCATTTCATTTATTTGACATATTTGGCAATGTGATTATTTGAAAATCACATTTTAAGTTGCTATCCTTATCATTGGGTAAAAGAAACTTGGCTGGCTGTTTCAGGCAGGTTCCCTTTTCCTCCTCTTCATGTCTTAGTGCTGCGCATTGATTTCTGTCTCAAGTATGTTTGCTTCTCTCTTTACTGACTGTCAGAAATAATCACCTCACTGTCTCCCACTCATTCAGGTGCAAATAGAAGCTGCACTTTGCCATATGAATACCAAGGGATGAAGCTAAAAGTGTTAGACCTTTTTAAGCAAAGTAGCACAAAAAGAGCAAGATGCACACAGATGTATAAGGAAATGTTGTGTTCAATAGTAAATTCTAAATAGATTCTGGTTCACTAATTCACAACTTTGGCAGACATTCCTGTAAGTATTCAGAAGATCCCATAGACATAATTGACTTCATTATCAAGTGAATGAAAATGATATAAATTCATAAAACAATTATTAAACTTTTAGTAACACATATAGGGTGGTGTAAAATTTTTCAAAAGAGGTATAAAAACTGGTCCTCACTTCCACACATTGTTTTGAATAAGGGATGTACACTGCATGGCTACTCACCTGTTTGCAGGTTTCTTTATAACGGCTTAACATCAAAGGGAAACTGCTCACTGCTAATGTAAACACCAAAATCAGGACACTTATTAGTTCTGAGATGTTTTCATTCTGAGAATGTCACAGAGCCTGAGAGAGATAGCTTCCCTGTCTTACTGACAAGGGAATGATAAAGAGAGAACAAGGCTTCAGTCCTGCACCTCTGTAAGGTACTGTCACCGGGCCAGAAAGTTTCTTCATTGACCATCAAAGATCTAATTTTATAGGAACCATGTAGGAGTAACCCAAGTAAATCGTCTTGCTTATGTACCTTTTCAAGGTCATTCTTATGTTGTTAACATAAAAATATTGCTGAGCCCTCTTGCTTTTATTAGTGTTAGTAACAAATAAAAATGCAATGGTATTAGTAAGGATAAATGGCCATAAATAAAACAAATCTACTAAGAATTAACCCACACAATTGTAAAATTGAATTCATACTGAGTCAGTATTTGAATGAATGAATGATTCTGTTGAATTCAATCCTAATTTTCCTTCTAGGTCAGCTTCCTATCTGTTAGGATTTCATATGCGTACGCCTTCTTGTGTTGGATTCTTCTGTCCAAGAAATTGGTCAATCTTTCTTGTGTTTCTTGCAAAAAGAATCACTCTGCAACACTGGTTTTGAATTTCTGGCATGAGTGATCTAAAAGTTGTGTGGATAGGTTTGAGTATGGCTTGGGTATGTGCAAGCAGTCAAAGTCTAAATATATTCAGTAAAATGTTGTGGTGGTTCTGTTAGTAAACAAAAATATCTGTGAGCTACTTGGAAAAAAACCAGAAATGTAACTAGACAATGACTTTACTTAATCATATGAATTTAAAATGTATCAGAAAGTTCTGCATCTGTCTTCTTCTCATTCTCTCCCTCTTTTCCTATATCCTGTCACTCGTCTGCCCAATACTTCTGATCCCTGCTACCAAGAATGCCTTTCCTACAATCTAAGAGGTTTTTTGACCTCTCCTGCTTTTGCTGCCAGAAGATTTAAAGTGGTTTAGATACATCCTCCAGGGGAGGAAAGGAGAAGAGAAGGTAACTGGTGCTAGAATTGTGCCCATTTCTGACTGAAATTTTGTGGTTTATAATGAGTACATAAGGAAAGCTTCCTTAACTTTTCTTCAGCACAGTCCTGAAGACTGTACAGATATAAAGAAATTACTCTTGCTTTACATTCTCTTACAAATTTGATTCCATCATCTAGAAAATTAAAAATTGATTCACCCCTCCTCTTCTCTGTCTATGCGAAGACTAAAAGTGCAGTTGTTTTGACATGGTTTGAGACTATTCATTATCCTCATCATCAGAGTACAGAGAGATGTGGATTTTAAGAGGTATAAAAGTGCTTTAAGTATTGGAGGCCTTTTTTAAAGGAATCACATCTGTAGCTTTGTACCAAAATGATGGTAATAGAAGCATTAGCCAAAATTGACCACTCTGTAGTTATATTTTCCTCCTCTCTGGGTAATGAAACCACTTGTTTTATTCTAGACTTAGCACAACATACCGGTACACTTAGATCAGCATTGTCAGCATTTTCTCTGAAAGCTTTAGCATATGTCAGAGCTGTTAGACAAGTCCGGGTTCATTCCCTCAGTGGTCAAATTTTTGTTGCTCAGTGGGTATTTAAATATCTACTTGCTATGTTTAAATGCCATAAAATAATTTCTTGGTTCATTAGGCTTTTTTGCAATAATGGCATATTACTGTGATATCAGAAAAATTTAAATAATTTTTTTTAATGAATCAGACTCTCATATATTTCAGAAAAGCTATGAGCAAAATTAAAATCTGCCAAATGAAATAAACTCAGTGCAGTACCAGAACAGTGCTTTTCCTTTTTTTTTTCCTAAAGCTCCATGTACTTGCACATACAACTAAAAAGAAGCTTCTCTCTTSACTTGCCTATGATGAAAAAAAATCCATATCTGAGTTTGAAACTATCAACAGATTATCTTCCCAAGGCCAGTTTGTCTGAGAATTCCACTGATGCCTTTCAAAGCACTGGTTATGGCAGCTGGAGAGATGGCTCTGCAGCAGATAAGGAAAGATTGGGAGSTCAGATAAATTTGCCCTGGGATTTTGAAATCTCTGTTGTACCCAGCACCATTGCCCACCCGGTGCRGAAGGCTAATAAAATAGATTACCTATCACAATAGATTATCTAACATTGATGCAATATTATTAATTTTTCAACTCCTATCTTCTGACTAAAATGTTAAATTTACCATGGTCCCCCTTTTACAGTGATTTCCTTGACTCATAAAAGATCTAAAACAATCAAAATATTAACCTGAATATTGTCTTTTATACCAGGCTACTCAGATTTAACTCAATTCAGGTGTTAAACAAAAGTTTTCTCACCAATATCTACCACTTTGAGCATTTCTTTATCAGATGAGATGCTTTTGGAGCAGAATGACCTACAGGAAACATTGTTACATTCACTATTAGCATTGCAATAATAGTGGGACAGGTGCAGGAGGAAAAGTTTCAAAGACTGTGTTTTGAAGTTGCAGGAGTACAGCTTCAGAACAAAATCAAGTCATTTGTTGCTTTTGTTTGYTTGTTTTAATTTTGTCCTGAGTGTCTCTATTGTGCTCTTTACCAAAATAATTTTGAACACGAYAAATCAGCGTTTCTCAATTTGACCATGACCTTATTCAAAGTCTCCCAAGCATCATCTGCTAGAAAAGGTCTGTTGCAAGTATGAGAATAACCACATAGAGCTGTAAAGAGGCAGATTCAGAACAGTGGACTGGCTTCATGGCTCATTACTAATTATTGCTTGTTTCATTGTTAAGTGCATTAAATAATAGATTTGGGGAAGATAAAGGTAATTTTATCTGCTTTAAGTAAAAAAAAAAAAAAAAAGAAASAATTGACCCTCTAAAGAAACAATTGACCCTCTAAAGAAACAGAACACAGTGAGAATGTGACCATCATTACGTTGGCTATGATTTAAGAGAGTTTGGAGGATTTTCTGCATGAAAACAAATCTCATATTTGGTACCTGCTCGCTTGCACAGATATTAAACTCTTTTTTGTTTTTGTTGTCCTCTGAACTGTGTGTACAGCTGACAGGATTGAAGCTTTTACTCAGATCACCTAAACCTTTCTTTCTGTCTGCCCCTCACAGAGTGAAAAGATTTTGCCAAACAGTCCGTTAAATCCTGTAGACCTCCTGAAGGTGGAGTCTGTGTGACTCCATTACTCACATTTGCCCCACAGCAGGATAATTGGGACCTCATTAATGATCCTTAGGAGAGCAGCTTTCGAACTGGAAACATTCCAAAACCCAGGGTACCTAATTAATAGAAGTCAGCAATAGCTGTCTTGAATGAATGCTGTAAGTCAGGTTCTGAGGCTGAAGTTAAGCATTGAACTGTTCCTTTTTCTATCCTAAACCCACGGAGACTTTTGTGGAACGGATCACACAAGCATAATAAATTTTGACCCTAAATGGAAAGGTAGTACACCTAAGGTCCCTTCAAATGACTTTCATGTAAAGATATTTGATTATATAATTTTAGATGGTGAGTACTGTGCATTTTTCTCCTTCCCGTTCCCAAGGAGATATGGTCTTTCTTCAGTTAACTGCTCAATGTGGGCTCGGAGACCAACACTGATTTGAGATGACAATAAGTCTGAAGCGGTGGATGATTTCTCAGAGTGCCACCTGGAGGGGGGAAGGARTTTACTGTTATAAATTTGAATGATGTTGAAGACCTGAACAAGATTGAAATCTTAGTCAGTGGTTGATTCACTTTGCACTCTTCAACTGAAGTCCAATATGCTGAAGACGACTATTAATAATTAACTTTTTCCTTTAGTTCATTGTTCATAATTTAGGCTGGTTGGGACAAAGCTTTCTTCATATGTTTATGTACAGTCTCAAATATTGATTAGAGTAACAGCCTGGAGGGACAGTTAGTATGTAAACAACAAACAGTATTGAAAAGAAACATGGCCACAGCTGCTTTTTATGGAAAAAACTCATTTTGCGATGGTTGGCAGCATGATGGCAATATAAAATAAATTGTGATGAGAGATTTAACAAAAAAAATCAAAGTTAATAACATACATAATAACTGAGAAAGTAATTTAAGAGAGTTGATGTATTTCAGAGGGTCACAAACAGCTGCATTTTATTTATTTATGCAAGAGTTATTGCTACACGCAATGCTAATTAATAATCACTTGAAGTAATAGGATTAAAACTTGTCAAAAATCAGGCCAAGTGAGTTTTAAGCCATATTAGTAGTGGCATTTCCCCCTCAGATTTCTGACTAATGAGGCAGGAGGATAGCATGGATTCGTAATCATTTCTATGCATATGTAATTATATCTGAACTCGTGGAGACAGTGAGGGGACATTGTACAACAGCTCGTTCTGAAAAAGGGGAAAAGATGAAAAAAGCGAACAGGGCAGTGAATGTTAGCAGTGCCTGTTGACCTTGTGTTTAAGTGTTATTTCTGACTTCATTGAAAGTGAGAGAAACTATCATTAAGCTGTGATCCATGAAATCTCTTAGGCATATATATAGCTTTAATGAGCGATACCTTAAATACTTTAGACATATGTGCCTAATTTAAACATCTGTTGAGCTCAACCCAGTTGTGTGCAATCTGTTTCACCAAAATTTGAAATTATAGTGAAAAAAAATCAAATGCAATAAGGACATATTTTTTTATAATGAGGTAAAAGATAAAAACAATGTATATATTTGTGTATGTTCACAAAAAGTGAAAGATAATTGTTTATCTGTGATAACTTATTTTCAAGTTTCTGAAAGTGAAAATAAAAAATGGAGGAAGACATGAAAGAGGAATTCTATTAAAATGACTTTGAAATAGATAAGTAAATGTAGAAAGAAGAAAACAATTTTCCACCTACGTCCGTCTATGTACGGTTGCATAGGAAATCTTTGCTTTCAAACATTTTGCATTTAACTGTTTTGTCGAAGATCTTAAGCTGCTTTTTTTTTTTTTTTCTTTTTATGTAATACCAGCTTTTAATAGAATCAGAACAATAGTCAAACTGGTGGAACTAGAAGTAGTGAATGTCTTTCTGGCAATTCGGCGTTTCTGTCAGGTTTTCAAGTGAAAGTGACTGAAGTTGATGGCAGTGCTTTGTCATGAGGATGAAGCAGGGAAGCAGCACCACAAAAATGAGTCTGGAATGAGAGACTGACCAGTGGACCAAAATCCAGGACTTTTACACACAGCATCTCCTCAGGCACAACTACTTCTATGTGCACCAAGAGGGCCTTACCAGGAATTGTTTTCCTGGGCTCCTCTCTGTCTGGTATAATCTCTTTCTTTAAATGTCTACATCCTCTTTTTCAATTTCATATGAGCTCTTATCTCTGTTATTTGTTGTTTCTTTACAGTCCATTGGAGCTTTTGCAAAAAATATTTTCAGGACAGAAATGAAACCCTAAACTTATGCTAGGAAAGAATGAAATTATTCAGATTATGGAGGGAAAATAATTAATTCAGACATGTGGTGTTTAGTAGGAGATCATGAAAGTTTAGAAGGACCAATTTGAACAGTTTCCCACAAATTCAAAATGTTTACATTTAGGTCAAAATCACCCTGAATGTACTTTTAAATAGTTTCACTATAATTAGAAGGGGGGAAGGAGGGGACGAAGAGTAAAAAAGGCTGTTGGAGAAAAAGAAAATATTAAAATATTTTCCTCACTCGCCAGGCAAAAGTTTTGGCCTAAGTCTTGCAAATACCTTTGTGATGTGTCTGACTTTGATTGCTACCTTTTATGGAAGGAATTGTGTTAGACACACTTGGTGTTTAGGACAGAGAGTTACTGTAAAAAGAGTGGTCAGAGCCAATGCATGAGGGAAACGTTGGAAGGGGAAAACTTACTTTTGATTGCTCTAGATGGAGAAATGACTAGAGACGATTTTCAGCAGAAGCACTGAGCAAATTTATGGGATGTGGTTTGTGAGGAATATGTTCAAAAGAAGATGGAAATTACATATGCTTAGCCAATGAATATCAAAATTACTATTCAAAAAGCAATTGCTATGAAAGCTGTGATCATATTTGGAGAATAAAACATTAGAACATCTTGAATGTGCCTTTTTATAACTACCCATAGTAGTCTGCTTTTCACTGGCATTTATTTTGACATTTTATCCTGAATATTTCATTTAAAAAGTGTTTATCTTCTTTACAGCAAAATAAAAATTCATCAGAAGTTCCTATGGGGTTTTTGTCACCATTTTCCTCCTAATTTTTGTGACATGTTATCTTTCCAATATAACATTGGTTTTAAAGTCATGATTTAGTATATAGCTTTTAAGAAAACAAAAGTTTGTGACTCTCCCTGTGGACTCAGATGCACACAGAACAAACCAGTGGGACCATGTCTAGTATTATGAATTGAAATTTGTGTAAAGTTGTTGTCAGAGTTATAAACAAATGGTGATGACTTTTATTTTCATTCCATGCATATCCATATAATTTTGGGTACTTCTGGTAAAAGTGTTTTTTAGAACTTGAAAATCTAGAGACATGTTGGTCTTCCTTTAATTTAATATTTACAAGTTTTTCCTCTGTTGGTTAAGGCAGACACTTCTCTATCTTTTTCCTAGTTGAGGAAATAGCAATAATTCCCCCTTACTAAAATATTAGAGAGAAATGTGACTCGGTAAGTCTTAATTTATGAGAATATTTTGCATTGCTTTAGGAGATATGACTAAGATCCATCAAAAGAAACTAGGAGAGAACATATGCAATACAAGGAACTAGTTCTCCATGTAATGAGCAATTAAGCTGGAGAAGTTTTTACTCAGAATGCTCTGAGTGTTAAAAGCCAATATAGGTTTGAAACCTACCTAACAATTTCAAAAAGGGAAAAACTCAGTTGAGGGTCATTAAAAATAATAGAAGTACTTTCAAGTGTCCCAGGAATACTCCTTGAAATGTAGCTGTCCAGGAGATAGGAGACTATTGTCTGTATTGCCATTGCCTTTTCCTCATATAGTCTCCTAGCTAGCCACAAGTAACCACTGTCAATGAGAACACACACTAACTAGATTTACTTTTGACCAGATGAAATGCTTTTCCTCTTAGTTTCTTAGTAATAGTAAATTTTTAGCTTATAATGGAATTAAAATAGTATCTCTGCTAAAATTAAAGTACAACAAGGTTCTGTGGCTGAAAATAAGACAAAAGTTTCATTTATGCTTTAGGGGAAAGCACTCATTTGTTGATGAATAAGTAAATATCCAAAAGTTGAACAATATTCTCTAGAATTTCTTCTAGATTAACTTTAGTCTACTAGGTTATTTTATTTTCTAGATTAAAAAATATGTAGAACTTAAAATTCAGTCCATGTTCTTTCTTACTCGGTTAGATTGATAATGTAAGTCAATGGTATCTTTCTTTTCTAGTTTCCTCCTGGATTGATGCCACCAAGAATGTCAGTAGCAAATAGTCACAAGAATTTAAAAATTCATTTCTCAGAAATGGAACTTTTGGAATTCACTTGCTATGAAAATTACTGTTAATGAATACTTTTGGTAATGGAAAAGAGCCTGTCTAAGAATGAGTCCTTTCATTTAGCAAATGATGCAGCAATTAGTGAAAGTAGAAAGTTCCTGCAAGGATACTGGAAGCCATAAAACAGTTATTCTACTAAATTGATCTGCCTTGTTAAATTGAAGAATCTGTTAGAAATTCATTTTAATCCAGTGCTAACACTGTGGGAACACTTCTGATGACTATTTCATAATATGCCACGGGGCTATCATTACTTTGTAAGTCTTGCAAAGTCTAAGTTACGTTTTCTTTCATTTCTGTAAGGAGAAAACTGACAAGAAAAGTCCTTCATTAAAAATGACATGATTTTGTTCTTTGAGGTATAGCCATGCTTCGGTCGTCTGTTCTGGACTCTGTGATGTATGAGCCTCCTAAAAATACTAAAATATTTTCTTTTTCTGCTCTCATGAAGATGAAGCCCTCATGGTTAGCCCTAAATTTGAATCCAGCCCTAGATGTTCAACATTATTCAGAGAATCAGGAGAACTAAACAGCTGAAGAAGTAAACACAAAGTCAGAGGAACTTTAGCTTTCCTGGTGATGCAAGGCCCATTTAATTACTGTATTTAACAGAAACATGGTGAATTTGCTCTGCTTGTCTTCCACTTCTTACCAGCGGAATTTTTTTTTTTCTTATTCCATAATCATACAGATCTGGCAATGTTTTGGGGCAGAGGAACCAAAGTAAACCCCAGAATGAGGAGGCAGGGACCTGCCACAACAGGTGCATCCTTCTGGAGATGCCCTTGGGACTGGGGCAGCTTGATGCAACTCCGTCCCACCCACCCTGGGGGAGGGCTGATGCTGTCCACCTTGTGGCCAGGAGGGTACCAGGGGGTGAGTATGACACCAGGCAAAAGTGGTATGTCATGRGCAGGTTTTCCCATATAATGGTTTGATTTACATTACTGATGAGGCTTTCCTTTCCAATTAGCACTTATTAGTTGTTTTAAACGTGAATTGGACAAGCAATGAATTCTTGGGTCCATGCATCTGGTGTGTCCTCTTTTGCACACGACAGGATACCAAATGTTAAAAGTCCAGCCCTAGGTACCCAATATTGATCCTCTTTCATGGATGGGAAATCGGTAAAATTATGACTAAAGTTATACAGGGATTTTGTGCTAAATRTAGTGTTAGAGATCACTACTTGCAGCTACAGTCTACCTCATTTCTTTATATTTCTTTATAGGTCATATTTAAATATAAAGTCATAAAATGTAGGAAGAAGTAAAATTAATACTTTTAAATAACGGAAGGAAACATATTTTCCTTGATTCATTTGGTTTTTGATAAAATAAATTCAAGCAATCAATATTTTTACTGGACGGGTAGAAGGATGGAAATTATAAAACAGAAATCAAGTTTAAAAATTATTCTTCATCACAGCATTCAGTTCTGTTAATTATAAAGATTCATGAGGGGGCTGAATGGGAAACAAAACCATTAGTTAAAAGAAATCAAAATAACCCTGCTCAGTTAAAAAAACCAACCAAACATATGATATGCTGCTTTATTAGGAACTTTTTATTTCTCATARCAAAGTACTAAAGATGAATTTAACAGTATAACAAATTCTACTCTCAATGCCTACTCAAAATCCTTTTTTTCTTGTTTAAGGCAGACATTCCASCACATACCGAGACATCTCCACACACGGAGAAGAGGAGTGGAACAGAAATTCCATCCAATTTCACAGCATAAAACCCGCTCATGCTCCGGAGACACAGCAAAGGTGAGTCCAGCTCTGTCACTCAAACCACAGGGCTGGAAACCAGGGCTGTMCCCCACTGACCTTCACTGGAATGTCGATGTACAAGCAGATGGCCACGACCAGCACGTGCTGTGCAGCTCTGACACCTCACAACAAGTGCAGGTGCCAAGTGCCAACGCTCCGTGCTGCTTTCGGGTAGATTTGGCCTCTGGGAACGATCCGGGTTTTCTTCAGTTGGAAGAGTCAGCACCAGCAGTTTCAGATGAGTTGTCACCAGAGGCTTGGTGTGGAACCAACCTCCTTCTTTGTTCATCAGGGAAATTTCAGCTGAACATTAGAATATCATTCTCCAAAAGTGAGTGGAGCTCTTTACGCTCTGGAACTTCAGAGCTCAGAAATGCCAAAAGGTTTAGTTGCATTTTACCTGAAATCAAATATTACTATTTTCCACAAATGTTCTAGCAGAACTAGTGAAAATTCGATAGTCCCAGCCCTATAAAAAGAGGTTTCATTTTCAAGAAGGAAATACAGCTTTTCAGTTTTGTATCTTTCTATCTTATCATAGTGGTCTTTTTTTCCCACTGATTTCAATTTTTTATTATTTTGAAAAACTTGTAAATGATAATAAATTTGGTTACATTAATTAGTTCCTTCAGAACTTCTGATGCATAGAAACTTAGTGATAGTTCTGTATTTCAGTTGAAATATGATAAAATCCAAAATTAACCATAAGTTCTATATGCTTAATCACAAATGTAGTTACTATCAGAAAAGGTAAAAGTGACTAACTGCTTTGATAGAGGTTTTGATAATAGTTTTGGTTAAAATATTATGAAAAATCCTGTTTTTCTCTCTGAAATAGAAACTTTCAGTTATGTTTTCCAGTACTCTCTTCACCGAAAACTGTATTTAAAATACATTTATATATTTTAGCCAGTTCTAGTCCCAGTCCAGTGGTTTGCTCTACTTACATTCATAAATGGTTGTCAAATCAGGACTTTATGATGAATTAYGCATGCAAAATATATTTACCTTCTATTTTTTCCTTTTTTTCCTTCAGATATATATATATATGTGTAGTTTGAATGTATATAGAAAAGGAATAGTAACAGTTTGACACAGACCCTGAAGTAAATGAGTTGTTCACGCTATTTAAACTACAGACAAATGAGTTCATTCCACAGGTTCCTGCCATTTCTCCTGCTTCCCAGGAATCTCTCTTCACAAACTTGTTCTCTCACTAATTAAAAGGCAATGAAGTCTGAATCCCCTGACTGTGTGCTGATTACTGAGCTTTTACTCCTGGATGGCCTTCAAATACGTGTTCTGCCCAGCATTATAAAGTGAAGTTTTGGTGTCTTTTGGCATAGCAAAAAGTATTTAGCAATTCTAAAAGGATCTACCAGAATATTTCCCCAAATAGATTTCCTTGAGTGTTACTTAGTCCTTAAATCATGTTTGAAGAATTATCTGGGACACAATTTCTATGGAAGATTTATAAAGGCTGTGATATAGCAACTGACCCGTTAGTAATTAATAATTAATATTTCTTGTTCATGTGAATTAATTAAAATCAGACCTTAACAAAAAAAAATCTTGTCCTTATAACTATCTTGTAACTGTCTCCTTTTTCTCCACTATGTATTTCTCCACTGTACTGTCACTTAATCTTGCCCTATAACCTTCCTGTACGGGTGCCACCAAGAGCAGTAGTTACAGCACTACTAATGTGCATAAAGCAATTTGTATGATTCTCGTCCTTTATTTATGGTCTGTGACACTGYGAGGAAAATCAAGCCACAGTTACTAAAGCCTTTGACCAGTGTTACCACAGTAATAATAATAATGGTAGTTTTCCAAGATGCTAAAATAAAAAGCAAGCTTCAAGTTTTTGTGACTGTTGGATTGACAGTATTCCTTTATTCCAGGAAAGTAGAATACAAATGATATGTAGCTGGCTAACAAATCAGCTGTATCTCACATTGAGTTTTCTCTTAGACCACCATACAGCCACCCTGTATTTTATATTTGACTTCAGGAAAAATGAGAAGCTTTTTTTTCCTCAAGTGTCCTTTTGAGCTGAAAACAGTCTTGTCCAGAAATCTGGTCCAAGAGGAAAAGAGTGAATGGCACCCATTTGTAAATTTATGCAATCTTAACTGCATATCTTATGTAGGATRTTCTGCGGGGTCTGAAAAGGGTGCGCTATTGAATCCCTCCCACCTTCTCTAGCATCTTTGCTACCCCTTGGTGTGGACCTATAAATTAGGGTTTTGAGGAGGAKAATAGGATGTAGCAGATGAAAGGAATTTGATTTCAGCTTTCATGTGATGGGGAAAAATCTCTACTTGGAGGAAGTTGTCTGTTAATGGATACAGAGTATATAATCTGGGTYGGCATGGCTTGACCTCTTTTTGAATTATATGATTATATGAGGTTGGACTCTATGATCTTGAAGGTCRTTTCCAACCTTAATGATTCTATGATTCTATATTTAACTGTGTATTTGAACAAGTCTTAGTTCTTCTCTACTAAAACCATACGAATGTCTACAATCTTATGAAATGTCTTAAAAGAAGAATTAACAGGGTTTTTTTTTCCAGCAATCAAACGGTTATGTCCAGTGGGATACGTTCTTTGTAAGCATGTTAAAAGTCTCTGCCAGGTGTTTTATTCCTTTAACATTTGCAAAGTTTTTGTTTCTGTTCTCATGAGTCCTGCTGTTATGTTTAAGGCTGGAAAGGGTAAATGTTGATGCAAACTCATTTCCATCAAAAATACCGAGCTGATCACAAAGTAATCTATAAACAATCACCCCAGACTCCAGAGCACACATTTAGTCATATTCTGTTTYAGTGCATACCAAATGACAACCCAAACTGTAGTCTTATGTCCAAGGCCATACACTAGTAGTTAAGGTTTTACATAATTTTGTTAAGTTTGGGAATTTTATTGTTTTTCAATTAATTGTTGACTGAATTGGAAGGCAATTTACTTCTAACTCTCTTCCTATGGTTTTGTGTAATTGAAAGGAAAGTGAACATGAAACAAAAACTTTATTCCAAATAACCTTAAGCCATTATGTGGGAGGCAAGTCTGAATCAAGCAGCTTTCCCAGATGATACAAAGTGTTACATCTGCTTCAGTAAAACTAGTAAGCTTACAAAAGAGATGATACTCGATTATGAAGGAGTATAACCAGTTTAGGGACAAGGAGAGCAAACAGATATGATATGCAGAGCGATATGATAGAGACATCTAGAGACAGGTGAAGCAGGAGAGAGAGGCAGCAGATAGCTCTGTGGCCAGTCTAGGTCCCATCTCTGCAATGTGCCTGTTTTGAGAGAGCATRAAATAACCTGCTCAAGAAAGAGATGGGTTGTTTCTGTCGCTGGAATTATTGTCTCCAATGCAGATTTTAAGCTCCATGCAGCTCAGAACGACTATTGTGGTTTTTATGTTTGGGGAATCCAGAAGGTTTGAGCTTGTCAAGGAAAAGAGAGAAAGCTTGCTCCAGAGTAGATTTAAAGGACGTAGAATGGCATGTAGCTAAAAGGACAGAACATTATATTTATTCACTTAGGACCAGATTTTTGAAGACATTATTACACTTGGAATTCAAACAAAATGCCGAGGCAGAGAGTCAGATGCTTACTAAGTTTTCTTAAGTGCTTGTTTGTATCACTTTATTATAAAAAGGAAACAAAACCAAAAAATAATTAGACTTCATGTCAGATCCCAAAAGTGATCTCCTTGCAGTCATTCCTGTGGGACATCYTCTTAGCAAGAGTGGGCTGGAAGTGATTCAGTCCAGCCTCCTGGAGCTGATTAGCAAGAACAAGGACCAGCAGTCCTCACTCTTTTTAAAGTCTCCTCACTCACAGCTGAGCCCCCCTTGCTCTCCTGGCTTGGACCCTAAGCAGGGCTCCCTCAGCTGTCCCAGGGACCTGCTTGCTACCCTGCTGATGGTTCCAATGACTCTCCCATTCCTGACACTGCCACGATGTCTGCTGGGCCCCAGCCTACATCCATGACTCAAAAATTCTRTGTGGCAAGTGCTTCATGACATCCATGGAACTTGCTCCTTGCAAAGGTAAGGGTGATCCTTGTTACTGAGCTTCCTGGGAGGGGAAGAAGGGTGCTTGAATCCATCAGGGTAAGCTGCTCTTTATCTAATTGTAGGATATGTATTGGTRAGTGGATATGAAATTTTCTTACTTAATATGTAAGAAGGGTTTYTTTAATAATCTTAATAGTCTAATTTGTTACCCTAACTTTATTGCAGAGAATTTTCTTCTGCACCTTATTCCTTTATTCAAATTCATCTTTACTAAATTAGTATAACAGACTTCCAAGGACTTTACTGCTTTTCCATTTTTTAAGTAATTTATCTGTAAACCCATCCTGTTTAACGTTTTCCATTTTAAGTTATTAAAATTTATTTTAGATATTTTGTCCTCTTTCTTTACTTTATGCAGGGTCCTGGAGTATAAAACAATTRAAATAATCAGTAAACTGTGTGCAGTGATGCAATCTTTGTTGTTTATATGGCTCATATTTTATGATATTCAAAGCTGATTTTTAGTCTTATTTTTCTAAAGATAATAATGGAAATCAAGCACAAAAGCATGACAAGATTGTCTGGAGTGATGGGCACCCTAATTGCTGAATGCACTCAAGCATAGGTAAAACCAAAGGTTTCTAGTTTGGAGTTTAGTTAACTCATTTCCYGTTTTAGACAGCTGTCAGCATCTTGGACAAAGGTTATATTTCAACAAATGAACTAAAATAGTTTTCTTTGGATGCTTTGATTCATTTATTAAGACAAATGTGTTGGGTCTCTGATATTAGTGTATGCTCAAGGTGCTGTGTCACTGTAAGTCCTTGTGTGATTACCAGGCTTACTAAATGACATGGCTAACATCGGTGAGGAAATGAAATTGTGGTGAAACAAGGTCAATGGTCTCCTTTGGAAAGGTGTGGTACCGGATGAGAGTTCATCTCTTAAATCCTTTACTCAAAATGATCAACTGTCACAGGATTTCACCATCATGTTTGGTCCTCGGAAAGTGGCACACAGCCTGGGCCTAGGAATATTTCAATGAATGCTTAATTTCCGTGGCTCATTTCTGAAAATGATAACRGAGATATCTTCTTTGTTACTTAGGTTTTTTGGTACAAACATGTCTTATTGTGCTTCCATTTTTAAAGACTGAGAAATGAGCCTTTCTCATGTACTTCTAAATTCAAATTTAAATTACTCTATTGTTCCATAATATAGTTCAGTAAAACCTTTGGGGTAACAATATCTTCATGTTCTGCTGCTTGAAGCTCTGCTACTGAAATGTCTCCTACTGAGCATCCATTTTTGGATGGTTTGATTTCTCTAAGAATTTTGATTGACTCAATTTGCTGTATTGAAGCCTTGGATATCTTTGCATCCTGGACAAGTCCAGCTAACTGTAGAGGCTAACAGTCTTAAGTTTAGACTTGCCTCAGTAGTCATGATCATGTATGTTATTCTTTAGTTTATTTTCCTGTTCATCTTGTGCTAGAAGACACTGAAATTTACTGCTGAATAGAGTTTGCATGTACCTAGAAAGCTATGAAGATGATAATAATATTCCAGTTTTAGAAAAACACTTCCACTTTCTGTAATTATAAGGCTGTTGGATGTAGATTTATTATACCATTTCAGTATGAACCTTATATTGGCAAAGCAGAACAGAAATGTGGAAAGTTATATTGATTCAGGAGGCTACTACAGCACAATTATGATTCACACCAGAAAAACGACCYCTTCAGTGCCTAATTCAGAAAGGGTTTAAATAAAAGCAGCTCTGCCAACTGCTCACCTGCTGCAGATTTATCTTCCCACTGCATATGTGCTAATCAGTATGTTCAATGGGTACAAGTGTGGTGGTGTTCAGATAATCACTCCTACATAAGAAGAATTTTAAAAAAAGAATACCACTTTGTGATTTAAAACCCCTTCAATTAAAGTTGAAGAGTACATTTCATTTATTAACCTCTCAGTAATCTTTTGTTACACTTTCACTTTGTGAAAATGCCATTGTACTAGAGCCCTTCCCAAGAAGGATGACTCTTAAATCCACAAAGGACATTAAAGATTGATTAGTTTTATAGCTAGTAACTTTTTTATATGGATATTCACATGATGTGATTTCTTTCTGTCAAGTCTGTCACAAAACAAATTTTGTTAACCTGATTACTCATAAGAAATGAATAAAACAGTTTAGAGATTCCACTGAAGTGGATGCATTGCTTTTATTTAAATGAGTAGTTATAAATAAATTTTTATGTTATTTACCATCTTGCAATTCTTAGAACTCATAAATGAACTTTATAATCTGCAGTAGCTGTTATACGAGTGTGAATGATTGATTGAAATGCCATAATGTTTTGTAAATGCAATATTAGCAAACACAGTTAATCATTACTCAAAGTAAAACTTGATTTTCTGGAATGCTACTTATTTGTCTGAACCCTAGCTGGAATTTATGGAGTATAATTTTCCTCTCAAGTGGTTTGTTTGTGCTCAGTATTAACAGGTTATTGGGAATCTCTCAGCCTCCATGATGAGTTAAAACAAACCTGAAATCTGGTTAATGGTATGCCAGACTGATAACCAGCATGTTTGTGTTCACRTTGCTGGATGTGTTTGAGTGCAGGGATGTCCCCTTGTGGGCAAGGCTTTGATATTTCTTCCCCGCTCAAAATTTATAGAGGAGATAAATCTATGCCCTGAGTCATCTTCTCCAGAATCTGCATTGATTTTGTACTCATATGTAAATGGCTGTTCAGTAGGAACTTGGGTGGATGTCAAATACCTGACTCAGAGGGTGGAAATAACTGAGTCCATGTCATTGCCATCTTAATTTTGAGTATCTGGAGTCTTTCAGATTAAGCTAAACACCATGACATGAGTCTTGACTGTAACTGTAATTTAAATCTTGATTCCTCCTTTCAATTTCTTCACTGCTATCTTGGTGTTTGTATTTTGCCCAGCAAGGGTYTCACAACTTAGAGAGGAGCACAGCTCACCAAATTAGAGGGGCATCTGGCACCACTCCTCCTGTGCCAGGTGAGGGAATAGAGGCCCAAGAAAATACCTTCATGAAAGCAAGGAAGGTAGATTTTGTGCAGCCTGGGCTACTGACTCCCCTAAGGATTCTTAAAATGTGGGTGTAACACTTGCTGAAATATTAGATATTGTGCTTTAAAAGGCTCTGGTAGGTYCTTGACATTTTAAAGAGCAGTGACTATGTGAGATGGACTTGAAAAAGATAATACAAGCTAAAAGTGCTCCTAAACAACATTTTTTAGTACTGAAGCTTCCTRCTTGGTTAGCTAATAAGATACCAATAATACATCCTGAAATAACTAAATGTTTTATTAGCCAAGCTGTCCTCAGTGGTATTAAAAATATTTATAAAATTAATTTGAAGGCTATTGTAGCCTGTTAATGTCATCACTTCTGACATATCAGTACACCATAATACAATCTAATGTTACCTAGCAAAAAATATCAGCTAGCACCAGGACTAGAGAACTTCTTAGCAGGATTTGAGAAGTTTTTTAGGTGAGTTAACTTTGGAGAATAAGAAAAGAACAGCTTATTCTAAAAATGTATAGTTCTTTTTATTCTCTGTATGTACTAACATGTTTTAAATAGGAAAAGGGAAAAAATCTATAAAATGTAGCAAGGAGGAGCATATAAAAGCATGAATTAGATTTTATTAATTTATTATTATATTAATTAATTTTCATGGTATTATGTTCCCCATACCATAAAAAATGATTCACCTATTATTTTCTCTCTTTGTCTTGGCATTTTTTGACACATCCTTGGAATCTGCACCTCTGACTCCACAGAGATGCCCCTTTCCAGAGTACTAAATTAAGCACAAAATGAGTAAATTTTTGTAATCACTGTGTTGGGGCAGCTCTCTGCCATGCGTGGGCGCCGAAGTAACCTGGGACAGGGCAAGGGATACAGGGAAAGGAGCTCACAATGGTCAGGGAGAGGTCTCARTATGGAAAGCTGCATCTTTGGTCAGTAAACTGGGGGAATATCTGAACACTTCTCCAGAGACTTCTTAATCAGGGCTGAAATGTCATGGAGATTATGCTGGATGTACCTTCTGGAATGATTTTGGGCTTCATTCCGCTGCCGCTATTAATGTAGACTGCCTTTTCCCAGGAGGGGAATGTTTCACTTCAGCAGGATTATCAGTTTGAAGGAGTGTTGCTTCACACAAGTGGTCCTGTTTCAATAAACTTCGTCTGACAGTGAAGGCTACAGTGTTCTCTCTCCTGTGCTTTCTGAGACTGCACAAGGATAGATGTGTCTGGGCTATTTGCAGTTCTTCCTGTCAGATTAATTTCAAGGAGTCGGCAGYGTTAACAACTCCTTTGCTTCAAGAGCACTGGTAAAGATTTCTCTCTTCCCTTTGTTCCATGCCTTTAATTATTGCCTAGGTCCTGGTAGAGGACTGTAGACCACTAATGCTGCACTGAGATACCAAACTGATGGTGTCTCTGAGGTACCTGTGCAACAGAGAGGAGGGGACGAGCTGTACTGGGTAAGGGAGCTCCCACCTTCTCTACTGCTTGGAGGGAAGGGATTCTTTCAGCCAAGATGATTTTCCCATTGTTTTAAACTCTTTCACGTTATGTGCGGGCTTGTATGTCAACRGACCAGGAAGGTCAGCCCTAAACTGTGTATTCCACAGGAACATTTGTCATGCTGTTAAATAGTAACCTGTACCCTGGAAGAGGCTTTATTTGAATTATGTCYATACATGTTAACTAAAACATGACTCTTCTTTCTCTGTATATTTAACAGTCAGAAAGTCTCCTTGATGTCAGATGTTATAGAAATTACCAAGTATTTTGAAAGCAGTCTTGTTTTGTGCAAAGCTGTTTTGCTGACTCYCTCCTATCCAAGGTGTTCCTATGCTGATAGCATCTTGTTCTCTTAAGTGAATTTCTTGTAAAAAGATTATGTCAGCTTTTTTCTGTTTCAAAATTTTTTGAGGTTATAACTCTAAGCCATTTATGCTCCCCCATTACAAATTCAATTATCTGGTTTGCCACAATTCCCCTCTGTAATATTTGACCATTTGATATACCATACAATGTCACAGTTTGTAACATAAGATAACTATAAAAAGACTAGCATATTCTAAAACTATTTGGAGATGCTGATTTTCAAAGGGATTAATGTATCAATATAACCCTGAAAGACCCACTAGAATAATTTGCATATATTCACAGTTTATCTTTAGCCCAACTTCTCATGAACAGGTTCTGTTTTTTTCTTATACTGCCATTGAATTACTTATCCATAAAAATAATAAAATGAAATATTTGCAACAAAAAGAAAAGATGGAAGGTTGAAGTAATAAAGGTAATCCACACAGTTGTGGCTAAATTAGTATAAGCAAGAAATACCAGCAGGGTGTGAATTTTTCTTTCCTTTTTTGGCATGCAAATGTGACTAAACTGATACAAAAAAATAAGAAGTGTGTGTTGGGTTGTTTGGGGTTTTTTTTGCCTTGAAAAATTCTATTACYGGCCAGTCATCATATCCAAATTTCCCTGGCTGATGGAATCTGACAGGATCACAGCCTATGGGAATATGTCTGTAGGCCAGTAATTTTTTTTGTTCTTGTCAGAAATACTCAAAAGGGTAAGGCCATCTGCTTTCCAGCAATTAGATACTCCCCTTTCAATTGTAATATACTGTGAGTCGGATAATTTATTCATCCCAGGGTAAATGTGTACACTAGCAATATGGTGGAAACGGAGAGAACTACRCCTGGCACAGGAATAAACAGCTCTGCTGTACCTCAACCTGTCCACACAGATACTCAGCATCTCACCCTGGCTGTCCCTCTGAGCATGAATTCCCATCCCCACCCTCCTGCTTCGGGACATGAAAGAAAGGTATCGTTGCCCACTTACTGGAAGATCTCTGAAGGACTGTGGTTATTTGGTTTAAATGTTTGCAGTGGTCCATCAAGTTGTAGATGGATAGTCTGATTTGGGGCAGGAGGGCATCTGGAAAGAGAGTGTGACACCAGCCATAAGTGGTAGTTTATTAGTAGGTTTTCTTATGTAACAATTTACATTGTCATTAATGAGGCTTTATCAATCAGGATGTGAGGTGTTGATAGTATTATAACTGGAATAATAATTATTGCTGTATTTTGATTAGGCCTCTAAAACAGCAAGTTCTTGGCTCTATATCTATGGTATGTTCCCTTTTTCCCCATGATGAGGTTTTGAGTGCAACCATTGGAAGAGGTTCCTGCTGGAGTTAATTCCATGTCAGAATGAAAAATTTGACTTTAAACAACTTAGTGTAGCAATAGCCACATTTAAAGATCCGAAGCTATCAACAGGATAAAGAAAAAAATTCTAGCAAATATTAAGCCTCTAAAATTAAATCCTCTTAACTGTATTTCTATATAAATGGTAATCATAAAATTGTTAAAGGGTAAGAGGTCGAGTAAATATTTCTTGGAGGAAAACTCTGGTTCCAAGCTCTTTTGAGATTCAGAAAAATTCTGGTACAAATCTGATCAGAAGTATTTGACTATTACTTTGTAATAGTAAAATAAAAGAAAATATCATAGTTGGTCTGCTTTGARTGTTGGAGAGACTCAGAAAAGTTTATCGCCCTTCAATTAAAAACGTGAGAATTTTATCTGGTATTTGAAAAAGTGTTCGAATCAGTARTGTGTAGCTTTTATGAACACACATTGATCAAATTTCATTTGATGGAACTGATTTTAGAAAACGTGTATCCAAGACATAGATGYAACTCTTCCTGGAAATCAGTGTTCAGCTATCATTTGCTTGCATGACGTAGGAGATATTGAAGAAGCGAATTCAGGAACTAAAAATACCACAGAGCATTGATCTGAATTAAGATCAGTTCCAACAGAGCAGGTCTAGAAATTAGASTGCTCCTGGGAGAAATTAGCAATACTTGGTGATCGCGGGAGTCAATATGCTAGACCCCGTGCTTGTGTAGATTAGCACTGAAATCAATAAAGCTCTTACTTTGTCACAGTTTTCAGTGCTGTTAAATTAAGGTAATATTTATGACGATGCCTGGTAATATTCTGCCTCTTGGAAACGTGTGGGTGGTCAGAAGGGGACTGTGTGTGGTAGAAATGCATCGCTGAACATTGGGCGTGAGATAGAGGAGACTAATGGTGACGGTGCCACGGTTATAGCTGCACATTCTTGATCTGGAAGCACTTCAGTAGCATATTGTCCCATCAACGGGCTGAACCTTAGAGAGGAGACAGTGTATGGAGCCCTAATGCAGCATTTTCCATCTGCTGTGATGTGAGATGTTGGCATTAATTCCATAGGCTCGTGATTTAGCGCTCTCTCACACCTGATGTTTTGTATGCGCCCCCCGGCAGCCATCAACCGCGGCGGAGACCGGAATTTGTCTTGCTTTAGGTGAAASAAAGTGATTTTTACAGACATATAAAGTAGCAGAACAGATTGCAAAACCCCMGGCTAGATATCAGTAGGAGCTTCAGAGACTTCTTCAGGGCGATTTTTTTCTACTTMGCTTCATAAGTAGGATAAGGTAAACACCTACCCTTTATGAACAAACATTGCTTTATATAAACCCATAGACAGGAGATATTTACTTACAAAAGGAAGTCAAAGCCTGATAGAAATGTGGTGTATATTACCTCYACCTTAATGGAAATGTGAGGATTTGCTTTCATTTTATAGAATGAACTTGCTTCCCACAAATTCTTGGAAAACGTACTTTTTTCTTTGAAAAACTTCAGTCTAGCTGAATTGAGGTTACAACCCTAAAATGTTTCCTAACACTAATCTCACATATTACCGGGGTGATAATAACTTTCTTCAGCTGAGAGTGGTGTAAAGCGAACAGGGAATAGGATTGCTGATCTTTCATTTCTGTTCTTTCAGTCACCTTTTCTGAACATATATGCCATTAAATCTTTAGCCTAGGAAGTAGAACAAAGATTTATTGACTCAAAGCAGAATTTCCCAGATACCAAAATGGAGGAAAAAAACCCAGGTTACTGGTTTATCAAAAAGGGAGGAAATGTGTAAGATCTACCTTGTCTGCTACAGTAGCATTTTGATTTATGTGTGTAGTATTTCAAAATATATATCTTGARATATATATATTTCCTTTTCCTGCCTCAAGTCCTAAAATGAAACACTCATTTTAAATGTCATATTGTTACACATTTTTTCAGTTTACATTTGTGTTTTGTAAATGACAGGCTATTAAAAGAAGCCCGAACTCAAGTAAACATTGGCAAAGCTTTTTCTATTTATTATTTTAGTATGTGATTATTTTTATGAAAAAAAMCCATAGTCTTGATTAGTTCTTTATTCATCTGTCTCAAATACAGACGTTCAGATCATTTGATGAGAATTAAATTTAAAATCAATATTTGTCATTGTTTACAGTACTTTCCATGCATTTGGGAAATGCCCTATTCACGTAAAACCCACTACTCACAGAGTTAGACTGCACACTTTTATTAGTGTACAGAAGGCTTAATGATTGTGTAAGTGTGAAAGTTAGGGCAATTCCGCACAGACTGGAAGGAAATCCCAGCTATTGACAGTTTAACTTGAAATGTCAGCTATCGCTAACTAACCAGAGACAAACAAAGTGGCTTGAATGCTGCATAAAGAGATGTCATGTCAGTTAACTCTTTTTGCATTCTGCAGAATTCAATTATCAAAATATTTTTTCCCCACGAAGCATTTATTTTTCCATGCTTGGAAAAAAATTGTAAGTCTATTCCAGTGTTGCCTTTCAAAAAAATTATGTGGCTACCATCATACTGCTAAGTGGTTGTATGTTTTTACCTTTATACTATTGTATAGCCTTGGTAATTATTGTCACTGATAAATTAGTTTTTATTGCTACAGCCAATGTCACAAAACAAATTTTAAAATTGTATCTTATTCAAAAAGCAATTAAAAGTAGAAACACTTGAGATTGGCATCTGAACCCATTTGTATTAATTTAAAATATCTAAGCTACAGCATTTGTACCACACTTGCCAAAAATAACAATGAAGCGTATGAAATGTCTAGATGTGGCAGCATATGTTGATTTAATTGTTTCACATAAGTAACTTAGTTTTGTTCCCAACCTTGTATTTGTTTTATGTCTTCTACTTCAGATTTAAGAAACGTTTGTGCTGGAATTCCATCTTTTTCACCTYCGCCAATCACTTCAGTAAAAGATTTTACCTCTTGCTACAACCATGGTAAAGCCAACTTGCTCTCATGCTTGCACAAGCACTGCAGTAAAGTATTCAGTCAAGATATTCCAAATCACAAATTCAAGCACCTTTCGGTTTTGACTTTTGCCACCAATGTTTGTGTCTATTCAGAACTCAAAAGCAATTTTCAGTGCGCTCTGGTTTTTGCCATCTTGTGTTTTTCAGGTGGCTTCATGGAATAATTCAGAAGCAGGGTGCTACATAATGAGGCTGGGATTATTTGAATYTATTTTAAAATACCATTAATTTCTCTTTATGTAGTTTAGCTTTTTAAATTATGGTACCATAATCAATTAGTGAAGGAAGCCAAGATCAGACTTAAAAAAATAGATRTATGAGTCATTCAGTGACAATATTTATTCACCTATGATTGGTACAGTGCAGTTGACACAGAAATATCTTGTCTGCAGCCTTATTTACAAACACAAAAACATCCTGTTTGTGGTGTGTCTGGGAAAAAGAATTCATTCCCAGATAAACAATGAACGTTCTTGAAATATCTGTTAACAATTTATAGAAATGCTTACCTTGCTCAGATGTTGGAAGTGGGTTTTAGTTCATCATCTCATCTGGGGCAATAGCATCAAAGGCAGCAAAGCCTCTCTGGAAGTATGAAGGACACATTCAGCCTTGATGCAAGGTAAAACAAGATTATGGACTGCTTGGTTAGTGAGAACCCTGGGTTGGGACTGTGTTGTTGTTTGTCTTCTCCTTCCCTCTTTCTTTAGTGCATTGGTTACAGTGGAGCCCAAGAGGTGRTTTCTGTTCTCATTTCTATAATCTGGGTCATTCAGAGATGTTGTAGGAAGAGTAGCACGTACTCATTTCCAGTTATTCCTGTCATGTTTTCTTTAAACCTCTTCAGCGAGTGCAGGGATTTCAAAGGACTCCAGGGCAGGTGGAGGATTTCAGTCCGTGATTCAGGGCATGGAGGGTAGAGGAGGGAAAAACGAGATACTCTTATGACCTTGGGTAACAAATAGCCACTGAAGGTTACTCAAATTGTAACCAGCCTTTTGTGAGTATAAAGGACTTTTCTAGTGTTTAGGGCAGCTGGGATTAGGGAAGGATGTGATCCCTGAAATTCAGCCAGCATTCTTGGACCCCTCTGGCATCCAGAGGTCTATCCCATGACACTCTGCTACTGAGTAGGTCCTTGAAGAGGCCGAAGTCTCTTCAAGGAGTGGTTCAAATCCCCTCTGTGCGAAGGTGCTCTAAGGCCACTGGTGTATCTGGGGGGGAGGAGACCTTAATTATTCACCTTCTCCACCTGCTATGTGTATTGGGGACTAGGTCTTCTAGAGGCTCAAAAATTTTGGGAAATTTTACTGTGGAAGTCCTTTGTGGTGAAAATTTTTCTCCCCCGCAACAAGATAGATAAGTTGGAATTTTGATAACTGTGAGAATGAATGACTAGAAACTGTCTTGATAGTTTAACTAACTGAGAGTATGCTCCAAACCAAAATTCTTCTGAACTATTGAGGAAGTGCAAGATATGAGTTTCTCATATTTTTATATGATGAGCTATAAAATAACTTTGTCCTTGCTGTTACTGAAAAACTATATGGTTCCTCTCTGTAATCAGGAGTGTCTGGAGGGCACCTCTTATGTGTGACAAAGCAGCAATCCTCCTGTTCATTCATAGCACATTTCCCCGTCAGCAGGGTTGGTTTTAACAACATCGCCACAAGAGAGAGAATAACAACACTGGGGGGTTTGTAAGACATCTCTGGAAATCTGTGGCATTTGTTTCTTTAGGACTTCCATAATTGTTCTGGCATTTTGCTCCAGATTGAGGATCATGAAGCACCATGTCTGAGAAAATAATCGGTATMTTATCTAAATTAAAATCTAAATGAAATCTATGTGCCTTGCAATTCAACCTTTTCTTTTCTCTGTCTGTTTTATTGTTGGGCTGAATTCACTCTTGTTTCAAAGAAGGTGCAGAAATGCTAAAATCTCCAAGAGAATCAGTCAGAACAAAGCCACCTATTCAAAGGAAGCATGAGAAGAAATAGGAAGAGTAAGTTTGGATATCACATTAGTCTGTTCTCATCACTTTCCTTTTTACTACAGACATGACATGATAGGAATGCTGGAYGCTACTACTGAAAAGTAGGAAAATGATGCTGATGTTTGCCAAGCTATTTAATTTAAATTAAATATTTAAATTGTAAATTCCTACAATTGTAGGAATCACCCAGGAAACTAAACATGACATTCCTCAGGAACTGGCACCTGCTTTGCAAAGTGGATAAGTACAGCCTGAACRTAATGTATTTCTGAAAAAAGACAAAAACAAAACTTAACAAAAAAAGGGGGTTAAACACCATCTGTCTTACAAACTATCAACTTAATCTAACAAATGAAATGTAAAATAAAAATGTTGGCAGTATTCCTAGTATCAAAAGAAAAGCTACGGTGAGTATTGGCAGGRCTCTGAGCGGGTCTGTAGATCAGTCAGACTGTTTGTGTTGCATAGGAGGCAGAAATGGGTGGACATTCTCTCCCTTGTGCTGGTTGAGGACCCATGCCTCAGGAGCTCMCATCCCATGGGACAGGCATGGAGGGGCCCTCCAGGCAGCCACGGCCCTCTCAGGGGGCATGTTGATGCTTTGGGAATCTGAAGTTTGCCATTATTTGCTTTTCTCCGTCCTTCCGTGAAGGACCTTGTGTATCTCCTTGGAWAAGTATTATGAAAAATCCATGTTATTTTAGTACCTAGCAGGGAACATGTTTGTATTCAGCTTACAGTCCAGAAGAGTTTATGTCAAAGATTTATTTAACACTACCAAAAGCAGAATGCTATAGTATATCTAATTAAAAACAAAGTGTACCAGCTTTAGCTGGCTCAAAGACAGAAAATATTTTAATATTCTCTATGTATGTCACACTATATTCTGCAAAAGTATAACATTGCTGCTAACTTTGCTTTAATCTAATGTTCTCACTATTGGAAACAAATGCTCAGGAGCTCTGGGAAGTTTGGTAGTTTACCTTTTTGTTTTTCCTCCCTCTACTGGACTGGATGGGAAAAAACTAGCCATTGTTCTTTGGAGTGCAGTGTAAAACCTRTAGTCAGCAATTGAGCATTGGCTTGTAAGTTTTTAAGAGCCTTTTTTGTATTACGTTGATACATAAATACTATTTTTATTTTCGAGTTTGTAGTGAGTCTGCAGGGAGAAAAAAGTCTGAAAAAGCCTTTCATATTGTGTCTCAGATTACACCTACTTTATACAATATAAAGTAGATGTAGCATATTCAGGGCAAACAAATACAATAGGCTGAGGTCTTCAGGTGCAATGCTGTTCTGCTTCTGACCGGAATGAAGCTAACTTTCTTCATAGCAGCCAGTATGGTGTAGCATTTTGGATTCCACGGAATCACAGAATGGGTTGGGTTGGGTTGGTTTTGGTTGGAAGACCACCTAGTTCCAATCCCTCTGCTGTGGGCAGGAGCACTTTCCACTAGACCRGGCTGCTCATTTATGTAAAGCAGTGCTGGTAGCACATCGGTGTTTTGACTCCTGCTGAACAGTGCCTGCACAGTATCAAAGATTCCTTTCAGTCTTGCTCTGTCCCCTCCAGCATGTAGGCTGGGTTGGGAAAAAAACTGAGCTGGGACAGTGCCAGGACAGCTATCCTGAATTGGCCACAGGGATATTCCATGCCAGGTCACATCATGATCAGCAAAGAACTGTGTAGATCTGTTGGTTCTTAGAAACCGCTTGGGCACTGTTCTGCTTGTGGAAGGTAGTAAATGGTTGTCTTTGCATCACTTTATTCAATCTCCTTCACTTACTRAACTGTCTTTATCTTGAYCTATGAGTTTTCTTGGGTTTTGCTCTTCCTTTTYTCTCCCCTGTCCCACTGGGGTCATGGGTTGGAGAGAGACCAGCAGTGGTTTAGGTGCTTAGGGGCTGGACAGCATTGACCCACCACAACTGCCAAAGCTCTACAAAGGCAGGTGGGAATGTGTTCATGAGAGACGTATGTGTCACCTAGAATATTTTTAGAGMGGTAGTCAGGAAATACTTGAATAAATATGAATTATCAGCTTGTAAAACAAATGTGAAGGAACGCTGCTGCAAGACCTAGCTCTTTGTCTGTGAAGAATTTGTTGTATATGAATCACACACAGGCAGAAGAGTTTCAAAAGTTTGCATGCCACTGCAACAAACTACTAGTACAGTTACATGTCTCTGTGTCAAAAATAGGTGGAAATAAATCAGCAGTGTATTACACTACTTCTTACTGTTTGATAGTGAAAGAAAGATGATTTTTTTTCTATCGGATTACTATTATATTCTTCTTTTCCCAGGTAGAGTAATGCTGCACAGTGCTTTAAGAATAATTACAATTGCAGAAACTAATTGGAATCTTCCAGGAKCCTGTTACCCACAATCATATGTTAAATATACTTGTCCTAAGATACACAGTTGGAGTCACTGGTAAGTTAGTTTAATTTCCTGTTTGCATAAAACTGCATAGCAATTATACTTTCTATTCTCATGTAGTTTCATTGAAAAGTGTTGGTTTGGCTGTTAGGTGTTTGGACTTTAAATAAACTCCAACAAAACACAACARAAGACAAGTCACCACCAAAATGCAATAAAACCGTTTCAAAGAAAAAATGTCAAAGGATAGAAGTTTAATAGTAAGAAATGAAGAGGAAGCAGTTTCTGTGATTCAACCAGTCAAAAATCCATTGAAAGTTTAGCTAGAGAATGAGAAGACACTGAACAGCCAATTAAGTATCATTAGTGGGTATTCTTTCCTTTTCATGGTATAGTAGTAATGCAAGGACCTTAGACACGCAGACTGATTTTTCTGCTGTCTCCTCCCATCATGCATTCAGGATGACCCATTGATGGAGTAACTGCATTCACTAACTGCTTAACTACTCTCGCTGCACCTGGATCAACATCATTTGGCTCAAAGGCCAGATAGGGAAAGACTTCAAAGAGATTTTTATGAGAGTCAAACCTGAAAATCTTATATATTGAACTTTGTCTTGAATTGATTTTGCAAAACAGAGTTGCTCCTTTCTCTGAAATTCAGCAATTATTGTTTCAGCGATAGGCAGGACTTATGAAAGCAATGATGGCTTGGATATAGACTCCCSTTTCAAGTGTTACAAACTCTAGGTTTTTGAAGCAATTATTTTTCAAGGAAGTATCTATGCTCTCCTAAAAGCTCTCCCTAACTTTAAGTCTTGGGAATTGTTCCATCCGTAGCTTTTTCTCTCATTGCAARTGGGAGTTGCTCAAAGAATTACATTTTGTGAATGAAGAAAATGCTCAACATCCTGAGACTCTGAATTGCCAAGTCTATTCAGTGCCTAAAATAAGACCACAGTTATTTCGGTTCAATTTCACTGAACTTTCTAAAATGATAAAACCTTAAAGCCTGTGAGAATGAACTGTAGTTCATTTGGCAAACTCTACTGTTGCCAGAGTAAGTTCAGAGTTGCCTCTGTGGCATAGTGAGCTACGCGCTGTGGCTAAAAATTGCATCATATTTTCTTCCTCTGTGCCAATGAAAGTGTTTTTTGGGAGACCCTCTTGTTACACAAACACAGCACCTCACAACTGCGGATTCTGACCCGATGTAATACTAGTGTGAACAACAGTAAAGACCAAAGTGGGAGAGTTTGCTGAATGCATACTTTATTTTAACCTGCTGCCTTGCTCAGCAGAGTTCGTCCTAAAAATGCTGTAAGTTATAAAAATGTGTAGTTTTTATATTTTTTGAATATTTCCTCATATAAATTGTAAAAAAAGAGTGTTGTTCTGCCAGGCTTTCCCCAGATAACATTTCCTGCCTCTGTAGTATTCTACACTCATTCTGGAAGAGTATCGTGCTTGTGAACAGGCCTTTATTTTCAGGGATGGGGCTCCACTTATTCTTTTTATAACCATAGTTTCTAGTATTTTTATTCACATTTTCTGAAAGAGCCTTATGAACGAGCCTTATGAAAATTCTTTTGATGTTTGGTTTGTTTACTGTGATCAAAAGTAAATTAAGTACAACCGAAACAACCTATAATTTACTGTTTCCACTTCCAATGTTACTGGCATTAGAGCTGGTTAATAATATAGGAATGTGCACTGTAGATGCTAACTCTGTTAACTCTGAATGACACAATTCGAAAAATTTCAAGACAGCTGTTCAAAAATCCTACTTTCTACGTCAATTACTCTGTGTGTTTGAGACATGGACCACAAGACTGCACAATGAAAATTAACTATGAAGAGTTACTGTATTTTCTTTGGTAAATTTAAGACACAGGTGCTTCAGTTTATATTATGCAGAAATACTTATCAGCTAGAGGTCTCAGGTAGAAAATTAATACCTTATGAGCTGCTAAGTTGGAAAAACTCATGCTTTTCTAATTAACATACAATATCTAGGCCAGTTTTTAGATTGAATACACTTACAAAGCCACCTTTGAGCTGTTCCTGTAAGTGCATCTCATGATGGGTGCTTTTTCCTAGGATGTGAGCAGCCTGCTCTCTTCTGCACTATTGTCCTTTTCAGTTTGCTCCTTCACTACCACTACATCAGTCAATAATGAGTTTTTCATGTTTGTTTCCTAAGATATCTGGTGTCCTCTTTACTTTGGGAACTACAGATGTAAAGAATTTTACTGTCTCTTTTCTTGGCCAGATTTTTAGTGGAACTAACAGAAATATTTTATAATTAAAAAACCCATCAGGCAYTTCTGTGTCTCTGAGCAATGCCTAATGCAAACTCCTGTTATAAAATTYAGCGTACTCTTTGAGCAAACTTGAGTTATACCAGTGGAATCAGCCAAGTGCCCCCTGGCACAACCACTTCTATTATGCTCAATGACAGCAGCTAAGAAACGTGTAGAGGATCTTCTAAATGCGTATTCTTACCTCATCTTTTAGCTTTGTAGCTAAATATGGAAAATCCACAGATGAGTGTGTATTTATTAAGCCCTCCAAAGTGGTTGTAATWAGGGAAGGTTTAGATTAGRYATTAGGAAAAATTTCTGCACAGAAAGGGTAGTCAAGCATTAGAAAAATCTGCCCAGGGAAGTGGTGGAACTACTGTCCCTGRAARTGTTCARAAAATACATAGATGTGGTGCTTAGGGACGTGGTAGGGAATGTGATGTGTTTGGCATGTATAAGGTAGCTAATCTGTACAAGAAACACAAACTGTAGGTTTGGTTATTGMATGATAAAGATGACAATTCATTAATCGATTTATAGACATAAATACATTATTGTTCAAGAAAGAAAACCCTTGAATTTAATTTTTAAATTAAAACAATGGTSTGTTGCAGTGATTTATTTGATTGCTCTACAGCTGTCTGACACATGGTGAGATTGCTGAAGCATGGACCCAAACAGCCAACACTACATTTAGTTTTGTTTGTTGAAATAATGAAGGGGTATTAATGATAAAGTACAAAAKTGTGTAATAGAAAGTAATGTACTGTGAAATAAAATTGTGTTTGGAAATCAAGAAAAATACAATGACAGTTGAATGCTTAGATGTATCTGGAATCCACTTTATATCTTTTTTGTAGAAGAATGGTTGGGACATACAGGCTATGAAAAATTACAGGAATGTGTTATGAAATCAGATTAATTTATGAAAAAGCAAATACTGACTTCAGGTTTTTCTTGCAGTACTGGAACTGGAAAAAAGGGTTGAAAATGACCACATGCTACATACTTATTGACTCAGGTTTGCATTTTCATATAACAGATTTTTGCATTCTGTATTTTAGGAAGCTASCGATAGTGATTGTGTGTTAAACTTCAGTCAGAGAAATATTGGTCATGGATATTATTCCAGTATGATGATAATAATGGATTATCAWTTTCAAAAAACTTCTGAAATGCATGCATATATCATGTGCTTCCACATTCTTCACGGACACTTATCACAAGTCAACAAATCATCTCTCATACAAAAAAACTGTTTCTTAAATATTATTTGCTTAAAACTAATAGAAATGTAACAATTTTAAATTATTGTCTGATAAGATAATTAGTGTTTGCTTAATGATAGTACAATAAAAAGATGCTTACTTTTTACCATGTTGTGTTTCAGCAAAATCAGATAAATTAAAATGGCACTACTGAATATGCCATGTGCTCCAATAAACTATTATAAAGTTTGTAATTATTAGCAGAGCCTATTTAGGTTTCTTTTTGTGATACAAAGATTGCTTGCCTGAGCTTGTGAGATCCTAAATAACATGCTTTAAACCACTTTCTCTTTCTGAATCTACTAAATGCTGAGCACTTGTGTGTTACTAAAGAACTGAATATTTAACTCATTGGAAAATCAAATAAACACCTGCTAATAAGCCTGAAGTATTGTTCATTASTTTTCAGAAATTCACAGTAATATTATTTACTTTTAAGGATGTATGAAATATTAAAGATCCATATTTTTAAAAGCATGTTTCTCTAGTATCAATCTYTTGATTTCATGCCCAAACCCAAGCACTTTAGACTATTTTAAACTCCATTTTTCAAAATAGTTTTTTCATATTCACCCTAGTGACTGAATATTATCTTAAGAGATGAAAGACTAAATTCATTAAACTCTTCCCACCTTCAGAGAAATAGCTCCCATCAAAATTACATTTGGCTTAATTTTCAGGGCAGTTGTGGTACTGGTGGCGGTAATTATAATASACTCATTGGAATGTGACAAAGCTGTTTAAAAAAAAAATCAGTACAAATGTATCATGTATGGCAGTTGCCGGGAGACAGACTGGGCATCAATTGCAGTCTTCATATACCCAGCAGTTATAACTTGTAAATATTTCAGGTAAGAAAAGCACYAAAGGTTTTATATTCAGTCATCGTGTTATCTTCAAAAAGAAGACTGGTTTTGGTATGGATTTTTGCAAAAGGTGGAATGTAAGGTTATACTTCTTAGCCCTGAATCCAATTGTTTCCATTTCGAAAGACTTCAGCATTTTCTTAACTGTGTTGTTTTCTAAGCTACTTTCTAGTGATGAGGAATGAATGAGAGATTAAGTCATTGGTTTGGACTTGGGAGATCTCAGCACTACCCTATGGATGCTTCCTGTATAACATTGGGAATATTACTCCTTTTCTCTGGCTTGTTTTTCAGATCATTGCTATAAAGTCAATTTGTGTAATGAAAACCACATTCTCTGAAGTCAAAGGAATGAGAAGATATTTGAACCATCTATTACCTAAGAATGCCTGGCACCCTCTGCAGACAATAGATTGTTTTTGTTCATGGTGAGTCATGCACTAATTTCTATGASAATATCAATTTTTCTAACAGGAGAACAACAGTCAGCCCCTACGAAGATTATTTAAGRAGCAAACTGAATAAGGCCATAGTGGCATTAGAACATTATAAGTAAAACCAGAGACAAAAACTATTCTGTGCACTAGTCATGGAAAGGGGYAGGATAGTTGCACGAAATATGAAATTAATCAAAAAATCTAAAATAATGGGTTGTGCGTACTCCGATCTTACTGGGGCGTTCAACCATGAAAGGTTTCTATGCGCCAAAGAAAATGCAAGTGTTGATATCTTCATCATCTCCTGAGGCTTTCCCCGCTAGAAAATCATCCTGGCAATAAGGCACAYGTCTCTCTGTGTGGCATCCGTGAGAATAATAATTATGAATCTGTGTTGGAAGCAGGCACTTTCGTGTGGCACGGTGGGGAGCTATAGGCTGCTTTGTAGAGTAGAGGCTCTTAGCACCTGGAAGTTAACGTGCTTCTCAGTCTGCCAGTACCAGTGCTGGGTATTTACAAAATCGAAGATTTCTTTCAGAAGAAGGAAAAAGTAAACACAAGCTTTCACTGGTCACATTTACTTAACTTTTTATTTTGTTCTGTCGATTTTGTTAGAGTAAAAACAAGCATAGACAGTGATGTCTGCTCCCCAAAAAAATTTTAATCCACAGTAAAACCAGAAGTTGCAAATAGCAATTATTTGCCAACAAAGGGAAACTAAAAAAGCTTGTAGGCTTTGAGAAGAAATCCAGCTTCTACTGCATATTAGGTGAGCATTATTATGGTTCCTAATTATATTTAATGTAATTTCTCATAGTTTTCTATCAATGAAGCAGGCACAAATATCAAGATATTAAAATATTGACTAAATATTTTAAGTCATGCATATAAATTTGAGATGCTCACCTGCTGCAGGATAATTCCTCCACAAATACTCAGAGATCAAAAGAACAAGAAACATAAAGAAGAGAACTGCAACTGAATAGTTCAGTGGAGCTGTTTGCTGTTTAGGCATCTGGTATCTGTTTTCTCACAGGTTTAGATTCGTACCACACTAGTAATTGATTTCCAATCTCAAGGCTTCTCAATATTTGCAGCTTCCCAAGGAACATCAAGCTTTTCCATCATCTAGTCCATGACCTCTAGAGCCCCTTTTCAATAGCAGTTACCAGCGGGGGCTACTAGAACTCTTTGACACTTGGTCATAACTTCCACATTCCCATTTTCCATTCACTAACTAAATGATTAATGAGGGGAAAAAAACTGATGGTATGAAACAACATCACTGCTTAATTCTGCTCTTCTCACTTGCATGCTCTCCCCATGCTGTCTTTAGCTGTACAGCTGTACTGATTTTTGACATGAATTGTGTGGTCTCATTCAGGAATGGCATGATAGGTTTAAGMATAGGTTGAGTGCATACCAGGGAAATCCAAAACGCCTTGTGGCTCTGAGCTAGAGGGCCACTTGCTGTCCATGCCACAACTGATGGCCCCATCAGCAAGATAGCAATTAGATAGTCTCTAGCAGCTTCTCAGGAAGTCCCTTTTAATTAAAAGCTTGTCTTTTAACACCAACACCAAGCTTCTACGCAACAAAGAAGCATTTCCCACCATGTAAGCTTTCACATCCCACTGAGCAAATGTTGACTCCTCTCTTCAGCATGATAGAGGAAATTACTGTTTTGCCTTTGTTTTCTGTGCTGCTGCAAGAATGTGAGGCTTGAGATGGTTTTTGTTTTCTTTCCTACACGCTTTCCAAGATAACAGAACCATGAAAATCTGAGAAATTACTTGCAATGGGGCTTATTAAACTTGTATAAATCTGATTTTTATGGAGCCTACACTGTGACTTTCACTTATTGAAAGTAACAGTAASAGACTAATGTGAAGTTGCGAGCAGATTAGCAGGTTCTTGCTGCAGAATGTTTCAGAATTTATGTTCAAGGAAGAATCTGCCACTCAAATTGCCTAGGTGCTTAGATTGTAGCTTTCATTTCAAGAAGTAGGAAAACAGCATGTCGAGGTCTTCRGAGATTCAAAATGTGTCTAATTATTTACTAGAATCATAACTCATTGTTTAGGAGGAGGTTAGTAAAAGGAAGACCCAGATGCTACTATTTGTTTGTTTCCAATAGGTTGTAATGATAACATCAATACGGTTTGAGAACTGCCTATAAGGCAAGGAATCCTTTCAGACACCAGTTTGACAACAGCAAGTTTTAAAAATTGGACTTGGAAATTTTCAAACGTATTTATAAAAACTCAATTCACTTCTTTGAATTTATAGCTTTCCCCCTTAGATGGATCTATTTCCCACAAAGGTCATGAATTTACGAGAGTACATTTTATCTATTTTGTTCATTGCAGTGAATTCACTTCATATTATGAACAAAGTTTTGAGTAACTGCTGTAGTAAATGAACAAAAAATCAACCTGTAAAAAGGTAACACATTTATTAAAGAGCTTTTTCCATCTATATCCATCAGTCCCATAGTGTTATATCCTACTATGCCTGATAGGAAAAGTGCCTAGAACATTGGTGACTACTGCACAAGGCCAAAGTTTACCAAGTGTCAAGATCTTTTTCATATAATTCCCAGGCTTTCTAGGGTACATCCTGTGTGACTAGTGTATGAATTCAGTATGAAATTTCAGGAGAGAGAAAGAATACAGCTCTGCTCACRTTAAGGCTGTGCAAAATATTTCAAAAAATATTTTTACAAAAGCATGTGTGGTTGTCTCTTGTAAAAAGATACATTTCCATTAAGTAATCATGTTCACATTATATAAATGCCACTACTGAGGTAAAAATGCAGTTCAAAAATATTGTACATAATGAGCCACAGTGTTGGTTACTTCTAGTTGCAGAATTAAGGAGAGTACAGAGAAGGAATCTGTATCTCTTTCCTGATTTCCCCGTGAACCTACCTGCTCACAAACATGGAAATCATGATAGTGATTGTAGCATCCAAATTGCCAAATGTGTTGGAGGAAGGTAAGGTATTCCATGTGTTCTGTATTTTCTTGAGAGCTTTTACTCCTCCTATCCTTGAATAAAACTCTGTTCCCATTAGCGTGAAACATGCAGTTATCAAAGGAGCCATAAAAAAGCTTTTCCCTTGAAACTCTGTTTTATGGCTTTGAAAATACTACCCCACTTATAGGAGGAAACACCAAGGGAAAGAGTCTTGGATTGGCTCCCTTTAAAGGAATACTATTTTAAAAATGATATTAGGTCTTTAAAATTATTGGGAAGGATAAGAATTTCTCAGAGCTGTCAAAGACTTGTTAAACATTAAATTCCCATGAAGCAGGGGAGGAATGAACCAGCTGACCCCTGTGGAGGTACCACATTCCCCTCAACAGCAGTGGAGGGAAGGTTTCAGCATGGCTGTATYGCCTTCCATGAAGGAATGCCTTTCAGGAACATCTTGCATAGGATTGGCTTTCTGGAGTCAGGGGGCTTGTGGTTGTTATTGGGAATCTGTAGAAGCAAACAGCTTGCTGCCTATCCTGGCACTCCCTATGGGATGCACCTGCCAGGTCTGGGGATGTAGTGAGGAAAATTGTCATCTATGTTTTATAACGTGGACTTTCGCTTTCTCAAGGAAAGGGTAGATTTTTCAGCGTTCTCTAAAGCTCAAAACATGGAAAACAATCAAATAAGGAATATTTCTCAGGGGATGGCTCTGCAGAGACATGTTGTTGTCTTTCTGTGATATGTCTGTAATTTTGAATTTCATCTTCTGCTACTGTTATCATTTTTTTTCCCAAAAATTACTCAGTGTAGGCGCATACCTACTCTACAGAGAATTTGTTCATTTTAAAGGGCTTCTCAGTGTTTCTGTCCAGTCTTCAGAAGGCTTCTTGTCATCAGATTTTATTGTAGGGTGTTCTGGTTTTGAGTTTGTCAGGTCTTTCCTCAGAGAAGTGGGTCACCATTACTAAATTTCCTTGAATGTGTATTTTTTCATTTAGTCTCTTCTTCCATGTACTAATTCCTTTTTTTCATTTGCATTATCTCCCACAAATCTCTGGATCAGTATTGGGGTATCTCCATGTGCACACATACAGATACACACACACAAATATGGCCTGTAAGGGGAGACCTTATACAGGGTGTTTAAACTGTCTTTCTGGAAAGATTGATTTCTTGAGACATTTTGAGGTGCATGTGTCTGAGGGAAAGTGACAGGTCGGGCCTTGCCCTGGAATGGCAGGACGCTGTCCTGTACCCCCCACCCCCTAGAGCGCAGCAGCGGCTGCCAATCCCTAATCCCTGGCACACCGGAGGCAGTGATCCACACCTGCCTCTGGAGCCCCTAACCCACATCCTGAGTGGCCAAATGACCAGAAGTCCCACCTGGGGGACCTGGGGCCCAGGAAGGCCAAGGGGTATTTAAGGCCAACCACGAGTCAAGCACATGTCTTGACCATACCTCCTCTTGGAATTTCTATTRGCTGAACTCTGCTGGAACCCAGGTGCTATATATATATATAGCATATGTATATATAGATATATATATATAGCATATATATATATGCTATATATACATATATAGCATATATATGTATATATAGAGATATATATATATATATATCTATATATGTATATATATCTTTTCTGTCCTTCTCTTTTTCTCTTTCTTCTTCTTCTAAGTCCCTCTTCTTGGAATTTCTAAGTAACTTAAAATCGAACAGCCTTAGAGTTTGTGAAGTTGAATGGGTTAAGCTAATGCTTTGAGAAGTGTTTTATGTTGATTGAATGCTGCTCTGAACCTTTTGCCAAAGTTTTCTGATTCTCTGAAGTTGCCAGTAATGTCTCTTTTGTTGCTTTGGCCTCTTGAGAATATCTTGTTGTTGTGGGAAAGTAATGTGCAAAAAAAAATAATAAAACTAGTAATTAAAACAAATTATTWTGTCTTGTGGAAAAACCATGAACCTTTGCTGGATTTGCTTATTGAACTGCACGATGGAATAGAAAAGCATGTGGGTAGGAGATTAGTAATTCATAATAAGTCCATAATACAAATAACGTGATTTATCCTACTATTAAGTTAACATGCACAATATACTACATTGGTGTATTTCTAGGTGAATACACTATTATAAGAGGGAATTTAAAACACTTTGTTGTGATAACTTCCATAAGGAAGTAGGCATCATTCCATCCAGGAGTGGAGATAAAATGCTATTTCAGCTTTTTAAAAGGTGGCATTTACTGTCTATTGACATGATAAAAAAGAGGGAAATTTTAGGTATTTTATCAGTGTCCTGTGTGTAGGGAGATTTTCCTATTTTCCTCCTTCTTTTTTTTAATTTTAAAAACTTGGAGAAAGGAAGGGAGATTATAGGAAGCCTTTAAATTTCCAGTATCTTTTTATTTTTTTTCTTTCCTCACACATGGGTAAAGATCATAAAAAAAATTGTGACCAGGAAGGTCAATGTGTTCAAACAGAATTCAAATCTGTATCCAGGCCTGCCGAAAATCTGCTCTGCCAAAATGATCTGTACTCTGAGGTACAAAATAATATTTTTGAGTTGCTTTTCAGGCAGACAACTTGACATGCACCAAAGACATGTAGTAAAAAAAAAAAAAGTTGTACTTCCTATATTGCATAAAGTAGAAAGAGGGTTAAAGAGCAAAGATTACACGTTGACTTTCTTTGCTCTTATGTGATAAAAGCATGTCGTTGCATTCGCAGGGGCAACGGCTAACAGAAACTAAAAATGAATTTTCTTTCTCATCTCCAGTTGTAATTGACTTTCATCTTCTTTGTTGCCACGGGCTATTATTCCCTACACCTGCACTCAGCCAGGAACATAATGAGAAAGAATCAATCTCTGAAGAGAAAGTTGTCACCAGCCAATAACATCGGGCCACTTTCATGGGTCTCGCAGTGTTTCATCCAATTGCCAAAATGCCTGGCCAGGATGAACTGGAGAGTCTCTCAGCTGCTCTTCCTGGTGAGTACAAAATCACAGGGTGCTAGGCAGGCGACCTGGAATCTGGTATTAATGTGGTGAGATTCACTGGGGCAAAAGGAAAGCAGTGTTAATTTGTGTATCCAGAATGGATTGTCTAACCAGTGATGGGCAGGAATGTATGAAAAGCGTTATTTCTGAGAAGATGGGTGARTGCTTCTGTATTCTCTGTGCGTTGGCTTTTTTGTGTTCAAAGCTGCTMGTTCTCTGTGATTCTCTGAGGTTAAAATTCAAGTATTGCAGAAATTTATTGATTAATAGCAAACTGGCAGGGTATTCACTGAGAATATTTGTGTTCTAGGCTTTTTGACTGCATGTACAAGTATTCTCATCATGACTGGATGAGCATTGCTGTTAGAATCAGTTTCCTGGTGTTGACATTCATAACTATCAATTTTAAATGATCACTCTGCAAACTTTCCACATTAATTCATTTATTTCAGCAAATATTTCTACTACTAAACTAATTTGCTCGAATGCAAATATGTAGATGATATAGATATTTTCAAAATAAATATAATGAGGTTTTGGCCGTCTTGGGAAAGCATGCTTACCTTTTGTGTGGAAGAAATATATAAAATATAGCATCACTACTGGAAGTGTGTTATTTCCAGGCTYACCTCACAGTAGATCCGAAAATAATGAGTCTGCTGAGTCATCAATTCAATAGTTGTCATTGACCTGTGTTGGATACACAATAATGATTGACTTGATCTCTCAATCAAAACTGAATGGTAGTTCAGGATATGCCACAGCCAAGGCACAGAGCGCTTGATGTTAGGAGGGCAGGAGGGCAGAACTGATTCTTTCTCTGCAGAAGGACTGCAGAATTGGAAATATTATAATGATTTTTTAAATTTTTTTTTTCACCCTTAAAAACTGGGATTGAAAAACGTTTCAGAATTGATTGTAAMAACTTTTGGAAATCTTTTCTTTGGTGAAGGCGCTTCTGTCAGAACTCAACAACGAACAGTTAAGATCTGTTAAATTGGGCAGAGTTTATTTCCACGGAGCCCAAGACAAATTTGTCAGCATGAGAACCCAACATCTACCCCCAAATTCTTCCAGTTTAGATTCAGGCAAGCTTACTCCCCTCACAACTTCAGACAACGTGGTGGTATAACACCTTTCACAGGAGAAACATTYGGAGAATCTGCATGTACTGAAGAGAAGCTCAGAGGGAAATGTGTCCTGTGAGAAATGCACATTTTACTTTCATTTAGGGTGTCTGAGTTCTCACAGAGGAGGAGCTTAGCAGAGTGAGTTACCAGGGCTTATCTGGACAGACAGCAATCTACAAGCCCAGACAAAGATTTAGACAGCTGGCAAATCAGACGTAAAGAGGTTCTGCAGCTGACCGAGGCATTTAGAAAAGGACTTATCACGTGTTTAAGTAGGAATTGAACTCCACAGATTGACACACACAATCTCAGCTGAGAGGATGACATGCTGTATTTCTGGGCTGGCAAGTGTCAGTGTCTTAAACTATTCCATTTTCCCCCAGTATATATTTATTCCACCTGTTGTCTGCTCCTGTGACAGTTTGTCTGGTCCGACTGTTTATAAATCCAGTGTCACTGGCTGTTTCTGAAGTAGCCCAGATGTTAAAGAAAGAAATGGGATGAAAGGAGGGAAATGAGAAGTCAGTTCATGGATACATTAAAAACCTTTTATTCAGTCTTTTTTTCACACTCATTTTGTGAGGCTTGGATTATAGTTTGCTTCTGGGAAAAGCCAAGACCTTGTTCTGTTCCTGAGGCCGTGGACATGCCCAGATTTGATCTGTGAAAACGGACTGACATGCTGGCTCYTCACATACACTGAAGCTTAAAATCCCTAGGGAGTCTTCTCTGGCTAGCTCATGTGGGTTGGAGAGCCTGGCTGAAGTCRCCTGGCTTTGCAACCCTCACACTGAGCCACAGCGCAGCTGTGGTCACTTTAGCCTCTGTCTGTAGATGGAGCCATCTTCCTGCAAACCTTCCTGCAGCCTTCCTGCAAATCCTACTTCGACTCTGTCTGGTAAAGTTGAAGAGATCCTGCTCCTTGGGTCATCTTCTTTGCAGGCTTATTTAGGCTGAGACTGGTCTAACCGGAAAAATGATATCTGATCTTCATGGAGACATTTTTAAAGAAAAACTTTAATGGTAAGACCTTGCCTAATCAGAGTGACTTCTTTTAAAAGTGTTGTGATTAAAAGTGGTCAATTAACRTCTTATTCCAAACCCACTGATTATAAAACCAGTTATATGGGAGCCAAACCATGCAGTTCTTTCTGGTTGCAACGGAAATAAGTCACATCGAAACAAAATTAACTTTTTAACTGCATTCACAACTTGTAAATAGGCTTTCAAAAATGAATCCCYGTGCTGCCTTCTTTCCTAGCACTCCCCACTGCAGCCTTCACCTCAGGCTTTCACAAAGTTCTACCAGCCCAGCAATTCCACGCTCTTCAGCTCAGTCCAGAGAAGCTGATTGCTACTAATCTGATACCCTAGATTTATATCCTAACATTGGAAATGTCAGGTGGTGTTTCCCCATTGCCAGGGTATGCTGCAGCTGTTTTCAGAACACAGTTAGGCCAAGAGCTGATTTAAATTATAGCTGTAGTGCCATCAAATGTGATTTCACTYGTACAAATCTAAAAGCAGAGCATGTGCCAAATGGTTCCAATAAAGCAGTTCCCRTATACACTCCTTGTGTAGCTGAAGTGCAGCTTTATCTGGAAAAGAGAAATTTCCTCAGACACACACAATAAAACAGTTTTTAAAACCATAAATCTGCTAAATGTTAACTACTCATAYACTCAATAAAATAAATTGATGTTATAGTATATTTTTTGGTACAATATGAGCAAATAAACAGATTTCTTTTTCTGTTTAAGGAAAGAACAGCAGCAAGCAGATACATGTTCTGCACTTYCAGTGACCCATTGCTTCCTCACTCCTCACTGTCTATGTTCCCTACCTTCCAGGGSTTCCTCATCCGTGCCAGCATTAGGACTGTGTTTTGAGGGTTTGCAAAAATAATAATTTTCACTGGATGATAAATCAGGAAGTGAAGCTAATCAGAAATTCCTAAAGGAATATACCAGTATGGCAGTTTTAGGTATTGCACCTGAAATCACTTCTCTTTTGGGAAGATTGTTGGTGTACTACAGCCTAGGCATGCTGATTGATAACTCAATTCTGCTTATTTATGTGGATAATTTTTTCCTGGAGCAAGTTTAGTTAGACAATTTTTCCTTTTTGGTTCTAGGAAAAAAATTCTTACCTTGTTGCCAATGTTGCAAGCCATTGCTTTTCAGAGGATCCGCAGTAGGTAAGAAAACAGCATCCCAGGCTTTCTTGAATGTTCTAACCTGAAAACCTAGTCCAAGACAGAGCAAATGGAACAACTGCTGAAGTGCCACACTCCATTTAAGTAAGTCAGCAGATACTTATTCATATACTTCTCTGTGAACTTGTTTTCTTTTCGAGGCTACTCAGTAATTCCTTCAGCTTAATGAGATAACATTTGGCAACCACTGAGCAACTTTGATTTAGTGATGTGACAGTCTTAAAAATCTGCGGCAAATGTGCTCAGAGCTGGCTGCTGGCTCTCTGGCATGCGAGCAGGTACTGACTTCAACTGAAAACATGTATTTTGTTACTGACAGAAACTCCACGTTTCCTCTGTGTTACTCGTACTGTGTGTCAACCTCTGTCAGCGTGGGACTGCTTGCTGTCATCACATGAAATTAGCCTAACATGTAAACTTATTCACTTCTGGGTATTAACAGCCAAGGGAGAYTTTTACTTCAGAATGATATTCCAAGCGTAAGGAAAACATATATAAGGAATTCACTCCGTGTTTCCAGTCTAGCTGAGTTTTCTAATATTTTAAGTATTGCAACCATACTTCTTGATGTTTGTAATTCAAGCTTCCCTTGATAAYACAGTTTAAAAAAGAATCTGAAAGCTTATCCTTGGGAACAAAAACTGCATTGGCTTCTAAATAATCAACTTTTAGCACTGAAGACGGTTATGTAATGGAGCCCAAAGGAGTATGAGTATTCCTTTCTRGAAAAAGTGATGCTTCTCAACATTATTTATTGATTTCCTCTGATACAATTGTAATCCAATTGTTTCTTTGATAAACCTCACTCAGAAGTCAGCGGAGGCAAAGGCTGTGAAACAGAACCAGAACGGAAACAACGGAAAAAACTGACAGGAACAATTAACCCCCTGTCCCATTATTCATTACTATTTTTTTCCTCAAAAATCTGGGAGATTGACATGTTCTTTAGAATTAGAAAACAGATCTTGCTACATTAGCAAAGTTGTGTTTGGGGGGGGGAAAAAAAACCCATGCATATCTTTGTCATAAAGACCMTGATGTTTCCATCTCCATTTTTGTGACTGCTTTTAGACTTCATTTGAAGAAAATTCTGAAGTATGACTACTAAACCACTCTGGTTATAATAGGGAAATAATACTCTKATAGCACTGTGCAGTTCCCTCTGGATTCCATCTAACAGGAGAGCAGAGTTTCAGGAACATGTATCCAAAGGTCTGAGTGGTTTTAGTGATAATTACAGAAAATTTTCTTTGGACTTCCTCATTGCAATTAYTGGCATCAGGTCTGCATGACATGATTTTCTCGGTATTGAGTTCAAGGAACCCTAAAAGTAATTTCTTCACTTATGGAACTAAATATGTCATCCAGAACTTTGATGAGATGGTTACTAAAATCCATTTTAGTTCTGCTATGATTGGAACTTATTTTTTATTTGTTTTAATTTGGGAAAACAAGGATTTAAGACAAAAACGAGTTCCWGTATTGCTATTTTGCTTGAGGCTTGGCTAAAGACAGAATTTCTKTTAAAAGAATAGATAAGATAGAACCACATAATGTTGTGGTTTAGACATGGTATTCTCCAATTTAGTACTCCCAATAAAACCATATGCTGCTCTCCCTCACCCCTCCAATTGGAGGCACAAAAGGCAAAGATTTCAGGCTGAGATAAGAAACTGGAAACAGCGAAGAGCTAAACCAAATAGTAACAACATTAATTACAAAAGCTCTAAGAAACTATTCACAGAGAAAACAAAAAAACCTCAATAACAGACAAAACCAGACAAGTGCCTCCACCACGTGTTCTYGATCAGACAGAACCCTGTCTCTCCGGAAGAGTGTCCCTTTCCCTTGCCCCCAGCAAGCACGTGAGGTGGTATAGAAATTCCTAAATAAGTTTCAGTGCCAGACAAGAGCAAAACAATTGGTGTGCTCTGTTCTCTTGCTCAGAGAGATCCCCGGTGAAGTTGTTGAAGTTGTATATGGTCCAATGTTTCCAGCCATGTATTTAAATTTTGCATCTTGCTCTCCCCAGATTAAATATTAAACCCATATTTTTCCTAGCAATGAACCCTATTTATAATAGGTCAGAAACTAATTTTGTTTATGCATGTATARCTATGACTATATTTTTGCTAACTGGAATAACAATAGGCTCGATAGTAAGATGTTGCTGGTATTTGCTAGCATTTTCTGTAATGAMGGTGGACAGTCTTTTCTGGGTGACACTTTGTTTTATACCTAGATGGAAATGGGTCTCTCTGGCTCCTCAAACAGACTCTTATCAGAGAGYAAGATTTGGCTAAAGAATGTGTTTTAATTGTTCACCTTTGTGGAAGTATGAATAACATACACGATTTCTCATGCAAAGAGGTGCCAGGAAATTCTTTGTGTTGCTGGAGATTTCAATAGTCTGTCAAGACAAGGACCATTGATTTGATTTGCTATCTCTTCCGTACTTTGAAAGCAATCATGATTCCTAGTTTTAATATTTTTTTTTCACGTGGAATATGGATAAGTCATGGCAACAAATATAAAAAATATATACAGATATATATGTATGTGTTTATTTTAAAAATTTCAGGAGTTTTTCTTAAACTATTAGTATTTTAAAGTCTTTATCTGCAACCAAAATAAGCCATATATTCATGGCGTTTCCAGTGGGCTGTGGACTGGCTTTTCTGCTTTYCTATGTCAACAAAACATGCTTTTTTCAGTGGAGTTCTARTTTTSAAAAGATCTGCAATAAGATTTGATTGCTGAAAATTAATAACAACCTTTTAATTTGGTAAACATGACTAAGAGCCATGTTATTTCATTAAGAATAAAGAAAATATTTATTTGGTCTCTTGAGAAGTGAAACAGTACTTCTCAGTCATCTTCTCGCATGGGAATAGCCCTTTCACATCATCACTTATATCTTTTGTGCAAAAGGAGATGTTTGTTTACTCCTGTCTTTTCAAATCCATGTCACTGAACTTGCAATCTCTTTGCTAACTCACATAGCTATAATGGCCCTTGACAATAGTCTATATCTCATCTTTCCAGACTGGCACCATCTTAAAAGAGTAAAACACTAATGTGAAGAAAGTTTGACAATGGCAGCTAATGTGAGTCTGAGTGAATTTCAGCTTTTCAGCCAAAACATTTGCTAAAAAGCAAGTTCCATCGTCTCCAAACTATTTGCAAATTCAGCCAGGATTTACTGAACACTATTCGTAGATTGCAGGAGGGGGCTAGAGGAGACAGAAGAAGAGGGGAAAGGAAAGGCAAAGGGGCAGGGAMAGAAATCCTTTGCAGAAATAGCAGTTGCATTCCCCTTCCAGAGTGTGCTGTGGCGGATGCTGAATGACCCATGGCTGGCTGTGCTAGTACACGTGGGCAGCCACAGAAGACTTTCCATCCGATGGGCACATCCCCCAGGATGGCCCCAGGGGTTCAGCAGAGCTTGTACCACCTCTGCTCTCAGTGAAGTACAGCTTGCTTACTGTGTACTAAGAAATACAAGAAGAAAAAAAAAAAGTGAACATATTTCTGATGCCTACAAGAATGTATGTAAAATGCACTGGGAAGATGCACTTCACCTTATGCCTTATTGTAGTRCATTGTGGCCCCACGGCAGTGATGTAAAGTTCCTGTATTTCTTGGCACATGAAATCTCTCCCCTCTGCTGCTCAATCCCCATGATTAGATTACTGGTTTAACAACAATATTTTGTGTTTGGTTTCTTAGAGTATTTCTCTTTCGTTTTGCTGTAATGTTACAATTATCATGTCTTTCATAACAAGTACATCGGGGTTCTGGAAACCTCATTACTGCTCCTAACATGGTACAGTRTAATTACTCTGTTTTGTTTGGGGGGTGTTGTTTCTTTTGTTGTTTTCTTCACCTCTGCTCATTTTTCTTGCTCTCCTGCCCCTGCCTAACAAAGATTCACTGAAATAGAAAGCAGGCTTGTAATAACTGCCTGTTATGTTTTTGCTTAATGTACTGTGCAAAATGTGACAAGGATGAATGTTAGTAGATGTAACAGCAGTCAGAATGTTTCTTTATTCCAGCTGTTGTATCCTCCGTATGCAATAGGTAGAAAAGATGTTAAACAAACTGGGAGAGTAAGTTTAAGTTGTAAATCTAAGGGTCAGAAAATGCAACTCTACTTTATTTTTTTCTTTTTATTTCCCTGAACAGGAAAAAGAAGGTGATGAAACAGTGTAGTATCTAAGCCTAATATTTTTTTTTTCAATCATTGCTGTCCTAACTTTCTCAAGTATTCATAATATAAATAATTTTTTCAATACATACTGCAGAGAAATCTTTGTGGCATATTGAAATTGATCATGATTGCTGGCCCCTTCAGCTAGATGCTGTTTAACTAAGAAAACTTTTTGTTAATTTAATTCAGTTTAAATCATTCTTGGCATCCTACTAACAAACTGTATTAATAAACCATTCCAGTCTGACAYACATTTTTCAAATTGCAGTCACTGTAAACATTATTTAATTTATCTAATTACTATACGTTTASTTTAAATGCTAATCTGTCACAACACCACATGTATTTCTTACATTTTCTGAAAGAATATGCTGTATTTCCAATCTCCATACACAAGACATGAAACAGTTGCTGCCACCCATACTCCTYCTTATTCTAGCTCTGATTCTTATAGTTGAGAGGTATATCTGCATGCCAATTTTTACTGCAATGCTAATCTGAATRTATTCATCCTGGATGCATTCATCACCCTGGGCTATCTTTGGTATTCCAAGAAAAGATGTGGCATGATGTATATTCATTTTTTCAGTTCTACAACTCTATTTGTTTATTTGTAAATCAATCTATTTCAAGCCTCAAATCGAGGCTTGCAGTGTCAGACTGAATCAAGAATCAAGCAATTCCCTGGCTTCTGCTTTGACAGAAAYTCCAGGTTTTTCTGCAGACCTTTGCATAAGCTTTATTCTGTAAAGAAAAGGTATCTCTGTAGGTGAGAAAGAGACAACTATATTAGCAAAAGCTGCCAAGTAGGCTGACTTAAAAGTCAGCGTCAAGTGTAAATTTAATATAAAGGCAGTGACACACTTGTTATATTTAAGTTAGACTCAGAGAACCTGCTTYGGGGAGGATCGAGAGCTCAGGGCACTACAATTGCCATGATCAGATGCATCTGGAGTAGTGGATAGATATGCTTATTTTGTAAATGAACAAAYGTGTGTAATTGCATAATTGCTTCAACAATAAGTGTCCTGCAGGATCTCTGCCTATGGAAACTTAATTATGATACACATTTTTCTGGAAAGAATCAGAAAAAAGATAAGTCCAGAGTCATGTGCATTCATGTGTGCTTTTGTAAGTTTTGACAAATAAACTATTACTTTCCCTGAAAGAAAGCACAAAGCTTTTTAAAATGCCAGTTTAGAAACTGATTTATATTTCTGGACTCATTCTGTCCTACATTGCCTATTAACAAGTAGAGAGGAGCCAGCCACAGTCCTCATTCCAAATACCACTGCTCAGCATTGCTTTCGCATGTGGCACTGGCACATTGTACTTAGAGATGATTAACACTGCTTTGCACATGTCTCCATGTCCTGCCCCTCTCTGTCATAACTCCTCCCCTGAAAGCCTAGGTCACTGATCCAGCAAAGCTCCGTACTGCCTGCAACAGGACAGTACATGGAGAACACTTTGGAGTATTCACAGACTACTGATTTTAGCACAGCCACTGCAAGCAGCCAAAATTTTCCTTTGTTCCATGTGCCAATGGAAATGGGCTAACATTATCAGCTGATAGGACTGATCTTTGCTGTTTTCTGTATACCCAGTATACAAATTCTCACCTTCCCAGTACAATCACCAGATGAGCAATCCCACGCAAACGTTAGTTTTTTTGTAGTTTATATTTCATCACTATAGAAAAAGAATATATTTCACAGCTAGCATTGTTTATCCAGTTGCTTTTTGGAATCTTTAAATTCCTTCTATGCAGTCAGAAGAAACTTTATTTTTCTATCAGGACAGTAAAATAACCTACCCAAGTGGAATATTTTAGGTTATACTGTGATATTTCTGTTTGGTGCTGAATTTTAACATGTCTTTTAAAGGTTTTCTCCTGAGATGCATCAGTGAGCTATTTCCTCTGCTTATCTCTTCAAGAATCTGAAAATGTAAGATATAAAATGTATTACCTCATAGGAAATTTGTCTGTGAGTTACTTTATAGGATACCTGACTCTGAACCTCTAGTCTTGCAGTCRTAAGAGTCCTATTTAAAAGTTGTGGAACTGTCTCTTGCTTTCTCTTCAATTTCCACACTTCCTTTTGGACATTCATAATTAACAGCAAATCTCAGTTTTGATTTGTTTTCTTCTTAATCCTTTCCAGAAGCTGTATGGGAGACACTCACTTCACAATCCTGCTGATTAGAGCTGGGTAAATGAGTACTTCTATCAAGAGGGTTCCTGCCTTTGGAAAGGTTTAGAAAAAGGTTTTATTCGAGAATAAAAGACAGACAGATAGATGTTAGTCTGGGAGCTTCAGAAARAGACAAGCCTATCTGTCCCTCTCTGATTCATTATGCTGCAAATGTTGAAATGTTTTCCCCCAAGCCTTACCCAGCAGAGTTAGTATTTACAGGGCATTACATGAAATAAGATGTTATGCCGYGGGGAAAGCAGGATGGAAGGGGGAAAAAAAAAAGATAACTGTATAATATGAATTTCAGGGGAAGAACTTGCTGTTTTCCTCAGAGGCAGAGAGTAGGTGGAGTGCAAATCAAACCCACTAGAAAAGATCAGACTGATCTCAAGGTTCAGGTATACATTTCTAGGTTGAGCATGCATCCAGGCAAAAAAAATATGTTGAAAGATGGCTGTTTTGTKAATACAAAAGCGATACAAAGCTGAAGCTGACTTGCTCTTTGCCCTCTCACTCCTTTCAGCACACGTGGGGCTTCTTGACTTTCTTTAGCCATGCTTCCATCTTTCCTGTGGCACCTATGAGGGACTTTGTTTGAAGACGCCAATTAAAAATTTGAAATGCTAGMTTTTTCATAACTGGTTGAAAAGGAAGGCTCATGTGGAAGCTGGAAAGATGGGGAAGCCAACAACTTGCTAAGTGCCTCTCTATTTCAATAAGCAGGGGAGTATTTGGGAACTGAATTTCTGGACTTCAGCACCTAAATTCTTCTTTGTCTTTGCCCTTAGGGTTCRTAAATACCTCAGCTAATGATGACAAGAGGATTTCTCTGGCTTGTGGGAACTACATGGGGATAAATACATTTAGAAAGCTCACACTGTCATGGATCCCATGATAAAAGAGGCCAGCTAGCTGTCTATAGGGACATGATTKGGCTATTAGGAGCTTTGCATCTGGCTATAGATAGCCAACTTCCTCTCCTGCTAACAGCCAGCACGAGACCTATTAATAACCAGCTTTATTATACAGAAAACAATCTAAAACTTGCACATAATTAAATAACATTTTTTGTTTGGAGAGTTTCCATCATTCTTTCTCCTTAAGCTTTGGAGTATTTTACAAGGTGAAATAATAGTTTAAACAGACAATATGTATTAATAACTATTTTGAGGAAAGAGAAGGTGGAGGCAATTTAGGTAGTTTTGAAGTGTTGGGTTTTGCTGCTGCTGTTTGATTCTATTTCTTTTAAAGCAAAACAATCTAGCAAAGTAGGGGAAAAAAAATTTTAAAAAGATAAGAAAATGCAGCTTCTCTCTGTCAYCTTGTGTCATTGGAATTTCCTTCCCCTGCAGGCTTGCTGCTGGGCTGCTACAGGCACAGTGTGATGGCTTATCAGCCACTCTGAAACTCAGCAAACTTTTAGCAGCCTTATGTTGTTTAAGGCGTTGCTTTTGGGTTGCAGTCTCATGGCAGTGTTGCAAAAAGGTTGGTGTGCCTTTGCTGGCTGAACTTAACGTATGTTAGAGAGAAATCAGGAGAAAAATAACATGCTGGGGAAGCAATAAGAGCTGGAATCACAGGGTCGTGCCAAATATTGCCAGAACTAGCGGGAGCTGGTGGAGGGGAAGATGCTGCTTAATTTCCCCTCTGCATTTTGAGTCTACTGGGATGCATTTCTCAATCAGAATAACAAAGGCACTCTGGTAAAGTTAATTTCTCACACTTGCTCAGGTTGTTGATACGCAATCTCCAAAAGGCAGTGACAGGCCCTTTCCAAAATATTAGCCTCTGAAGAGTGACTCCTGGTAATTTCAGTTCCAATATACAATCCCCTTTCTAGAGCTAGATGTRGTCTTACTGATCAACAGCCTGGTCAGGACCACTGAGGTGAGTTTAGATCAAACACCTGCAGTTTGAATCAGACTTTTCTGTTATTTCAGTGCATGGTTACTTGTAAGAGAAGATATAGAATATAGGTTGAAATGCGCCTTGCCGAGAACAAGGGCCGTAGGGTGGTTATCACTGTGTGACTAAATAAGACTTGATCTTTTGACACAGTTCAGTCTCCTCTCAACCTCTAATTGTATCTGCTGTTCTGCCTTCAATCTGCAGCAATATGTTAATATCGTTTAGTAGCTGAGCCATTATGCCTAAATAAGGGATTGCAAATAAATAGGGGTGGACAGTTCCAAACATACAAATAAATAGAGAGGGACAGCTCTCAACATATGGCAGTGAATGCAGCCATAAGGCCTAAAATATGTATTTTAACTGCCAAGTTTTTGAGCAGCTTCCAACTGGCTTTCATTKGGCTTCAACTGTATGTCTGACAATCATTGTAAACGTGGGTTTTGTGCCATATCATTTTCGTGCTCAATGTGCTCAATTCATGCAACATTCGTTTGCACTATAGACTGAGACTGTTCAGAGAAGAAATATTTTATGTTTGAACTCAGTATAGTGGATGTAACTACTAGTGCAAAGTCATAGTTCATGTCACTRTTACTTTCCAGATTAATATAAAGGTAATAATTATTAACATCTGATACCAAGACCAATGCTCTCTCTCTCCATCTTTTCAAAGATTCTTTACTAGTGTTCTAGAACTATTATTTGACTGTCCAGTCTTTGTCAAATTGCTATCCAGTGTCAATCAAGCAAATCCTAATAATTTGTGCTTCGATGTAAAATAGCCGTGGTGGCATTTCAACACAAAAGAGCCACCTTGAGAAGAACTGAATCCATATGGCCTTTTCAATAATTTAATTCCTTTTTCAATTCTTACATAAATGAGAGCAATTATTGCTTCTCCAAGGCTAATCTGCAATAAAGGAAAATAGCAGTATGGTGGTGAGCAAGCACCTTAGAGGCCTGTGTCTAGCAGCTGGAGTTATTCTGGAGGCAAAACCTTCCTGGAAAGGCAGGGGAAGTATGAAATTTGAGGTTATTATTTCTCTGACTGTTGCTAGGGAAAGAAGACTGACAAAGAAGGCCATGGACTTGGGCCACTGCTGCCAGTTTGGAGAGGATGTCCCAGCCCTCCCTCCAGGCATCAGCATCCTCCCAATGGAAGCAGCAGATGCTAAAGACCCTACAGTGAGAAAAAAGGGATCCTCTAGAAAATACATTGTTCATCCACCCAATTGCCATCTCCTTCTGTACAGACCACATAGTAAACCTGCCACTTTTTTCATTCTCCTGCCCAAAATAAGGACCAAATTTTCTCATGCCTGAAGTTAGACCTGATGGTTACTATCTCTGGGCTCTTATACTGCTAGCTAGCTCCTGAGTGTGTGTTGATTTCAGAAAAAAAAAAACAAAAGAGGGATAATACGACTTTTTTCAACTTTAAACACAGTTTTCAGAGTAATATTAGTACCTGACTACATAAAGTAATTATGTCACTGAATCTGGAAAGTCAATGAGTTTTTTAGAACTGATTTTGCACTTTAAAACCCCTTCTGACTAAATACAAAACATCTTTTTAAGGGTCTTCCAGCAGGATATACTACCCTGATGTCACTCAGTTGAGCCTCCTCTGTTGATAGTCTGAGTATCATCAGAACCAATCAAGAATTAAGACCACAAAATTTAACAAGGTTTAAGAAGGCCAAAACTTCCAGAGAAAAATATGGTAAAAAAGCACTAKGGTGAGGACACTCTGTGCAAAGGGTATTTTACGAAGTTATTTTTAAGGAAAACATGAAAAAAAATATTCTTTWTACATAGGAGATCATTTTAGCAACATTTTAATGCTAGAAGCATGATACCTGCACACTGTGAAATGCACCCATTACATGAAATATTCTTTATAACTGGCAACATGTAAGGTAAATTAGCATAATAAATGTAAATACAATTTCTGCAATTATACTATTGCAAATCTTAAATTCATTCAGATAAAGAGTGAATCTGATTTGCATCTGTGAAATTAAGTTGGGTATTTCTCATGAGGAAAATCTGAACCTCTAATGCAATCCTGTTAATTGGAAAAAGAGAGGTTATTTTGGATATTATACAGCAATGTGTTATCCCTTTCTTTTGAAGTGACAGAGAGAACAACCTGGGCCCTTCTTCTTTCTTGCTAATACAGATTATTTGCTTATGGCCTTTATATTTACCGTTTCCAATTTTCACCTGTCAGCTCTAAAATGTAATCTAAATTCAGGTGCCTGAAAGTCATTTCATCCCCAGCTGTTTGTGTCTGTTTCTTCCTTCGTTCACGGGRCACTAGCTAAAGCAGAGGAAGGTACAAGAGCAAGGAAGGCCCACAGGGTGAGGAGAGTTGGAGGTCTGACCTTACAGCCTCTGCAGTCAGCTGGTGTTTTTGCCATCCATTTCAGTCCTGAAGGATGGGGAATGGCATCTTATGGCTCTTTCTGGGGAGAAAACTCTTTACAACTCATTGATTTCATTTGTCTTCAAAATAAGGATGGTTTGGGCCTTTTAAATGGATAACTTTCATGAAAATAACAGGGTCTGCTGAATTGGAATGAAACACTCTGCTCAGTTCAGTCTTGTGTTTTTTAGGTTTTTGCTAGCTGTTTTAACTACTGCTACGTGAAATAAAATATGAATAAGTTGTGGCTGGAGAAGCCTATGAGAAAGGGTGAAATAAAGTCTTTGTGAAGGAACGCAAAACAAATAGCTTTATAACTTGCTTAAAAATTAAAGTATTTATAAAGTAATTTTAAAYACAATGATACTATCTTTTGGTCAGCTCTATAGAGGACAACTCCAGAACTCATTCTGAAATAGTTGTTTTGATCACCAAGCACTATATTAGTGTGCAAATGGCACCTTGGAAAAGATTAATACCTACTTAAATTTTTGAATTCTTGAAATACTTTATAGATTAATGAGAATCCTCGTAACTATTTTTCCATTCTGACACTATTTTATACGTATTTTCATGACACTATCTGCGTGTATCTGAGATATTATTCTTTTCAGTTTAAGACCTTAATTAAGAACAACTGACAGCTCCCTTTAGCACCTCTGGGTAGATGGATCTAAGAAAATATAGGCTTTGCCACACACATACAGAAGATTATAGCACTGCTGCTCTTCAAAAGGTTATGGATGTTTTCTCATACAATATTTATTAGAATCATATCCTGAAGCTGTGATCCACGGTGCCGAGTTGACCCTAACAAACAATTGTGCTGAAAGTGGTGTGTGTTCCACCCCACACCAGTCCCACAGAATAGCGGCAGCAGGCCAAAATGTTCAAAGGGGGTTACTTTTAAACAGATTCACGGATTTTGTTGTTTTACGTTATCATTAACAATTCATGAGGTACTTATTGGAACTAATAAACTGATTGCAAGCTAGAAAAATGAATTGATTAATATGAAATGTAAAATGGAATAGCGATGAGCTCATTTCCATTGTAAATACTGGAAAATAAATCCAGTGAGTGTCTGCTCGTTGGACTRCAAATGAAATGAACTCACCTCCAAATCAGTTCATGATAGCTAGCCCTAACTGGCTCAGAGAGGTTTCCTCAAGGCAAAGCTGACGAAGAAGTCACGATTTGAATGTAACTTGTGGCCCCTTGAGCAGCAGCCAACTCCCTCCCACAGACCTGAAGTGGGTGAGTTTAATCGTGACTCTGCTTTCAGTGTGTGTTACTCTACCTGCATCAATTTAACTCAGAGTTCTACATCTCTTTATACCTTAATTCCGCTTTATGGCAGACCTGAGGAAAAGCAAGTTGTTGTAGCAGAAGGTCCTTTATTTTCCCCTCATAATGATACAGGTGAACGGGACTTCTGCTGACCTTTGCTGATAGTTTCTTCAATGGAAAACTGTAATTTTACACATCTTTTCTGTATCATAATAATGCAGACAAGGCAAAATAGGAAGATTAGTAGATCCTATCTCTGCTCAGTGACAACAGAGAAAATTAAGGGCAGGAGAAATGTATTTAGGTAGAGCTAAAAAGTCCTGGGAGACAGTTAGCATGAAAATAATTCCTGATTATTGAAAATTTTGGGATGCAGACTCACAGCGCTACATATTTTGAGCACTGGTATAACAAGAGACAATGGAATATAAATGGAAACAAAATAGTTTTGGTTTATTAGCTCTTRTTCTGGAAGATGAGTGCTGAAAGTTCCTGTATGACACCAACTCCAGCAGTGTTCAAAATTAGCTTCTACATGAGTGTTTGCTGTGTAGAACTGTCTGCACAAAATCATTTCTGTTGCATTAATCTTCTGTTTGATGAGCTTTTCTTCTGGAATATATTCCAAATACTTAGCCTATTTGTGAGGTTGTATTTGGTTGGATGCTTGGACAGAAGTTTGGGGTTATTTTTTCTTGCTTCATTCTAAGTTGATTGTACATAATTCRTATTAGGAATCTTTCCTCATATTCATTTAACTTATTTCATYTGTTGAACAGTTCATTCTCAGCTAATGACAGTTACCAGTATCAGTCATGCTTAATTAAAAAACAAAACAGTGCAAACCCCTCCCTCCCCCCAGCAAAACTAAGAGCCTGTAATTAAAATGTTTAAATATTCAAGCAATTAAGCAAAATTCAATCAGGGTTGAATCATAACCTGGCCATCCATAAAACATTGAGATTTCTGTGTCTTGATTACTTCTGTCACATACAAAATAGTTCTAAACCAGTTGTTACTTCATATTTTCTCGGTCTTGCATAGATTTAATCAACATTAATTACACTATTAAGTCTGGCGATGCTGACCTATTTAAATACAACTGGTTGTGTTTTCAAGGCACCAGGCCAAAATGACAAACCATCATAAATTCCTCTTGACTCTTCTCTGAGATATATGTATTTCCATGGAAGTGCTACTGATGCAAAGTCTCCAGGGAATTGAWATCTCCCTATATACATATAGTATATACATAGTATATATATATACTACATACCTCAACTGGTTGGTATACACCACAAACAAAGAAATGACACAGTAGATATCACTCATTTTGTTGTTAAAAACCATTAAATRTTTAAATTTCTTCTGTTTATTCAAAAGCATGGCACTTGGCCACCGAAAGATGACACGGACCACTCACTGTATGGCTGATATTTTCTGGAATTTAAAATGAAATCTGAATTCCATTGTAAATTTAATTAACAAGCTCTTTTTCTTTTGACTAATAGATGCTTTTTCTTTGACACTTTCCTTACTGGATTCTAGTCCTTCTGATGAGTAATAGAAATAATGGTGGCAGTTGGCATCAACGAAGAGACACRGTGTACCGTGTTTGCCAAATGCTGTCCTTACAGCGAAAAGAATTCCATATGTAACTACAGAAATTGGGCATTTCTCAAATGATAAAAGAACTGCTTTGCTCCAAGGCAGCTTCCTGGGGCACCATCTGGCTTCGCAAATCTTCAGAAGTGAGATTTTCCTTGAATAAAATTTACCCAATCAGCTTCTGTGAAAACTGTGTAATGTAAGAAATCCTTCTTTATCACATTCATTTGGTGCTGCTTGATAGTCTGGATGAGATTGGGTGCAAAACTGAGACTCTTTTTGTACTAAAAAGGTATGGATCTTGTTTTCAGTGCTTGGTTAGGCCCGATGTTTTACAACTTTAATCTCCATTTCCTTCAATGAAATAATTTCAAATGGCAAACAACTTTTTTCATATTTTAATTTTATTGAAGGATTTCTTCCAACTTCCACTGCCCTTTTAGCTAGAACGTAAGTTTAAGAATTTAAATTTCTGCAACCCAACTGCAAGAATTTTAAATATTCTATTTCAGGCAGTCTAGGATGTAATTAATCTCTATTTAAGAGGGTTAAATATGCTTTAAATGGTGATCTTTGCACTTTTATGCTGTGGCTTAGAGTTTTTCCTATTACTTTATAATAAAGATTTTGGACCTATAATGTGAGATACTTGAGAATGACTGGCATAATATCTCATAGCAACTTTATTGTGGTTATAGTCAAGAATAAATTGGAGCAAAGGTTCAAAATTTTTCTTAGTGTAGGTACAAGTTTACCCTCAGACATCTGGTTACACTTATTAAAGCAGTTTGCTGTTTAAGRTTGTTTTACACCCCAAGCTCACTCAGTGAGTTTTGAAAGGGGCTTAGGTACTTTGATACCCTTGGGTGGCACACAGGAGAGAAGAACAAACTTCTCAGGAGGTTGAACAGCAAACTTTTACCAGCAAACTTTAGAGAAAGAGGTACTTGGCAGATATTAAAGCAAACATCCAATCAAAGAAAGACACTTCACAAAGCATTCACGTAGCAAACTCTAACCCATCCAACTTCAGGTTATCCAGATTTTGAGAAGAGGCATTTAGGAGAAGAAAGGGAGAGAAAGCAGAGAGAAAGATCAATAGTAACCACCTTGGGTCCCTGCCCAACCTACGCAGAACTTGCCTTGCCCCTCCCTCCCCAAACACATACTTTAGTTTTTTTTAGCCATTAATCATTGCTCTGGTCTCCTGCAAGTGGGAGTAGACGGCTGTCACTGGGTCTTCTTAAGGACAAAGGTTTTGCTTTGCTAAGTAAAAGGAATAGAGCTCAAAGTGATATCTTGACATTGTATATAATTCCTTGTACATTCTGATACATCATCAGTACCAACAATGAAAATATATTTTAATTTTATATGCAATGGGAGGGAAAACTCTGTGAAATTTATTTATTATTTTATCTGCAGCAAAGCATTTGTTTCTGAGCGAGACCATTACACCCAAATAGCACTGGACTGATACAGAAACAGAGCCTCTGAAATGTCTGGCCATAGTTCATCCCTGCTGCACATGTAAGAGAAGCTAGGAAGGTGCCTCAAGGGAGGCTTCACCAGACTGGCTCTGACAAAGAGAGTAGTTTGTGTTCTCAGGACTTCTTTGCAAGTCTTCGTATAGAGAAGATAGCCAAAATTTATATTATATAGGAAGGATTTGAAATATGAGGAGTCAAAAAAATTCAAGATAAGCTGTCACATACTAAGAAGTTTAGCATCTCCTCATCACCTCAGAGATTACAAAGAGAAGAGAAGAAAACTGGCTTAATCCTAAAACAGGATTGTGTCGCAGGTTATTTTAGGAAAATATCTTTGTTTTATGTTTTTGCACATTTTTCTTAAAATTAGGCATTAAAATAAGCCATTGTGAGCTGGAACAGGCACTGTTTGAAAGGGATACAGTCAAATGTATCGCTTTCTGCATTTTCAATAAATTTTAAAAGAACGCCAAATATTGCTGCTTAAGCTTGTTACCAAACAGGTTGTATTTCTGCAAGAAGAAGTCTGTGCAGCCGTGGGAGAAGAGACAACTGAGAAGGGACTTCTTCAGTGTCTGTAAGTATCCAAAAAGAGGATGTTAAGAGGATGGACCAGAGTCTTCTCTGTGATGCCAAGCAATAGGAGCTGCACTTGAATATTAGGAAGAACTGCTTTCCTGTGTGAGTGACCACGCACTGGAACAGATTTCCCAGAGTGTGGAGTCTCCCTCACTGGAGATATTCCAAAACTGTCTGGACACAATCCAGTGCAATGTGCTTTAGGATGACTCTGCTTGTGCAGGGAGGTTGAGACAGGTGACCCACTGTGGTCCCTTCCAGCCTTATCCGTTCTGTGTGATTCTGTGAATCTGTGAGAGTTTGTCCTTTGCTACTAGGCCAGAATAACCCAACAAGTTTTCTTAGCACCAGTACACAGTTTTAATTTTATTTCATCCACCAGTGCTAATAAAAGAACACTCCAAGGCAAGAATTTGAAATGATTCATTACAATACTTTAAAAGATGAGAAAGAATCTGTGTGTGTCAGTCATCTTCAGGGGGTAAGGAATAATGAAAATTAAATGCACACAGGAATGAGTTTTCTATTGTCGATGATAAAAGTGATAATCGCCCCCAGTCAAAGCAAAATGACAGATGAAAGAAACCTATAGAAAATGGCCTAAGGGAGGTCCTGAGGCCGGTGCTCAGTACCACATATACACATGCTAGACTGATATTTAATGAAGCTCTGGTTCACTCTGTAATGAATGTTGAAGGCTCTCTGGAGCATCAAACATCATTTAAGACTGCTAGAAGGAAATGCTTTATTTTTGTTTGGTAGCAGTGGGGTGGGGAGGGGGAAGGGCAATTTTTGATACAGTTTTTCAGGTCTTTTAATGACTAAATTGAATTTGGAAGCAGAGAAAAATCCCTTTATGATGCAAAGAGAATTAATTTTTGTGTCGTAACATCTTAATACACATAAAATGGAAGAGGAAATGCAGCAGGCATAGCCTAATGGGTTAATGAGAAAAATTAGACTGGTTTTGAAGTCTCTATTATTTATGTCAGCAAGGGACTAGTCTGACCCTTGTGATATAAGAAGCAGCTGATAGATTTCTAAATCGTGTCTGTATGGGCTGTGCTCAAACAGCTGAAGGTGAAAAAGAAATTGAAATAGATTCTCACTCATGATTTAATATGGATGTGATGACTGTACTGTATAAATGTATCTTCTAAAGACCTTTGGGACAGTACAACACTAAAAAAGGGTTCAAGTTATATATTAGTAGTAGTGCTAAAGCCCATGGCACTGACAGGCAACATTTCCTATCTGTTTTGATCCTAGTCGAGTTATCTATGTGCCTTTTGTGGCTCTCCAGAGACATTTTTTGGACTTAACATCACTACATCAGCTTTTGTCCAATTGTTGGTCCATATATCAGATTTTCTTCTCCCCTCCCCCATTTTTTTTCCCAGCATACTAATTTTGCTGTTGCTAGAATCAATTTAGGAAGAATATGGTTTAATCCAGCCTCAACTAGCAATTGGCATTATTTGCATTTGTAAGGCTCAAAATGTGTCAACCCCCTGGAGATATAATACTGAATTCCTGTCTCTGTTTTTTTGCTACCTTGCCCAGGCATGCAGTGTGTTAAAGACTCAAATAAAAAAGGGATTCTGGAAGAAAAAAAAACCAATCTGGCAAGTGTCAGCCCATGTTTATTGTAATGGGAAGAAATTTAGACTTTAAGTGAATGCCAGCTCTTGAGAGGCTGAAATTTGGGGGTTCACCACTGCAGCTAGCAGTTGTGGACCTACTTCCCACGCAGAAGACATAAAAGAAAGAAAAAAAATCCATTTTATTCTACAATAATTTTTTTGGTATTAGACAGAAACTATTTTTACCATCTTTCCAAAAGAGGCATAATTCTCCTCAGTAAATAATGCATAACAGAGGGCCCACATTGTTGGGTCTCAAAATTTCGTGCACACAGGTCATGTTAAGAGCTCTACATCATCCTGAAAACTCATTAGTATTTCTAGGCATTGAACCTGGTTGAAAAATGATGTAGAGCATACAGAAAAAATTCAGAGTAGTTGACATAACATGGATGGGCATGGTTGGCATTGCAGCAAATTTAACCCTTCTGTATAATATCACCAGACAGTAGATTTTCTGTTTTAAACATAAAAAGTGTGGGACCCCTTCGCTCCCATCCTAAGACCTGATAGTTTACCAAATAACACTCTTTACCAGAGCGATAGCTGAGAAACACATCATTCTGGAAATGTCAATGAATTTAATTGTGGGTGAAATAGGGCAGAGCAACAAATTGTCAAAAATGGTTTTCAGGTGTTGGAGAACTACACCTCCCTTTTACCCCTGATGAGATAACAAAGCCCCTTTTCCTTCCATCAGGCTTACTTCCCTCTGCATATGGAACCATAAGTCCTGCTCAGAGACAATATGGGATAATCAAACCAAACAGTGCCAAACCTTCCCTTGTTACATAGATTTATGTAGGACAGGACCAGCGAAGCACACATGGCTTCCTTAAAAATTTTTAGCTCTTCCTAAGGGAATTTCACTCTGTTTCTGCACAAGTTTGAATAAGCTAGATGTGAGTGTATGGATCCACGGTGGAAACTGAATTTAAAATCTAGAGGTCAGAAATAAGTTAGCAAAGTGTTTTAACTCAGTGATCCCTGGATGTTCAAAGGCATTTCACGTCTTCGTTTAGTCAAAAACCCTCCTCATGGCTAGAAGTGGTCCATATCAAAAGTTTTGTGTGAGTCTGCCGGGCAAATTCCTGTTGGTGAGTTTATTCCGTTAATTTCTCCTGGCATGCAAACATTTCTTCAGATTTCCTTTTCTCTGCTTTTCCAGTATTCTTCTAATCTTGTGTAACTTTTGCTCGAGGCGGTGACTAAACTCACAAGTGGAAAGCATGCTTCCCAAGAGGAGATTATATGCAAAACCAATATATAATATTTGGAGTACTACTGGGAGGGGTTACAGTGTATCATAATGTATAATTTATCAACTAGGATGAAGCAATACAGTCTGCTCTAAATTTTTCATTTTATGTATATATATACTTATATATATATAAAATACTCTGAAGTCTTCATTTTTAAAAAACAGAGCTCATTTTAAGAAATCAAATAGATGTCTAAAGTACAGAGACTTCAGACAGGCCCTCTGTTAGAGCAGGGTCAAATAATAAACTTAAGGAAACCTAACTTCTGCGTGTGTGTGGGAATTAAGGAAGCAGGAAAAACATTTGCAACACTGGCAAAGCAATATGAGATTTCAAATAGTAGTGATACTCAGAATGCAGTGCTCTTATGTGTTTCAGTGATTGCTTCGCAGGGAGTTTCTGCATAAATTTACTCAGTTTGCAAATAAATGTTAGCTTTTTTTCTTCTTTTAAGTCATGCTTTTTGCATGAGATTTTTTGAAGAGGATATTCAGTGATCTTCAGTCTAACCTGAGCATCTGCTGCCATCAGATAAAAGCCCTCACTGCTAGGGTAACCATACAGTCTTCTCCAAGGTGGAGCTGATGGACCTCGAAAACTCTATTTTGATTGAGAATGAGCCACAGAATGAAGCTGTTGGGTGCTGTGAGGGGAATGGGGTGGCCCTGAGGTATGTTGGCAGCCTCGGGGTTTGTAAGCTGAACTCCATCCTCATGCCATGGTCTGGGAGCACACTCAACCATCTTTAAGCTGCAGAAAGCCCTGCTTTTTGAGAGGACAATTTGGAATGTGTTCTCTAATACTCTTAATTTGCTTACCTATTCAGAGTGCTGAATCACTCATATTTTAAATCAAAATCAAACATTTATTTTATATTGCTTTTTTAATTGTATTTGAATTGCAAAATGTCCCATGATATGCTTGGTTAAGAATACTTCACATTAGTATGAATATTGTTGTCAGCAACAGTAAGGATCAAAGCTTGTATTGATAAGTGGAAATAGTGTTGATTACCATGTTGTTCAGACACAAATATAAAACCACACGTACAAATTTAGACATGCTCAGACTGCAGTGCATTCCTTGCCCCTGATATTTCCAGAAAGACACAAATAAAATCTGAATGGTGGCTGTGAAACCCTTACAACTTTATGATTCACTGGGAAAGAGGGGATATACAAACGCATTCACGAAAGTTTACATTTCAGAATAAATTGAAATAAAGTCATTTACAATCCCCATTACTTTTGTCTAGATAAGCCCTTCTAGCAGGATGTAGAAGAAGAAAAACCTCGTATCAATATTCTATGCGGGCAAATTGATGCATACGGATAGAGAAGCTGTTCTTTTTGAGGTCCCCTAACAGAACAGGCTTTCAGATAATTAAATTACAGAAAGACCTTTTAGGATCTATGAAAACACACTCCAAAATGTCAAATGTATAGCAGCCATGTGTCACCTGTAATGTTAGAAGCGGGACGTTCTGAAACCTTTCCCAAAACAGATTGACTAAACACGGTTGAGTTTTACAGCACTCTAAATGCCTCTTGTCCTGTACTGTCGGGGAGCTGCGCTGAACAAACGCTGGTGTCCTGTTATATGTCAGGATGCAGTGGGATTCTTTGGGATTTTCTATGGAAAGAAAATGTAGGCAGGGCATTTTTGGAGGATGCCAGATGGGACAGCCAAGTCAGGGGAAATTAACTATAGAGGAAGGACGATCAGAATGTCTTAATTGGGGTGTTCTTGCCACTTCTTGCTTTAGATACAGGCAGTCTACCAACCCACCACCCCCCAAAAAAGCCCAGCAGCACACTGTGGCTTTCATCACCATAGCATCAGCTGCCACTGAATAGATACCTACAGCTCCTACACAATGTGCTGAAGTAGGTAGGCATCCCAGGATGGTATTATCCCAATTTGTCATGTCAAACCCGGAACTGCAAAAGAGGAGTGAATTTCTTGCCTCATTCCCATTCACTCCTCTGTAACTCTTTTTTATGGAGTGTGACAATTTGGGGGTGGAGGAAAGTATGCAAGTGCTTTCACCCAAACCAGCCCTTGCTCTGGGGGTAGGAGAAATCTGCATTTCTGTATCTCCTCTGACAGCAGAAGCCCATCCCAGTCTCTGAATTGAAGGCCACCAGCTACCACCATGGGCTTCTCCATGGGTCTGCTTCCTCAGCCTTAGGTTCAGGGCTTTCAGGTGAGTAAAGGCAGAGAGGTGCCTGGTTTTCAGGCTCCCAGGCAAGGCAGCAGGCACAGCTCAGGCACAGCAGAAGCAGAAGCTCGAAGACTCCTGTTCAATGTTCTTGTCCTTGTCAGATGTCTCTCAATTTAGCAATATGGCATTTTCCAACTTTGGCTGGCAGAACTGGGCAGCAGTTTGTTACAAGGCTTAAAACCGGCAGGTTTTGGCTTAGAGCACTACATGATCGATCAAGTCAAGCACCCCCTAATGAAGAAAGATTAAATCTTTAACAAAAAAATAGATCATCGCTTGCAATATATGACARGGTTTCATATAATCAATGTGCACAACAAAGCCGCACTATGCAGAGAGTATGCTTAAACAGATAAGATTAATCAATTCTTTTTTTTAATAAATGTAACAGGAGTCACAATGCATAATGAATGACGAAACAACACTTCGGTGCGTGCTTGCTGGTCTTACATATTTGCAGTACATGTATTACTTGTAGAGAGTGTATTCCTTTTCAGATAAACCTTTAACATCAGTTAAAAGAAATGTGTGATGTTCTTAAAATTTTTACTTCCGGGTATGAAGATGCTGTACATGGAATATGCAAAGAAATGCCTCTGTGATAGTGAAGGCAGAGTTCTGACTCACATCGCCAATTTTCCTTTTAGACATGCCTGAACAACTGACAGAGGTTGGTATAGCGACATATATGCAGATGGAAGTGAGACATGGGGATATCTGACCACAGGTATAGCTATGGAAGATCCCAAGCCATATCCCATCTGCATCATGAGAACACAAGTAAAGGTGTACAGTAGGTGTACTCCTGCCTAATTATGGGAGTGAGCCAAATTGAATGTTTATATTGGGCGTATGATGGATTTGAGTTTCTGTGTACAGGAAATGTAGACATGTGGGTTACATCACAGAATGATTAGCAGCAAATCAGAAAGAACTTTGGCTTTATCATCATCCCAGGCACTGTCCTGTCCTGAATTCCCACCTGCCCCAGTTACCACTAGAGAATAAACTTTCATCTTAAACTTGAGAAATTTTATTTCCCAAACATGGTAAGGAACAAGTTGCATGACGTGAGAGTCTGTAAGTAACCTATTACGTAGATGCTGAGGTGCTGAGTCAGTGCTGAGAATCATTGTGGGTATTTTTCCTGGAGAATATCAGACCTTAACTGCCTCTCATATAGATATAGATGATATAGATATAGATATGTGTGTGTATATATATATATATGTACATATATAAATGTGTGTATATATATATAGGTGTATATATATATGAATGTGTGTGTATATATATGTATTTCTATATATACACACACATATATATATAATTTTTTTGTTACTATAATATGGATTAACAAATGTTATTTTTGTTATAGCAGCTTCTGTTTCCTCTCTCAGCGTTCATACAAATCAGAGGAGGAATGAATTTAACATGCCTATAGCTTTATTACTTTAGGCTTTAGACTTAAAGATCTCCCGTGTCATTAAGCCTGTCCCCTGTGTTTCAACCTATTTCAGCCAAATTTTGTTATAGCTGCCAAGTCTGACACAGCCAGGGACAAAGACAACTTCAAAATGTGTTGTGTCTTGTTGGGATGAGAGCCAAATTATTAACAGGATGTTTTGTGAGACTGAGTGAAAAATTCAATATCACCTATGCCTTCCATCCCCTCCCTCCCTTCTGATGCCTGGAGTCTTTGAACAGGTATTTGATTATTCATGAATATATAATAATCAAATAGTGGCACTAAACTGAGAGACATTATCTTCACAGTTCACACTGAGGTTCCACCACTGCCTATTTCCCAGTTTTTAAAAATATACTTGAATGACAAGCTGCTGATAAAAATAAATACTTTGTGACAAGGGAAGAAATATGGCTTGAGGGTGCCAGTGTTGGAATGAGTATCACACAGGTCTTCCATCAAAAATGTTAAATGTGGAATGGCATCTAAAACTGCACAGCTCAACCAATGGGCATTATACAGCCCATATCTGTAATTAGGACACCCTGTCTCTAGTCATAGAGCTGTGTACACATGTGAGGCCGAAATATTCCTAATATCTGAAATTTACTGCACCTAAGCCTCGGCTTCCAGGCAGCGATGGATTACTTTCCTAAAGGATGTCTTCTTAAATCAATTTTCTTCTTATCTTTGTTGGATTATTTTCACAGTGTGTACCTAATGCTCTATTATTAAGCCATACTTTTTCATTTTTAGGTTTTGAATTAGTTTAAAGCAGGAAATGAGAGTTTAAAAAGATTTTCATTCTGTAGGAGTGTTCTCTGCATGGTAAGTGTGTGTGTGACAGTATGAGAGCATGAGAGACACCACCATTCAAAAATAATGCAAGGTGACAGGCTCTTCTATTCATGATTTAGCTTTCCTTTCATAAAACAATACCTGATGATGTTACTTCCTTTGTATAAATAGCCAGGAATTAATTTATTTCCTGCAGCGGGAAACAATGAATCCATAGCAATGTGTAATATTCTCTACTCTGCTTTTTGTTCATATAATTTCTTCTATTTCTAACAGCTCCCTGTGCCCAGATCCTGAACTTTCTTCAGAGTTCGTGTTTGTTTTGAAAATGCTTGCCCTTTGATCTGATGAAATAGTTTTTATAAAGTGCAATAGCTTTTTACTCCTCCAATCTTTTGCTTTGATTCTATTTTTTAAATTTTTAATGAAGATTTATTAATAGTTTTAGGGGGTTTTAGAAATTGCATTTTATCTTTTACAGAATTTGAAGAGACTTATGTGGGATTTGCATTATTAATGCTGTTATTATCATTGCCATTATTATTAATTGTACTTGTTTACTTTCACTAGTGTGCATTTTTTCATTTGGATCATCATCTTATAAAACATTAAAACCACATTGCAATGCATGAGTGGCAAGAAAGCCAGTGTAACTTCACTTATAGCCAGCATATCTTTAGGCACAATCTTTTTAAAGTTATATATGGAAAGAAACATCACCAACATTTAGATCATCTTTAAACAAAACCCTAACATTCCAGATGTGGAATTAAAGCTGAAATTTCAGAGCATCAAGGCTGTAAATTGTGGAAACCAAAGGAAAGCCTGTGGAGTGATAAAAAAATACTTTCAGTGGAAACCCATTAGAAATGAAAACAGAAATATAAACAGAAACATAAACAGAAATCTTGCTGACCAGTTTTTTTTTTTGCTTTTCACTTTCTGCCTTCTCTTGAAGTCTGGCATTGCAAAAATATGCCAAGTATACCTTTGTGCTTTATATTTGGTCCCAGGAGCACAGTCCAAGCATCTAGCTCTAAAATTACAGTGATGTTTAGAGCACAGATTTTCTGCTCTGTATTTTACATCCTATATTTTGTAACAGAGGGCTTGACTGCCAATATAAATAGAAACAATACAGTTTAACTGCAGGAGCTATACTTATTCATATAAACATCTAATACTTCCCTCCCATGCCCACTTGTAATTCCCTTAACTATGTCAATAGTATCCTGTGGCAGGAAGCCAACAAGTTCATTATACACCATAATAGTTTAAATTTTTAAATTAAAGAGTAGCTAAAAAAACCAACCCTAAACCAAATGCAAACCAAACCCACACCAATGTAATACTTTGTTTATTTCCTAGTAGCCAGTTCTCCGGGAGTTTCTTGGGTCCATTTTGTGGTCATTTCTGACTCCATGCAATAAAAGCTTGTTGATGCTTAAGCAGCGTTTTGGTGCTCGCTCAGGAAATTCACTGTGCAAAAGTCAAGCGCGTCCTAAATATTATTAATAATTTGTTGAGGTGTTGGGCAACATATGTTTGGCAGAGAACAGGAGCAATAAGCTTTGAAGAGTCTGCGTGTTTTGAGAGAGAGTTTTTCACAGGTGCTGAAGCTGCGTGGGTCTCAGATGTTCTTAAGGATCTAAGACAACAGAATATCTCTCCAAACCATTAAAGTTTGAAAAGCAAGTGAACAGATGTTCAGTCTTTTAATTTAATATTTCAGGCAGCTGCGTAATTTTACCCTGTTGGGGCTTTTTAAAAAATTTTTTCCACCTTTTTTCCCCCTCTAACATTTAAAAACTAAGCTGGGTTTAAGGTCAGGCCTGATGACAGGTTGAGAAGGCTCTGGCAGCTGTTTAAATGTTTGCAGCATCTGGCTCAGAAGCCAGCAGCACTGGGTCCCTGTCATTTCTCCAGGCAACTTCCCCTGGTGAACAAATGAAGGTACAGGTAAAATTTTCTGGGTGGTTTTTTGTTTGTTGGTTTCGGTTTTGGTTTTGTTTGTTTGTTTTGTTGTTGTTTGTTTTGTTGTTATTGTTGTTTTGTTTGTTTTGGGTTTGGTTTTTTTTTTGTTTGGTTGGGTTTGGTTTTGGTTTGGTTTGGAGGTTTTTTGTTTGTTTTGGGTTTTTGTTGTTTTGTTTTGTTATGCCTTCTTAACTGCTTCTCAAATGTCACAATATCACCCAGATGACGAGAAGAACCATGAAACAAGACTGGGGAGTAAACAAATCACAAAATCCTACGGGGACAGGAAGAGGCACAGCAATGTAAAGAAGTTTCTGGGGCTCACACAGTGCCTCTGCATGAGACAGCAACATCTGTTCCTTTTGCTTCTTCGTGTTGAAAACCTTTTACCAATACAGAATTCTAGACATCACTGGGAAGAAGTTTCTTTTTTTAAAAAGACCCTCAACAGGACAAATATCATTCATAGGAAAAGCAGAGACTTTTTTACCAGGGTCTCTAGTGATAGGTCAAGGGCCAATGGTTTTAAACTGAAACAGGGTAGGTTTAGATTGGCCCTAAGGAAGAAATGTTTTTTTTTTTATGAGAGGTGAAATAATTAAACAGGTCGCCCAGAGAAGTTGTGRTTGCCCCATCATGGGGAGTGTTCAYGGTCAAMTKGGATGGGMAATGGAAAGGAACGTGGAATYRGTGAAAATACAAAGTTTAAACCATTTAAAACATCTYAGAAACTGAGAAGAAAAGTAAAATCTTTTGAAGGTATCCCTTACAAAGTATTGGACACATTTTGCCTCTATCACCGCATTGGTAACAAGATGTGGCAAATTTTGCATAGGAGTCTGTCACAATATAATATTTCCTTTCTTTTTTCAAAAGCTTTCATGAAAACTACCTCTCCAACAGCATCTCTAAGAAAACTAGCACAGAAATTCTGATTTCTTGCTGATAAATCCTTAATGTTCACTTGTTTCTGTGTTAAATAACTCTCAATAAGGCATGTTTCCATGTAAAAATCTCATGGAGGAGTTGCAAGAGGAAGATCTGGAGACACCTGGCCCTTCTTTAAAACTTGGTGGCTAAATGTAAACCACACAGTGAAGASGAAGGATTGAAATGATCACATACACAATTTGCTTAAATTGTGATCTTTCAGTGTGAAATTCATTTCTTGTCTTCAGCACTGATAAGCRTTTCATGAATTCATCAGAATTGATGCTGTTGTTACTGTGTCATCAGTTATTTTCTGGATGKCTGTAAGGTTTCCAAGCAGTCTTTGTTCTTTTGTGGTAACACTTTGCTGGCTGACCTTATTCCACAAGGTAGGCAATGAAACTTGTTCCTGCCCCAGGGTRAGCCAAAAGTTCAAAGTTAATATCATTCTCCCTCTAATTTGACCTGTCAGTAACCATCCTTCCTACTGGGATTACTTTTAACAGACTGGTTGGCTTTGACCATCACAGCTTAGCCCTTCTGCAGTTACTGCAGTTAGGACACGTCCAAATTCCACCATTTCTCTTTCTGGCTGTTGTCACGCTGTTATCCCACAGGCTGAGTACATTTGTTTTGCCCACATTCCCTTGTTCCCTTTGCTGCTTTCTGTCACCGCAACTGCAAATTTTACAGCTGTGCACGACAGGGATGAACAATGAACGCAGATACACGTGTACTTCTTAAGGGATTCTGCTGACTCCTTGAAGACTTCGGGGTCTTTGTGATCAGTATTCAGGGATGCTTCATGCATTGCGATACCCTCCTTGCATTAAATCTTTAACTGCGTGTGACTTACRCTGGCCATGGAACTGCCATGGCAAATAGTCAAAGACCAGCCTTTCTTCAGCTGTAACCATCTCAAGGTGATTTCTGAGTGCTTCCCATAACAGCGCAGGTAGCTCATCTCATTTGTTTATCTGGACTGGGATATAGTATCTGCTTTGAAAGATGAACCTCAGCTCCTGTGCCTAGCTCAAACTCCCCAAGCAGATTTTGCATGTGCTGTAGACATTGTCCTATTTTCCTGTATAACACCCACAAGAAGAGTTTATTCACATACAAGTTCAGCCAGGGATTTGCGGTTTGGCTTTTTTTCCCCCTGGGTTAAGTTTGCTGTTTTGAAAGGCAAGAATAGCACTGCCGCGCGCTGTACACGTGACAGAAAATTTGCACAGGCTGGTGGAAGCATCACTACCCCGGTGTGAGGTGTGAGGGGTTTTTGCTCTGGCTCAAATCCTCCTGCATGGTTTTTCGGGATGGTTGGTGTGGGAGCCGTGGCTGATTTCACAACTCAGGGCTGCTCCAAACCCTGCCWGTGTGACGCTGCATCTCTGCAGATTATCTCTTTCTGTACTCCGAAATCGGCCTCCCTCAGACACCTTTACCTCCATGATTTATCAGTGACACTGAGTTTTATCTCTAAGCATGTCACTCAGTATTTTCTGACTCCCAATTTCATGCCTTTTGCCTCAATTCTCTTGCATGTTTTTTTCATCTGCTGTTCTTCTTGGTACTGGTAAGACCAGAACTGATATYGTTCAGCATTTTGGGCTTGTTTCTTTGTTTGTGTTTTTATTTTTTCACGGATGACAATATTTCTAAAGCAGTCTTAAAGCCTCCTCTGGACTGGGAGTATTTTCAGTCTATTTCTTTGATAATGTGATCTAAATCCCAGAATCTCCTGACCTAGTGAGTTAGCAAAAATATCTATTTTCGAGGTCTATCCTGATTTTATGCTCCTTGGGACTTTGTGCTTCTCCTTTCAGTTCTTTGCCTGTTCAGTGAGGGTGTGTGGAAGGGGAGGCCACTTATTGCTCCTGTCACTCTGTGCCTTTCCCCTGCCCTGCTTTCTGTGTTACCTGCTCTATTTTTTGCTTGCACTAAAGCAATTACTGTCTCAGTAAAAACAAAACAGAGCTGTTCTCTGAYTTGCCCGTGGTCACTCCCTCAGTGACCTGTTTCTCTGGAACATGGACATCAATATCATTAATACAAAGCCTGAATTAAATTCCATTTTAGGGCAATRAGAAAGGCACCTAGGCCAACTAGGCAGCCCTCTAGCTGCTATCAGGCAGGAGGCACATAGCATGCTTGCTGGGGATTATACCTAMGTAGATCTAGAGAGACCGTATCAGTGTAAAAAGCTAATCCTYCTTGCCTACAGGCCACACCTGAAAGGGTAACCATGTCTCTAATGCTTAAAGCAGACATAAACACCTCCTGGAAATTAACCTGCTTTAGATTAGGAATGATCTGGTAGAGCAAATCTACATCAACTGATGTTACACAGCGCTGAAGTTTCCTTGGTCTGCAATTARCAGGATTGTCATAAGCGGGGAAAAATCCACAAATAAATGTAAAAGCGTGTCTGTAAAATAAACCCGTAAAATTGTGTTGGATTTCTGGCTGTTGTTTGCTCTCCCAATATTCCAGTCCTGCAGCACATCATGTAAGGAAAAAATTGATGTTCAGGCTGGAAACCACACAGGTAAGCACACATAAAAATACACACTTGCCTCCTCTGATAGTGTCACTTCCAAGTCACAAACCAAACAAAATAAAGAAAACTACTGAGCAAATAATAAGGAGGGGAAAAAAAACCCTAAAACACCAAGATTATTATCACAGTCACCCAGCTGTTATCAATTGACAAGATAAATCAATATATTTGTAACAGTGCCACCTGGTGATACCTACTGTAGTATTACATTATATGTATTTGGTATAGTTCTAAAATAAATGTATCAATTTTTCAGGTTCTTGCTTATCAGTTTTTGTTCAGAAAGCCCTTTAAAATGTTCAGTTMGATTTAGGTGATATTTTCCAGCTTTTGCAATTAAATTTTGACCTGAGACTAATAATTTTACTATATTTCATAAGGCAAATTATTTGAAGAGATTCTAGCAATTATTTTCTAGGAGGGTCAGGGTTTTATAACTACACATTAGAGAATGTATGCATGTTAAAAAATATGCAAAGGGGTTTTTTCTACCTTGTATAGTCCTAAATAAAAGCAAACACAGCTGAGGACTGACTTTATCCCAAGAGCATGTGGCCCAGCTGTGCCYTTCTAAACGACCTGGTTTATTCAGGTCCTCAATGCAGGGCTAAGTCCCAGAGTTAAGAGCCACATCCAAGTCACTTTTTCCAAGAAAATAGCGCAATTTTCCGTAGTCAAAATAATAGCTTGGAACATAATGTGGAATTGTGTGGTTCTAAAAAMCATGACTGTAATCTCAAGACAAATTAAGGGATAAGATTTCCATGAGTAATTCAGTAGCTGCTATTTGACCTTTGATTCAAAATAAATATATACAAAGAGCCCACTACAATTGCTTTGTTCTCTCTCTCTCCCTCTTTTTTTTTTTTTTTAAAGAGTTCTGGTTTATTTTTTTCCTCATTTCTATTTCAATGTTATGTGGCAATCTGGAAGATTTCTCCACAGCTAAATTGTAAGGCAGGTACACTTAGAAAAGGTTTCTCTCACTCTTGGTGACTGCTGGGCAGTAAGTAGAATAATGTATTCACAAACATGATTGCTATATCCAACAAAGTGATTCATCCATGTTTCTACTCCCTTTGCTTTCCCATGCACTTTGGAGATGCTTTTTATGACAAATGTTTACATAGGAACTGTTTATGTGTGAATTTATTAGCAAGCCAACACTTATACACAAACACTTATGTATAAAAGAAGTTCTTTCCTTCTCATTTTACTCTTTTCCCACACTTTTCTCATTTAGAAGAATGAAATGAAAGTTAAGTCTGTGAGGCAGCAATAAAACTGATTGTTCTTTTCKTATTTGCTAGTCTAAAATCTAGAGCTAATACACGTGTTCAATATGATCCAAAGCCCAGAATTTGAAAGACTCATTACTTTCCATGGGATTTGAATCATTTACTGKCTGAAATACATTTTTTGTCCGAATGTGACAGAAAATACAAACTGCAATACAGTTGTCAAATAGTAGAAGGGCATTGCTGAATGGCAGAATCATGAGCCCAGTTGCTACTTGAATAATTGGGAAAATTGATACTTGAATAYGCAAGTAAAATTAAAACATTTATAAAAAGCAGTCTGCTACCTGCAAAAAGACAGATAAGTGTAACAAAAATTAATAAAGTCACCATGTTGAATGATGATGTCCAGTAGCAATAGTTTAAGAATTTTTATGTCACATTTGGACAGAGAGCTGTCTCAATTCTATTCTTGGTGTTCCTAATTACCRGTTTGGAAAAAAAAACAACAAAACAAACAAAAAAACCATAAAAAAGTAGCAGCAAACAGAAGCTAATTTTTGTAGTGCTGGGACATGAAACAAGCCAGCAATAGCACTGGTTTAACACAAAGAGATATGCAGAAATGTTAATGGATGCTAACAGGGTTCCATGGTGATTATCAGGACAGACTTTTAGCTCCCCTTTTGGACAGAGGTTTTCTGTGTGTATATATCAGCTCACACTAGGGTTTGGCAAGCTGGAAAATCCGTGAACTCCATCTAATTAATGCACAAATTTATTTATACAAAGACCACTGTGACTACTTTTGAGTAACTATGCAGCTCAGAGTCAGATATGTGAGCCAACCCCTGGAAGAGTTAGTTAAACTAAGCAACAGTTTTGGAATCCAAACATAAAAGCATTTGTCCAGCGTTAGGAAATATCAGAGCAAAACCAAACTGAGCCATCAGGTCAATAGGAGTTGCACCTTCATATTTCAAAAATAAAGTGCTCGTTATTAAATCTTTGTAAAAGTAGAGATTGTACTGAAATCATTACTGAGAAACCTGGTGTTGTAATGGAAGTATTGATGCCCATTTTAACATGGGATGTTTTCTATCAGCATGCTATCTCATTAAGTTCACATGTGATAAATGCCTTCTAAATTGAGACAATTCCCCGCCCATAGAATTAACATAATTTTTACCTCGGAGGTGAACAGAAATGGGAATAAACACTGAAGCTGTTCGTGTGCTCAGCTATTTCCTTGCTGAACACTGTCAGGAACCCAGTAATATTAAAATAAATCTGAAAAAAATTCACATATCCAGAAGTTCCTCATTTGTTTTATTCCAGAAAATGCAACGGCTTCCCATCCTGCTCTATGTCTGTTGTGACAAGGTAAGGCTCTGGCTTTTTTTTTTTTCACTTCAGCAGTTACAGTTGCTATTAGATATTTCACTCTGGTGATTTGAATTACACTTGGAAAAAACTATTTTCTGTAGGTCTGTATGCATATGCTTGCACAGAGGGAAATGCATTCAAATGAGGTAGTATTTGCACTGATTACAGCAATTAAAACATAGAGAAGAAAAATTAAACTACATGTGACACTGCTGTGGAAAGATTATGGTGTCAAAAGGGAAGGACATAAACTACAATATGCCCCCAGATAAGAAAGAAAAAAGCAAGAACATCATTATCGATGGTTTCTGTTTTGTACAAAGATGCACAGACACATGCACACACATATTGTAACTTATTTTACTTCTTGTAACCAGCAAATAAAATACAAAAATACCTTTGACTGCAAAGAGAAGCCCARAAAGGAAATGGGCTACTTGAGAGACTCTACTTTTGGCACTTTATACATGATTTCCACCCCCATTCTCTAAAAAAAAACCTAAACAAACAAGTTTTTTACTTTAAGGACCTTTTAATTATGTCAAAATTGTTAGCAGGAAGTTAAACAACAGATATCTATGATCAGAAAACCAGGAAAATCTCAAGAACTCAACAGGAAGAGTCATCAAGTTCAAATTATTTAATTCCTGCATGTCCTGTATCCACTGCATATACCATCAGTCCATCTGACACAAATCTGGAAGATACTCTTTGTTAACATTTACAGCCTTGACAGCGAAAGTTAAATCTCTGAGCCAACATATGCATCCAGTTGGGAGGTTTATTGTTCTTAAAGACATAGTTCCTACCTCTAATGGTTTTAAAAAACAACAACAACAACAACAACAACAACAAAAAACTAGAAAAAAACTCAATGGGGAAAAAGTTAAGGCTGCTCAAGACCTCCCTAGGGGACTTGCAGGGAGACCCATTTGGAGCTGGGCAAGAGAAAAAGAGGGCCCTCTGCTTCCTCTCCCTGTTTTTAAAAGGGCACAACACCAGTTTCCCTCCATGAACGGGACAAAATAAAAAGTTCTGCTCAAAGTCCTGCTTCCATCACCTCCATGCTCACRACAGTGATGGAATGGTATTGAATAYTCACCACTGAAACTGCACCCCCCTTTCTTTGTAACCATAACACAACCTGAGTTTTATTCTTGCTCTGATTAATTGCAATTATCTGAGCAACAAGAATATTATTTCTGAAAATATAGGGTCCTTTTTGGAGTGTAGAAGAATTCTTCCTTTTTTCCTTTTTCCTTCCTGTAGAAGAAAAACTTCCTTTTTTCAGTGAAGGAAGGAACATTTCTGTCCCACGTACATAAAGTRCACACCGTGAAAAATTCACACTGAGTGAGGATATACATTTGCAAAAGAAATACTTGATAAAAGAGCATTTCTCCATYGGTAGCAAGGGATAGTAAAATTTTAAATACCTACAGCTCTACATTTTCACCAGTTACTACGGGTAGAGAAGACACTATGTCACCAGCATTTTTTTTCTTCTTGAGCACCAGTGTTCTTTAACACTAGGAGCATAACCATCTGTAAGTGTCAAAGGAGGAGGAATATGGGACACAGGCACAGGGAAAACCCATCTTCCRTGTCAAGTAGGTCTTTATGTCAGTTCAGGGATCAGGGATACAAACAGTGGGGATTACTTATAGTGTAAAATGACAGCTCTAGAGCAACCCCTCCTTGCCTTAAAAGACTTAATTTCAATCTATAGCCAGAGCACATCCAGGTGATTAAGATAAATGATGTACCAGTCTTCAAATATTTTGTGAAAAGTTAGATTTCATATTAAGGCTTATATCATGGTTAAACATAGAGATTTTATTGAACCAGGAATTCCAATAATACAGGTATAATATTGAAGCTGACATATACATTAGCTTTGTGTTATTGATGTTGCGGCTCCTATTTCTTTGCACCTTGAATGTAAWGTGAATATCAAATATGAATTCGGCTGGCATCAAGTTTTCCAAACTGATCACAAGTTAAAAATCTAAATCTTAATTTATTTTTCTAGGTTYTCTGTCTTTGTGAATAAGACAGGCTGCTCTTCAGAAAGACATTACATAGGAAGGTGGCTGTACTAACAATCTTTGTAGAGGCAAGAAAAGCAACCTCATTTTGTTCATGCTTCTCCAAACATGGGTGGAAGCCCCTGTAATTCATAATAATCAAAATGTGATTAAGAGACATYATATTCCCTTTAAATTCTATTTCTGCTTTAGATAGAGGCAGTAATAGAGTTAAAACTTATTTCTGTTCAAAGTTGTGTGTACTTGGAGAAGACAGAAGGAGAAATTCAGAGTATGGTGCATATGGATGGAAACAGGAATCCTACCAGAGCCCAATAAACAGAAGTGCAGGATTTCAATTGTATCCTGTAATTGTTAACTGCTAAAATAAGTTATCATAGGGGAATTATGCATATGCATATATATATATATATATATATATATAGGCATGTATAAAATTAGACATATAACAACATGAACTCCTGTACAGATTTTTCCATTTTCAGGTCTACTCCCTGTAGTGGCTAACAATAAAACAAAATAAAACAAAATTAAATTAAATTAAATTAATAAAATAAATGCACAAATTAAAGTAAAARTGTCCTAATATGTGCCTGACATTGTAAGTAAATTCACTAGATATATTATTGATACTGAAGAAATTTGATTCCCTGGTGTCATTGGTAATAAAGTAATACCAGTAACCTTACAAGGTTTCGCATAATACTTTTTCTGGTCCTAAGTGTATGGTCTCACCTATGGGTTATTAGCAAAAGCCCTAGCAAAAGAAGTAAAAAGCAATCTGTTTATTTAATCTCCAGAAGTGCAAAGAACTCCATTTTTATGAATAAGAATGCATGTGTAATATCAGAAGCAGCTTCACAAACACTGAGGACATGTTTGTTTAAAAATAATCTTTTCCCCTTAAAAACCTAAAGGCCACAGCTGTGTTTAATACCCATTCTACCCAGAACATCAAGACTTGTATGCAGCTTAAAGGTGAGGGACCCCTTAGTCCTCTGGGGACTTCACAGTTTCAGATTTCTTTGTCAAAGACATCTCCAAACACTACCAATTTAATAAGGAGTAGAGTCCTAGGGTCCTGGACACTTAGAATGTCTCATTCTGTCCAGATAAAATAAAGATTCATTAAATTTATGCTGAGCATTGGAAACTGATATTAAACTCTTCAACAGAGCAAAAATCTATCTGCGATTACATTTTCCCCAATGTGCTTGTTTACTCTTCTGTTTTTACTGTTGTTAAAAAAACAGATTAAAATTTTATCCATGTAATTTACTTGTTGTTTCATAGGTTATATTGTCCACATGCAATCRTTGTTCACATCCATCTAGGTTTAACAAAAATCTACCTAACATTCACATGTTGTGTTTGAAACAAGCAGGTGTTTCAAAGACATACCTRCAGATATTCTTCATTTCTCCTGCATGCTTCTGCCTTGGGATAAAGGGCTCATTCATAAARCAGAGTTTCATATTCTGAAAAAGTGGAATGTATTTGCTTTTTGTACTACAAAAATTAAAACTCCTTTCTCATTGCAATCTGTAATGCTTATAAATACCATGTCACACTTTTCCATGCACATTCCTAATCTTCTGTTGATAGTCATATTTACTTCTACTTAGATAGCTTCACTCATGCCCATTCACACTGAATCAGGCTTTGTGCTTGGCTGATCACACTGAATGAAAACCATTCTTTRTCCCTTAGACTTTTTTATTTATAACCATTGGCATTTCTTTATTCATRTCCTCTGCTTCACACATTCATCATGCATTACCTCAAGATATGTCCAGCTTGCGTAGTCTTAAAAATTTCAGACCTGATTTGGGRAAAAAAAGAACCCATGAAACTGGTATCCTTCAGAAAAAAAATCAGCTTTCTGGATTGTCTTCTTTCTTGAGAAGTAAAATGGAATGTTACAGTGAACTGGAAAATGTGTGGAAAAATACTGCAGTGGGATGTTTGTTATGCTGCTCACCAAAGGCTCTTACAAGGAATAGCTCACCCCCTGAGTATGTTGACTGAGCTGGTCCACTCAGAGTAAACTGTGTTGCTGAGTGTGGGTAAGCATGGCACAGATTACCACCCAGATCTGTTATTGAGGCTATTCACTGCCATCTGGACTATCCAGCCTCTGGATATCAACAGTGCCACTTGTGGGGCTGGTATGGATTCAGAGAAATGCTTCTGAAGYGATACACGAGCAGGGCAAGCTCACAATGTAGCCTTAAGACAGCACTATTCTTACTGCTCAAGTTCATCTGTTAGGTCAGAGATACTAAGAGTTAAATCAGCCATCTCTAAACGAGGCTTATGGATATCCAGCATGAGGACTTCTCTGTATCCTCGGATCCATGAATTTGAATTACATCTAAACCATTATAACTTCCTTGATTTGAATCAGAGGCTCATCTTTGATAAATTCATGCAAAGCAATTCAGCAACATGGGAATGTCTATCACCTATAGAGGTTTTTAGCAAACTAGACTTAGATCCTCTCATTCATTCATCATTCAGTAATACAGGCTTTAAAGGGCAACATGAACCTTTCTTCTGTTTGCCTATAAAAGACCTCTTAGTACAGATCTTAGAGTACAGCACACTGAACTGAAAATTGCAGCATCTATACTCTTAATTTAGATGTGAAAAGCCATTGCTGTCTCTTTTTCCATTCCATTATCCTGATGGGTCATGATAATCCAGTTGCTGCAGAGTAACTGATGCAGCACTCCCAGARCCTGGATCCCAAGTGAGGAAGTTGGCATTTTGCTGTCTACAAGAATGTCAGTGACTCAGTACTCTTGCTGAAATGAAAGAGAGTGCCTGCACACAAATACACCCCTCCCCTCACTCCTCCYCACTGAATGCAAGGGCTACTCATGAACATGTGGGACTTTCTGTAAATCTTTAGATAGCTTTATTCCAAYATAACTGACCTGCAGTTTAGGATGGACTGGATTTCCTATTGAGRTGGGTATTTTTCWGTTCTCARCTGACACAAAGGAGATGAGGYRTTGAGTTTTGTGTCATAAAAWGTGAGTGCARYWGTGTAGATGACCTGGTTAATAGGATGTTCTGTATTCTCTTAGTGTGCTTAACATCACAGATTTCTAGCAAATATTTATTAAGATTGGTTAACATACCCTTATCTCAGCTCTTCTGAAGTAAGAAAGTTTGATCCCTACCTCACACAAGTTCCTCTAAATATTTTTCAAATCTCGTAGTTGCAGTCTCTTTTAATCCCAAAACACTCTTTCTCTCTCCTGCTCCACATTCCACTATTCTTTGATGTCTTGCTGTTCAACCTTCCACCTTTATTTTGTCTGTAGTTTATCTATCACTCCTCTCTTGTTGCTTGGGAATACCCTATGCTATTAGAAAAGGAATAAATCYRTAWATATTTATTTAATTTCYTCATTGATCAGATATTAAATACTGTATCAGTATTATTTAGGTCTATTTATTTATAAATTGATTAGGCATTATACTATCAGGTCATCCACTGTGAACATGTTAGTAAAAAATATTTGAGTGYTGAAGGTTATGTTTCATTAACATTCAACACATTCATTCACAGAATATCCCACTATGGAACCTAAATTAATTCCTACTTATAAACAGGTACAAACAGGCTGCAATTAATAGACAGACAGAAATATACATGCAGGTATTTATGGCATTAACAAAAGAGTTAATATCTTTTTGTACCTTTTTATATATATATATTCAATATATTTGCAATATAGTTTTACATGTGATATATGACTACTATACAGCAATAAATTTGTTACATGAATAAATAAACTCTATGTATATACAAATATATATTATATACATCACATACGCACCTTAGGTATGTAGCTACATATGGATATACATGTTTATACCAAATGCATATACCTGCATGTATTCACACATACTAAAATGASTATCACTTTTCTATCATTGCTAGTTAGGATTTATAGTGATAATGTTGACAGACCCTTAACAAATAAAACATGACAAGCACTGAAGTTTTGGGCAATTATACTACACCTCAGGAGGTGGTAGCTGGCACTAAGCCAGTGACTATAATCACACAAAGACTCAAATAATCTCCGTGTGATGTTTTATTTTTGAGKGCCTTTTTGCTCTTTTGAAATCCTCTACAGTACATGAAAATACGAAAGAGAAATGGTTCTGTCCAGACTTACTGGGGGTGTGGTCATGGGAATGACATCAATGTCAAAGAGTCCAAAAGGTTCAAATGTCTTCTGAATTTTTTTTAATTACTTCCAGCRTTAACAGCAGTGTTAATAAATGTCACTGTAGTTTGTACCTTTTCTACTGTGAACTCTGCAACAGAATAGATTRTCTTAAAAGGAAATGATTTTGTTTATTTGCAAGCAAAAGTAAATTCAGACAAGATTTGGAAGAGATCTTTTATTGGATCAAAACATCTGTGAAGTTAGCAGCAATCAGGCATAATTTCTATAAAAGCCTCTGTTTACAGATGACAGATCACTGCACTTTCTTAGRCAAACAGCTGTATTCTAAAATCCAGCTGTACTCATGTGTATAAAACACATTAATGAAATCGTGGATTAGGCCAAGGAAGATATCAACCAAAATAATTAGTAAGTGTCAATTTTTAATTTAGTAATTAACYAATACCTAATGAATTTCTCATAGTTGTTTCTTTTAAAGCCAATTAMATGCTTGAACAGACCTTCCATCTTTAATAAACTGGTAAGAATTACTAATTTATAGCATATGCATTTTTTAAAAAACTACCAAGCAACYATTCTTTTCACCATTTTTTTTATTAAACCTTTGAACAGTAATTCAGCATTAAGACCCCATGATTTTGAAAGCTTAGTTGTATTGATCTGTGTTGCTTCTTTTRAATAATTTTATTCACAGTTAGTGATTTGTCAACACACATGGAATTCTATTTTAGCTRATGGTAATAACTTACTTCGAACTCRAAATTCTATCGTCCCGCAATGTGATTATTTTGTTATCTGTAAAATATTACCATTTGGTTAAATATCGGACACAAACCTCAATGTCCTTGTTTCTGAKGGGAGAGTAGCTGTGCTTATCTTTCCCAAGCCATTTGATATGTGTGAAAGAATATTAATCTGATTCACTTACACTTTCAAACGTAAAATTAATGATAAAATTAAAACAATGAGACTTAATTTATTTCTGCTCCTTTGGATCATTCGATTAGTGTGGTAATCAGAAAAAAATTAATGTGGATTCATATAGTAGATGATAAATGTGTTTGTCTTAGAACTAACATTTTAAAAAGTTAATTTGAGAAGGAAACAGGTGTGCAAAGCATGAAAACGCATACAAAATAATGAAAATGCATGCAAAATAATGATATGAATTAGGGCAAATACATGATAGTAACATCAAGCACTAGATAACGCATGTTTAGTCTTTTCAGAATAAACTCCCTAGCTTTGCTAGAACTAAATATGAGTATGTAAGGTGCTCTACTTTCTGTACTTCCTGAAGGTAAAAGAGAGTTTTCTGTGGATACTCTCAAATTAATAAATAAGGGGAAAACAGGTCAGCTCAGGTGCCTATCTCATAAAAAATCAAATTAATTTGGCTAACGTGTTTTCCTTCTCGCTAGGCGGTCGGCGCTGTGCGGTCCACGATCCGTCCTCTGGAAGCGGGATCGCTGACGGGAGCCCGTCGGGTCACGGCCAATCTGCTCATGGCGCGGCTCAGAGCCGGGAACTAACCCGAGCTGACACRGGAACAGCTGCGGGTCCGAGCGGAGCGTGGCGTGCACAGACTGTCTCGGGCACGGACAAAGACACAGGAGCCGTGTACTTCCCCTCAGATGGCTCTTTATTCCTCTGGTGTGGACACGCAGCATAACAAAGAGCAGCGCGCACCGGAAAGGACTTGCCAGGATACGCAATGGAGGGACGACCCACAGAAGTKAGAGTTGAAAAGTAATTCAAGCTATCATTATTTTGCCTCATTTTCCCTAACTGAACTAGGTGATGCAAAAAGAATAATTGAGCTAACGCACTGTCTCCAGGGTTTTTTTGGATACTGCAGATGCCAAAGTTTGTCCTTCGTTACGCAACTGAGGATTTCGAAGATGTGTCTTATGTTGTAGGAACTATCCAGTCCTTGTTTAGGAGCTATCCAGTCCTTRTTAGGCTTCCAAATCTAACATTCCTAAAAGATAGTAAATTGTTAATATGATTGAGTAAATCTGCAGCTGAAGGAGATATGCTGTTTAATTTAATTGCCRGGTTTTAAATACACATTTAGTACAKCAGAAGCAGAATAGCCCCGGCCTGAAAAAGAATTCATTTTGCAAACYGAATTATTCCCTCAAATGTCTTTGCTTCCAATTTTCCAAGTTTAACTCTCATTTCTTCAAACAATATTATTGTCCTCTAACTATGAATTATTATAGCTCTAAAAATTATGCATATAATCTGAGACCTTGTATTGTCAGTGAAAAGATATAGGAACCTTCAGGAGAAAATTTGTTCCATCCACCTTTAAAATGTGTATCTTGAAGTGATACTTAACCCCTCCTGGCTTGATCATGCAGAAGGGCARACTTCTACATCTCTCTCATCATCCCAGAGCACACAGATAGAGGTTTTCTCTATCCACATGGGACAACTCAAACAAAGGGGGGTAGAAAGCACAATTGTTCCTTATTTTGTAGTGTTTTAAAACTTACTGCAAAATAGGTCCTTGTTTTGGACCTATTGTCACTAAATAACAAATAAAGAATATCTATTCAGGCAGCTTTCAATCAAATCTATGTAGTATAATAGGTACTGATTGTACATATTGATATAAAGATTGATGGAGCAAAAGAATTAGCAATTTTCATGTAATTTGTATATACTTTTCACTTATTTTTTTCCCCAATATCATTCTATAGCGTGTGTCTATTCAGTGTGTGACAATTCAGGAAAAGTGGGAGCATTTAAAGCAGGTGTTTATATTATTTAATATTTTGTAACAATTCTTCCCATTAATGTTTCTGGTATTTAATGGGAAATTAGTATAAATCCATTAGGAAGAACTGCATTGGGTAGAGGTCTAATAAATCCAATTCTCAACTTACTACTTTGGGGAAGCCTTACTTGAAAAGTTAATCAATGGGCAATGATAACAGCAATGAGCAGTAGGCCGACTACAGTAGGACCTCCAAGCTTTTCACATGCTTTGGATAATCAAAAGGAGTTAATTGTTTTTCAAGTTGTGCAAAATGTCTAATGGGCTGCCTAAAAGTTTTGCAGACTGAGAGAAATGTAAAATTAATCAAAATCCTCTTTTAAAAAAATGTACAAAACATGTTATCTTTCCTGAGTGATGAAGCTCAAAAGCATCTTTATTTTTTAGATTTGGGAGYTAGGGAAGAGATGTTTGCAGTTATTACACATAGAATCACTCAAATTTGTTCTTTTCTTGGCCTCTGTAGCTCATTGACTGCACTGGGAAGGAAAAGTATTCTGTTGTGTCCCCTCCAGTGTTYCATCTCCTCATCATCCAGGCTGAGGACCCATCCAGACAGGCTCAGGCACCACAGCTCCTTCCATACCAGGCAACAAAGCTCAGGTTTAAGCACAGATTGTGTCTCAGGTTGGAGTTAAGACACAACAGTCTTGGAGCTGTAAGCTGAGGAGAGCATCTTGATCCTCCAATTTAGAGTCTAATCTCCACAGTCACTCAGGGGCCKTCCAGAAACACGGGAATGCCAAAAATCATCAGTGTTTCTTGCCTGGTGTCAATCCAAATTATAGGCTGGTATTTCAGGAGCTCAGTGGAGACTACCCATGGTTTTGTCTCRGTTTCTCACACACATACACGCACACAAAATGTAAGACTAGAGGCACTCATTTATTATGTGATCTTCCCTAGCATTTTTATTGGCAAAATAGTAAACCACAAAACATAGAACGATGTCATCTTCCCTTAAAAATGTGGTTTGAGATCCAGAACTTCAGCTTTGATCAAAAAGAGGGTTGTGTACATCCCCTGAGCATTAGTCATTGCAGAAAGATTAAAATAAGTGCACTGTAATGAAAGAATTTGCAAACTTCAACAATTTGTGTAAGAACGGAAGATATATATATTTTTTTAAAATACTTGCCATTTACTAAAACTACCTGACTTTTTCTAACATTTTAAATAGCAAAGGCTTTTTTCCCCTTTGTTAAAAATAATTCTCTCCTTTGAAAGAATGTCCATAATGATCACAGCAAAATTCATCATCATAAGAAACAACAGCTGGAAAGCACAGTAGTGTGGTGAAAAGAAAAATTAGTTTAAGACTTCTTGACCATTTAATATCTTTGTTTGTTATTTTCTCTAGCATATGTTTAACTTGAATGTTTTATGATTACACAGGAGATTTTATAGCACAGAATTTCTGCAAAGCTTTGCAGAGCACTAAGATGAAATGAGTTTCATGTAAGAATATSGAATATGAGACAGTGAAAAATAAATCCCTCTCTCCTTATTTAATCTTTTTCTTCTGCAGCTACCCTATTCAATTCAGGTTTTCTATYTTCTGTATAATAGGTTTGTTTCTCTAAGTTGCAGTGTAAGTCTGTATGAAGTTGGGTATTCTCGCTTTTGGGAAACAGAGCATGATRTAAAATTCAAATTCTGCTTCTTGCTTACGCCACAAGAGTCAAATGCCCTCTTAACTYGCATTGTGCTTTTGGCATGGCTTTGGTTTGTCACCTGTCTTCCTTCAGTGCAGTATGTTTTTTGCCTTACATTTCCTTGGAGCTATTTCAAACTTTTACTCAATGAATTCTTACAAAGCAATGAGGTTTTCAAAGTCGCTGTACAGCACGACGGCTGTGTGGTGAGTCTAGGGAGACCTGTGGGTGCAGTGATTTGGCAGTGAGATTGTTTTCCTGTGTCACTGGACTAGAAAAAGAGTTCAGGCTTCAAATCAAGCTTGTGAAAAGGCCACCTAATGACACAYTCACCAAAGAGATGAAGCAGATGGAAAAAAATTTAGTTTTCCCCGTGCATTGAAAATGAAAACATCTCTCACCATCAGTCTTGCTGCCCCGTGGGATCAGACAGCCCTGTGTCTAATGAAAAGGTGGGGCAGGTGTCTAGACTGTTGCCTTGTTATTTTCCAATTGCCTAGGGGTTTTTCATTTTTCAGGAGAGGAACACCACCTTTCTCAGACCATAAGAAATTAAAACAAACTAACTGAACCTGCAAAGAGCMAGACATAGTTTCTGTGGCAACGATCCCCCTTTGACAGCTCTCAGGACCTGCCTTTGCCTCCCCAGAATTATTTACTCTCCCAGCAGCAAAGGTAGCATAGGTGAGGCCAGCAAGTTGCACAGTGATCACTCGTAATAGAAAGTGTAGAAAGACAAGTGTCAGGAAAGTTAATTTATGCAAAAAAGAGGAAAAATAAAAGACSAAAACAACATTGCGCTGACAGAATTAATGAGTTATTCCATAAAGGACTGGTAAATTGTTGTTCACCATGTTTCTGTTTYGCTGGTTTGAAGCATTATGTTTATATTTTCTTAAATCAAAAGGAATGTTGGGCAGACTCAGTTTCCTGCTTTGCCCACTTACTATCTGAATAAAAGACGTCAAGCCTGTGTTTTTGTCCGTGCCCGAGACAGTCTGTGCACGACACCCACCCGCAGCTGTTCCYGTGTCAGCTCGGGTTAGTTCCCGGCTCTGAGCCTCCCTCCAAACAGATTGGTGCTGACCTGATGGCCTCCTGTTAGTGATCTTGCTTTCAGAAGAGAAATTGCTGTGCTACGGCCTTTTCCTCTTTCGGGTGGGGCTGGGAACAACGCACACATCATCAGCTCCAGTCTGATAAATCCAGCAACCTGAGCCAAACTCATTCAAACCTAATTTCCCCTTAGTTATTCAGAGTTGCTGCAGGTACCTTTCAGAGATATTTACACGTGATAAATTGGCTTTCATTGGTGCCTTCCAACAAGCAGGAGTCTAATTAGTGAATGATACCATAGCCTAAAACAATAATGATAGTAATTACAAAAAACACTCCAAATAAGCATGTAACTTGAGATCATTGCAAAGCCATCCCCRTTAAATAACAATGTTGGTTATTAAGGAAATTGCAAAGAAATTATTTGGTGAAACAATATGRAAAACACGGCGCCAATTTCAAAGTACCTCCAGCTTTACTTTTCTTTTTTTTCAGAATAGCACAGTGGGAGTTATCTGGAGAAGAGGTGAATTCCACATTCCCATCACATCCACCAACCGACCATAAAGTGACAAATAATGTATGACCTTGATAACTGGCTAATGGAGCAGCAGAGTAGTTCATACCACGCCAGTAGGATCTTTGGTTACTAGAGATACATATTTCAAAAGCTATTARAAACTCTAGCAGAAGAGAAGAAATTCTCCTAGACATGATRGCTRTGGGTAAAGGATCAAATTTTGGACCTTTAAGTATGATTTTGATAACAGGGGAATACAAAATCCTGACTGATGCACTAAAACAAGGATGAATTATGAATCAAATGACTGAAAAGCCCATTCTAATTTTGCAGAGTATTTAGGTGCCCATGAAAGTGTTTTTATAACTACCTAGTGTTATCAACCCAAACCTTTCAGTCTCAAGACTCCTTTGAAAACTGTGGGTTTGGTGTGAGATGATTATCTGGGGATGCTTCATGTCCAAAAAGATCTCTAAATTCACAGCGAGGCAAGAAATGCAGTGTATGAGCTACTGGAGATTTCCAGCCTCCTCGACTCTGATGAAAAATCAGCTGAATGGCSAAGTCCAGCCCTGGATCCTGAGACAGCTTGGGCAGGTGACAGGCATGGAGCTYTATTATCACTGGCATTAGTCTGTGATGTGTTTTTAATTTAAAAAAATGGCATTGAGGCTTCTACCAAATGCAGTTAGGAATGCATCTCSTCTGCTTGAAATAGTGACTGCTCCTCACGGAACAAAAGGGCATTATGAATATCCTTTCGTTATTTTCTTTATTTAACATTCTCTTAAGATAACGAAATATGCTCACTATCCGCCTCTTTGGGTTTACTTAATCTGGACAAAGGTAAAGGAAAAAGAAATATGTAAAGAGCGTTGGTAAAAATAGAAAACACCTTTCTGTGAAGTCGTCTCACAGGTTTGAATGCAGATGTATTTCACACATAAAAATAGGTACCTCTTTCGTTCATAGCCCTTTGAAGTTTATTGCCAGAGGAGAATTTGTTACATGCAGATGTTCCATTCTGATTCCTGATGTTTCACCAAGCCACATTGTCTTTGGAGATCTAGTTGTGATTTTTCAYAGAAAATTTAATTACCATGACTATTCCAGAGTGGATTGAAAAATTAATTATAGGAGAAAATTATATATTGRTATTTCATATGATTTTTGATGTTTCAAGACCTGGAGGGAGACTGCAAAGGACTTTAAAGCTGTGTGCATAAGTCCTTGGTTGAGCTGGCTCCAGCCCTGAATGACTGATTTCTATCTTCAACYTATTATTTTTGCAGAATATTCACTTTGCTTTTGGCATTTTGTTTGTCAGATTGCTTCAGGCAAAATTAGATTACTGACCTCATCACTTTGAGTTTTGTTTTATTCTCAATAGAAAGCAGTTAGATCCAACTCATATAAAGGATCAGCAATGAAGTTGGCACTGGGAGGACTTAATTTTTTGTTTGTTTGGGGGGGGGTTTGTTATTCTCCTTTTGTTTCTTTGGTGAAAGAGTTTTTAACTAAGCTATGGGATCTGAGTGAAAATTAAAAGTTGGGTTAAACAGGGAGGAAACAATACAGCTATTTCCTCAGAAAGAGGAGAGGAAAAATGTGCAGCTACTTCCCTTACTGTACATCAATCTGCTTGTGTCTTTGAAGGGATACTGATTATTTTATAAATACTGCGCGTTCTTGGGTTTGGAGTTGAGACAGTCTATATATTTTCTGGAAAGCAAGACTTACACGTATGGAATAAAACTATTAATGGAACTGAGAGAATTGTGAATGAAACAGTTGAAATAATTAGAACAGTGCTTCCTTATTCTCATTATTACTACTGAGGTGCTCATATKCAAACATATACAAAAATATAGCCTGTTTGCAGACATTGTTACAGTAAACCAAATCCCATTTTCCTGTTCCTGTAAATGTCCAGATTGGATGGTTCAGAAAGAAGCATGAGGAAGCAAGAGCAACTGTATGATCATATTTATCCACGCACTCTCTTCTTCATAGCAATTATCCCAAAATTGCCTTAGAACCTGAAACACCATAAGCAATCTGTGCCATCTGTAYTGGCAGATAAGTATCAGCAAATAAAAGGAGGGCAGGAGTACTACCTGAAAATCAGGAAGAAGATGAAAAATCTATTTAATTTTTTTCATTCCTCATCCCTCTAATGATGGGTGTTGACTGAGTGTTTTCAGCATTCAATTATGCTTCACATGCTCTGATCAAATGGAAATTCCTCTTCTGTGTATCACCTGAAGGAGAGCTGTGTCCTCTAGAGCTGATGTTCCTCAGCTGACACTCACATCCTATGGCAGTGGCAACAGTGGCTAACCTCAGAATTTTCATCCCCTGCCCTTCTTCCAGACATGCCAGCCAACCAACCTTCTCCTGACAGCATAAGTTGAGAGTGTAGCCTGTACAAATGAGCCTAGCATGAAGACAGGTATGGAGATGGAAATGAAATTTCTTTGTGACAGAACAAGCCGTTTCAGATAGTCACCAGCCAATAAACAGCCTTCAAGATTTTGTGCTGACAGAAATAGCTCTGAGATTTCTTATCTGTTTGTCTTATTAAGCATCATCTAATAAAAAGCTCTTCTTTAGCATTGGCTGAATCACTTTTTGTTATACTCAAAAGGAGCCATGATCAGTGTATTCCAGCTAGGGACGGGGATGAAGAGTTGAGGAGGCTGAGCTGCGATGGAAAGCAATCATTAGAAAATTTATTCAACTACGKCTTGGTACTGGTGGGATGTGGGAAGCTGTGAGAGGCAAAAACTGCTTCTTAGGATGCCCCTTTCAATGTCTGCACCTGCCCTCTGACGGAGTTAATTCACTGCAGCTCCTTCCAGCAGCAGCCAACCTGCCTTTCCAGAGYTCAGCAGAGATCCAGACACTTCCCACCTCTTGCCTGCTTACCCTAAGCTTTGTGCTTGGCTCAGATATATTTAGAACTGGAACTGATTCAAGGTTATAATTAACTCAACACATTTCTACAGTTTGAGYTGTCTAAATAAACCTACCTGATATTTTCAGGTGCTTTTATGCAGAATCCACTGAAAGGTCACAGATTTTTCTCCCACATCCCTAGCTGATTAACTTTAGTCTCATGGAAACTGGTTCATAGAAAATTAAAATTGCATAAAATAATATTGACTGACCACCACATTTTTCATTTGTTTGTTTTCACAAATATTTAAGTGATCTAATTTTAATAATATGAGCATTGTGGAAAATCAATTTAAAATCTGAACACACAAAATCCATGGAAACCAGCTTCTAAATTCTGACATGCCAAGGAAGGAGGCCAAAAGGGCTTGAGAAGTCATCTAGGAAAAAAAAAATCAATTTACAAATACTTCATGCTTTCAATACAACAAATGTAGTCTAGTCTGGTCTAGTGTAGTATAGTCTAAAAACTAAAAAAAACCAAACAAAACATTAAATTCACATAACAAAATAAAATTTTAAGTATATCCTACAGCGTGAACAGGCAAAGTTTGATATTATAGAGCATTCATTGATGTAAGAACACTCTACAACATCTTTCYGACTATGTTAAATTAGTTCTTCACCTCAGTGAAGTAATTTTCCATCACTTAATCAATCTGTTCTCACAGCAATATCTGTCCTGGGAGGTGACAGACAGAGAAATCAGTTCAAAGGCTTTGCTAGGGGAGCCCAAATGTCAGAGGTGGGGTTTGCTGGCACGCTGACCGTCTCAGGCTGCCCTTGGCTGTCTGGGCAGCAATGTCATATGGTGGCATCATATGGCCAGCTCACCAGGAAAGGTAAAAGTCGAGGAGTTAATCCCATGGCATCACTGTTCAGCATAATGTCACAGCACAAAATCTTGTCCATAAGCCACACGAAGCAACCGAAGCCAGCACCAGGTTTAAAGAACCTTGACAAGAATGCTAATACCTGCCTCTTCAAGAAATGCTTCATTTGCTAGGTYTCCTCAGTAAGACACAGGGAAGTTTGTAAAGGTTCTGATCCTGGATGTGCCCTTTTCCCCAGACTTCTGCACCAGCTGCACCAGCACCCAKCATATGAAGCTGATTGGCACCAAAAAGGAGGGAGAATCATCCAGCTGTGATTCTGTCCAAACGCCTGGGGTCTTACTAGCCGTAAACAAGGGCATGGGAACCTTCAGACCTGGRTGCTTTTATGGCTGTTCAAAATTGTCCTTGGCCAAGCCTCTTGACATTTTTTCTTGTATTTTAAATACAAGCTTCCACTTTTAGCAYTGAGACCCTGACTTCAGCTTTGCTTCTTGCTGTTTTATYTCYTTTTTTTKTGTGTGCTCTTTCACTTCRTCAAGTATCATAAACTGAGGCATTCACTGAATACATTTTAATTGGATTTCAAATGCTTAGTGATTTAAAGTCAGAAAAACTATTTTACTAATTAGTASTCATTTTTTTTCTTCTGAGAAATGTCATAGAAATGGGTAGGAACATTTTTGCTAAATATCAGAGGAGTTTTCCTGATTCAGGTTAAGGGTAAAAATCTAGCTCATAGTGTATTTGAACAAGACATGYACAAAAAATCAACTGAAGTTAGYTCAGTTGATTAGAGCRTGGTGTTAATAATGCCAAGGTTGTGGGTTTGATCCCCAYAGGGACCCATTCACTTAAGAGTTGGCCTTAAAGATCCTTGTGGGTTCCCTTCCAACTCAGAATAYTCTGTGGTTCTGYGGAAAGCAAAAGTCAGGTCTTTATTTCCACAAAATTGTGGATTACTAAAGTACAATGAATAAGTGCCACTTCTGTGATGCAAAACTCCTCATTAACACAGAAGGCTTAAAAAGTGCCAGAAGTGGATACCAGGGGTGCAAGTCAGCAGGACAGTAGTGTTGAGACTTCAATGACTTATGAGAGGGAACTRAAGGAAAAGTTCTCAGGTCAGAAAAAAAGAAGCAGAGTGCCGGTTGATTACAGTTACACAAAGAAAGAGAAAAAAATCACTGGTCCAAATATATTGCTGGGTGAGCCCATTGTGTTATTCTTGTAACTGATGCTAAAATTCAGAATAAATTAATCTCTTGACAAAGTTCAGGATTGGCTTTTTGTGCGTTTGCCACACCAAAGGACCCGGTCCATACAAATTCTTACTGATGTCCCTGCATCATCATAACCATGATCTCGTCTATCTCATGTCTTAGGTTTTAGCACCAACTGCACCTGTGAAAGTTAAAAAATGTTCATAAGATTCATGGTGAGTAGCATGGAGCAGGAYATAAATTGCTGCTAACTTCTGTAGGCAGTCTCCTGGCACAGKTTATTCTCTCCAGCGCAGAACACAATATAAATCTTCATCTGCACGTATCTATTTCTACCTGTCTCTGTGTAGTTAAGAATATAGTTTACCTTTCAGGACCCAGGCACAATGAAACCCTCATTCAGAACCCCAAAATAAGTACTTAATATTTAGCAGTGCTGGCTGCTGAAATTAATACAGCTTCTCCAAAACTCTGTGGTGCATGCTCAGTTAACAATTTTTCTGTGTTGCTGGCAAAAAGTTAGCATGTTACCAAGCAGCTCATGGTCAAAGTGTTTAGGAATAAAAACAAAACCAGATTCAGAAGTACCAGTATCCCAATACTGGGTTTTGGCCAGCTCTTCAGAGCTTCAGTCCCCTCTCCATGCAGAAGGCTTTGGTGGTGCTCATTGTCAGCCTTGGGACCCCAACAACCTGGGCAGCCAAGGGATGGAAAGCTCCTAGGTCATTAAAAGGCTGATCTGTGCCACAAGGCAATTACAGGGATCTTGTTCCTTCTGTTGGCATCAATCAGATTTCTCACTGATGGATTTCTTCAAAGATAAAAGTGGGAGATTTCTGTTAGAAAAAAAGTTATGCTTTAAAAGTAAACTGGAGAGATGTAAAAAATGCCAGAGAGAAAGWGCTGTAACTGACAGACTATGCTAGTTAAAGTTAAGAGTTAGGAARAACCCCAGTTAATTAGGTGGAAAAGAAGGAGTACAGTTCTAGTTTTATCCACTTAATTAATTTCCATCAGTCCTTTAGGAAGTTCAGACATTTGGTATTAAAGGTAGGGAAAGCGGAGAGAAAATCTTTATCAGCAACTTCATTCTGACAGTTTTGATCAGGACACAAACAAAAAATAATCCACACTAAAGTGGAGTCAATCTTATCAGAAAATCAATTACAAAGTTAGATTYGAATATGTTTTGAAAATAGCAAGCTTAATATATGTCTATATAAAATATGTGTATGTTTCTCCCATAACAGCTGACTGACATTGCAGGGATTGACTCTGCTTGTCTTTTCCTTCCCTGGAACATCAGGAAAGGAGCAATGATAGTATGGGGCTACTCCTCATACAAGGAAAACAGACACATGCTGTACATATGTCTAATTGTTTATGTCAATGATATTAAACAGTACTTCCTAAGCATTGACTAAAATAATAAGTACAATCAGTATCCAATTCCTATAAAAGGAATAGTGACAAAAAAAGGGATGAAAATATCAAAGTTAGGGTCATAGTGCTATATTTTTATGCCATTTCATTACAATAAATTAGTATCCATTATTTAGGCAATAACGGAAAGTCTAGAAAAATGTGTCAATGCAGGATGTTTATCACAGTGTGGCATGTTAAAGGCCAATGTTGAAGTGCACAATGCCTTTAAAATCTTATCATTAATTTTCTCAGTTTCCTGAGTTTTCACCAGTATCACCTGAACGTTCAGTTGAATTGACCAAGCAATTCATTAATTACAGTAGTACATCCAGTATCAAGGAAAATATACTTCCAGAATTCAATGTCCTTCAAAGGAAGACATTTGCCAAGTTTGAGATATGCTAATACTTGTGTTTAAAATATTTGCAAATGATTTTACGACCATTARTAACAGTGCACTTCATCCACATGCRGATTTATCTCTGGGGACAAAAAAASCGCCATCTGTTCCTTTCAAGAGTATTGTAATAGTATTTATATATGGTTCTAAGGAGATCCTTTCATAAGACTAAAATCTTACTTCTGTCACAAAATAGATTAATTTCTGTTGCCATTTTCAGAGCTCATTATCTTTTTGGCACAAAGTGAAATGGGGTTGCGTCGTTTTCTGTCGAATTTTACAATTGCAATTTTTTTCACTGGTAATGCCTTGTAAATATAAATTTACGTCAAGTATTGACCTTGTGATAATTCAGTCTTAGAGCAGAACAGCACTGATTAGAATGGCCAACTCCACAAAATCAGTTGACTCCCACTCATAAATATCATGGRAGGTGGTATGAGTATTGCTTGTTTCTCATGGTAATTTATAGCCAATTTGGGAAGAAGAAAAGAAAGTTGTTGTTAAACTTGACTGAGACCACATTTATTGATGTTTTAAATTTCTGAGATGGCTTCCAGTTAAACAGAGTGAAAATATATTAAAAAAATTGCAACAACAGAGAAAAGCATAATTATGTCCTTTTGCAATGCTGAGCTGTGTAGTTTTTAGAAGCCTCCTCACACGTAATAAGAAATTATTATCCCAGTTCAGCAGAGAGGAATTTGGCCAAAGGTGGTTGGAGTGACTGGGAGCACAGCTGGTTCTTGACAAATGTGTAATTCCACCCATCCCCTGACCAGCCATCACTGCTGCTTCAGACCTTCCGAGCTGAACTGGCCGCGGGAGAGTTTCTACCAACTATCCCATAAGGAGAGCAAGCCAGGTAATGRAAGACCTCCCTCCACCACTACAGGAATTTGATTCTTTTTAGGTCAAGCTTCTGCCACAAAGAGTATGATAACAGGTGTGTATTTCAGGGCCACTTTTTCCTGAGTTTGACTCCTGGGGGGGGACACAAGGCACATCACACCGGGCTGGGACATGGACAGTCACTATGATGGAACCTGGCAAAGCTACAGACCAACCACTGCTCCACAGAACTGCTAACGCTGCACCAGAGCCCAGCAGGGGTTTTAGTTCCTCTTTGGCAAGGAATTCTGAAAGTATTTTCCTTGATAATGGACATTAAAATATAAATAACAAGTTTTTGTGACATTTATGGCAAGACGAGGTGAGTGCTGAGAAGGTACATGGATGCAAGAGATACAAGTTCAAATCAAAATGTGATCCTGCAAGTCCTGGGCAACAAATTATAGGACTCTAGGAGATAATTTGTGGGACAGTTTYGCATAAATTTTACATGTTATTCTACCCTTTGTGAGCCTTTGCTTTTCATCTGTATTTTGAGACACGATATGGGAGCAATGATGGTGTCTGAACTAAAGTGGCTATAATTATATTGTTATGTTTTGTTWTAGCCTCACTCTTTAGTGGTTATCATTCCTCAGATCCTTCCTCTTCATTCCTTCTCTATCTCAAATCTGCTCAAAGAATAATTTTAAAGTTCTACTTACTCCCACTTCTCTCTTTCTTGAGGAGAAATAAAGCAGAGTGGAAGCCAAACACATTTAGCACAGATGCATCATAACAGAAACTAAGCAATTTTGTCCTTGATTTAAGGTGACGAGGGAAAAAAGAAAGAAAAAAGAAAAAGAAAAAAGAAAGTGCTGAAAGATATGCCTCTTTTGAAAACAATATTAACATCTAAAAGTAAAATTATCATTCAGTTAGAACAATTGAATGCCATAATTGAAAACTCCAAAAAAAAAGTCTAGCTTTTGGAAATCTGTAAACTCTTTCTGAGGACAACATATGGTGGTTAAAGCGCATTATGACTGAAGAAAGCTAATATAAATAGAACTATTTRTGCACAAAAAAACCTGTCAGTGAAGTACTTCCAAATCAAAACAAAGCAATTCCTCTAGAAGAGCATTCCATGCTCTTCTTCAGCGTGGCCTGGTTAAACCCCTGAATGTTTCAGCRCTGGTACATCTGTGATCCACACACAGTACTGCAAGGTACAGTGTAAAGCTATAAATGCAGAGTGCAGAAAACTCTGCAGAAAACATTTGAAAAATGTCACACCTGAATTTTAAAGTGTCACAAGCCACCGCCWTATACACAGCTATAAATTACTAAATTAAAGGTGCATGCTTAAGGGGTAGGTTTTAGCATACTTGTRAAATTAGTCTATGACACAGAAAACAGCTATTTTCCCCCACCTCCCCCTTAATTCAAGCTGTAATAGCTCACTTGAAAATTGTGCTATGTCTCTGTGCCAGACACAGGGACAAACAAAATCCCAAACTTGATGACAATAGTTAGTGGGCTCCACTGCATCCTTGTGCATCTTATTCCCATCACTTCWTTATACATGTAATATTTCTATCTGAATTACTAAATACTGATGTATAAAGTAATACCAAACCGTTTACTTGAAGCTCATCAAATACTTCACTTAAAAAAAACCAATTTCCGAATAAGCAGAATACAGGCATGTCTGCCAAAACGTAAAATCAACACATTTGTTACTTTTCTTTTTATTTAAACTTTCTGATATACTTTTCTGCTTTCTAAACATAAGAACACACCATCCAAATRCAGTTTTGCTCTGATCAGGATTAAATAGTGTCAGTAAAATTAAAAAACTCCACATCCCAAGTCCAGTTTAATATAAACATGGTCTTAGTTATGTTATGTTTACATGCAACCTCTGGGCCTTTTTTCCCTAATGTTGCAGATTCATACAATGCAGCCTTGCAAAAAGGTAAGAAAAAGAGTTTTATTTAGCTCTGTGGCATGCTAAGCAGTGTTCTTCCAGAATTCTGGAAAAAAAAAAAAATCCAAAACCAATCATAACATTTCTTTTGTTACTCCTACTTGTGAGTGGAAAGCATGAGATAGTGCAAAGGGGAAAAAAAAAAACCAAAGAGGAAGAGGCACCACCAGAAATTCTCCAGGTCCCTGACAAAACCTGGAAAGAAAAACTAGAASTCTGCATTCCCCTATTTTTCATCCAACCAGGCAGTGTCATACAACAGCAGAGCTCAAAGACCTTTGAGAACTTCTGGAATTGCTTTTTCACGACAGTAAAGAAGAATGTAATGCTGCTTTAAAAAAAACCCCAAACTAAGGTCCATAATATATAATCTTACACTTAATAYTTTCATGCTTACTATAATGTTGCATTGGCCCCTGAAATAACACAAAAGTTATTGACTCAGTATATAATAAAGCTTCTCAATTCAACATTGCAACAATATTTGGGCCTCATATATACGCACAAAATTATTCATGTTTTCAAATAATAATAAGCTTTGTCTTAGGAAAGTATTCTCCTTAATGACTCTAAAAGCCAGTTAGGCTGCATACCAGCTTGTACTTAGCTCCAGCTTGATTGCCTATTTTTAAATAATAGGATTACATGAAAACTGAGACAAAGTTAGTTTGCTATTTCATATGTTTATAGAGCTGTGAATTGATAGCAATTGGTCCCTCTGTTTTTCTTAATGTCACTCAGAAAAGATGTTGGAACGGTTCTTTCACGATTTTTTTTTCTTTAGATATCAATTTTACAGCCAGTTCCTGAAATGGCATATGTGTTTTTGCCATGAACATAATATATTGTAATCCATTTGGGATTTTATTTATGGGAACTATAAAAGCAATCTGGCATGAAAGTTCCTGTTTTGAAYTGTGTTCTGCAAGAGTGGTGCCTCTTCAGCCAGAATTTTATACTCCAAACCTTTTCCTAGACTTGAGCACTGCRCAGATATAATGGCAGAGGACATGTTAGTATTTGTTGGTGGTTTATATAAATGATTATTTGAAGGAGCTGAAAGTCATAACTTTGTTTTTTACAGAACATTCACCCGAAGAGATTTAACCCCCTCACTCCTGAGTGACCTAGGAGATGCTTTTGTCCAAAGAATATGTTCCTACTCCRTACAACACAGAACTACAGGTAGAGGGATTGTGAACATTTTTTTGCTTTGCTCCTGATCTTTCCTTATCACTTTGTTGATCTAGCCTAAAAAAAAGTTTCCAGTTCTTCTCAGAAGACAAAATAACTAAGTGGAAATCTGCATAAAGTGTACCAGATATGCTCAGAGTAGCTCTCCCTGGGTTAAGTATGGACACACAGCTGGTAAATGTTTTAAAAAGCTTTTGCGTTCTTGGCATGTGGCTAGATATAYCTTGTGATACTTATGACACATTACTTTTGAATATTTGGATGACCACAAATATTGGATGCCTTGATAGAGCTGGCAAGAAAGGCACGGGAATTTATTGCAGTTATTAATTTTGTATCAAGGTGGCTATGGGTGGGCMCCTTATATACTTCTAATGCATTACTTGTTCTTCTATCTACCTACCTAGCCAGCTAACTAACTAGCTCTTTGTAGGTCTAAGCATGCAATTGTGAATGTTCATTACTTCCAGTGTTTTGGGCTTCATACAAATAAAAGATGTTTCGCATCTCGTGAAATGGTGCTCCTCATGTACACAAAATTTGCTRGTCTAAACACTCCACAGAAGGTTKCCACTTACATGATTTCTTCTAGCATTTGCCAATTGTAACTAAAATAATGTTTGCTACAAAATGGTTGTTACTCAGTTGTTACTGTTGTCTGATCTTGCATCCTCCGTAACAGTGTTGGAGAAGTGTCCCTGCAAATCAGACCCATGACAAATTTAACAGTAAGACTTTCTGCTAAGTGTTTCAGTGTGTGTTATGCACAGTTGAGGGGGTTTTTCAGCCCATGCTTTTTTGGCCTTATGGTATCTTCRACTGCTTTCTTTTTTCCATTAATCTTTCAACAATCCAGACAGATGAAGTTCTGTTCCCCTCTTAGTCTCTTGACCCTTAAACACTGATATGTTACAAAGCAGAATTATGTTCTGATTCCAAGAAATCCAGATCTTCCTGAGGCAAGACATCGAGGGCAGTTGAGCTGTGGTATGTCTGAGTCCTTTACAAGTTTCAGATGGTAAATATTTAACTACTCCCCTTTGTTCTCTTTTTTTCTGCCTTTGACAGTATTTCTGAGAGTGATATTATTCTAACAGCAGGCTGTGACTAATTTGTACCATCTTTTCAGTTTTCTGTTTCCTTCTCAATTTGACAATACTGGCTGCAGGTTATTAAAAGGTCACGTTACCAAATCTCTTTCAGCTCTCATAAATACCCCTTCCCTGTAAAGGTATCAAAATTATTTTGTATTTTTATGAAAACAGTGATAAAGTTTATTCATAAACACAGTTGTTTTTTCTTGTTTGATTGGAAAYATGGGGTTCTTACTATAGTTTTGKCATKAMATTAATGGACACTATGTTCTACTTRGTCARATTAAATAAACCTCTTTCCTGAAAGATGTGCTATGCAAAAATCATTGAGGACAACTACTTTGGAGAGTTTAGGAATGGTGACATTTGGGTGTGATTTAGAGAACTAAGTCTGCAGACAAAATTGTGGACCAAAGACTTAGCAGCTGCAGAAGTCAGGAACAGGATCTCATTTTCTTTGCCATGAGTTAAATGCTCCTGTTGAAGGGGTGGTAGGGCTTAGGAAAATGTAAGGGAGAAAATCTACGTAATCCAAACGAAGTATACACCACAAGTATTGTCCCAATATTCAGACAAACCCTGAACAATGTGCTCTGGAAATGCCCTAATCTGGGGTACCCTTCACAATGACAAGAAATTCCTCTTCTTGTTCACCCTTAATTCCTATCACCCCCTGTTGCACTGTTTCTGGTCGTTCCCTTTGTTCMCATGAGCCATAAGCTATTGCATTGGGTTTGCATGGCCAAGCTTTGGTAGTGGGGGGGGGGGCTACAGGAGTGGCTTCTGGGAGAAGCTTCTGGAAGCTTCCTCCATGTCCAGCAGAGCCAATCCCTGGCAGCTCCAAAGACAGATGTGCCGCTGGCCAAGGCTGGGCCGATTAGAAATGATGGTAATGCCTCTGTGATAACAGATTAAAGAAGGAAAAAAAAAGTTATTGCACAGTTGTAATTGTGGCCAGAGAACAGCGGGGTGAGAACTTGTGAGAGGAGCAGCCCTGCAGACACCAAGGTCACTGGAGAAGGAGGGGCAGGAGGTGCTCCAGACACCAGAGCTGAGATTCCTGTGCAGCCCCTGGTGCAGCCCATGGTGAGGCAGCTGTGCCCCTGCAGCCCATGGAGATCCATGGGGAGGCAGAGATCCACCTGCAGCCCATGGAGGAGCCCCATGCTGGAGCAGGTGGATAGCTGGGAGGAGGCTGTGACACTGTGGGAGGCCCATGGAGAGAAGAGCCCATGCTGGAGCAGCCTGTCCTTGGAGGACTGYACCCCGTGGAAGCGTGACCCACGCTGCAGCAGTTTGAGGGGAATTGTTGCCCGTGGGATGGACTCAACGTTGCAGCAGTTTGTGGAGAACTGTTGCCCATGAGATGGACCCGTGATGGAGAAGTTCATGGAGAACTGTCTCCCGTGGGAGGGACCCCATGGTGCAGCAGAGGAATGACTCCTCTCCCCGAGCAGTGGGAGAAGCCAGGGGTGAWGAACCGGCCAAACCCCCATTTCCTGTCTTCTTGCGCAGCTGGAGGAGGAGGCAGAGCTGGGAAGGAGGGAGGGGTGGAGGGAAGGTGTTTTTAAGGGTTTCTTTTACTTCTCATTATCCTGCTCTAATTCCATTAGTAATAAATTCAATTCATATCTCTAATTAGAACCTGTTTTTTCCATGATGGTGTTTGATGAGTGATCTCTCCTGGTCCTTTATCTCAACCCAYGAACCCTTCATTAAATTTTCTCTCCTCTGTCCAGCTGCAGAGGGGAGTGGGACACTGGCTTTGGTGGGTGCCAGGAATACAGCCAGTGTCAAACCACTACAGCTATCTAGCATAACAAAGCAGCAAACAAAGCAGCTCCCCTTGGGGAATAAACAAACCTGTGTACATACTTCTCAACTTCGCTCTGGTACAATTTCAAAATTAATCTATTTTGGTTATTATATTCCTGATGAAAGAATGCAAGTTTAGGGTTTGTCCTTTGACAGACTCAGATTCTTTTCTTTCAGATGATGAACGACTGTCATTTGTTGTCTCTTGCTGGTTCCTTTTTCAACGATTGATGCCAAAAATCTCCCCAAATAGAATAATTTAGAAGAAAAGAGTAAAGATTCTGYAGGTAAATATTTATGCTAAAATGACAAACAGAAGGAGTACAGTTAGTAAAAAAAATAACCACAAAAGGAAGAGGACTATGAGATGGTTTGTATTCTTTTAGCTGTGAACTATAAGACTTTAAATCTGTTGTCGGTCCCATTCAATGAGATATTTAAGCAGTACCAGAAATGCTTAAAGTAAGACACACACACATGACTTAGTGTTATAAAAATCTCGTCTCAAAAGATAAAAAGTTTTGGCCTTTTATTTCATCCCTGCTCCATACTCTCTTTCAAAGGAGTTACTGTCTGGCCTCGTCTTCAGTCATCAGGCACAATTATTATATACAGTACTCTTTCTACTAAAATGTGCCTGTGACCAAAGCAATGAAAAATGAAATGTTTTTAAGAGAGACCATTAACTATAAATTTAATTTCTCTTGTAAGTTGTATATTAGACCTCTTCAGTAAGCAAAACCTGTTATATCAGAAATATAATCATTACCAAAGTCCCTTTGAAGCCTGAGAGAAACTTATTAACAAAGGATTTATGGCAATTCTGAATTGCTTTCAGAAAGGTACATCACGTTTGCAGCTGGGACTCAGCGTGAAGAACAGCTGTCCTGACAGAGTCCTTGTACCAGCATGATGACATCCTGCCAGCTCTTTAAAACATTAAAGCATCTGGTTCACGTTTAATTTCTGGACTCAGACGACTTATCTGCATTGCATTTTRGTGTAGGGTATTTAATTCATTATTTATTTTACATAGATGTTCAAAAACCCAGCAACTTAGTGTGTGCCACAAAACCCTCACTGGCGCCACGAGCTGTTTGCAGGATGACACATCAACATAAAATACAAATCAAAAACATTAAAAAACAAAAGCAGTTTTCTCTGAATTKATGAAAAACTGATTGAGCAGATTAACTGCCTGAATTTCTTACTGGAAAATTGCCATTACTGTTCTACTAGTGCTCTGACAACTTGCAGCATATATCTAAGCTGAATACATCKCTAACTCTGAAACGTGAAGTGGTTSCTTTCCCCTGTCATGGGCATAAAGTGATGCTAACAGCAGCCARCCCGTGTCAGCCTTGTTTTGTTCAAAGCAAATCATCAGCATGAAATACTACAATTTCTTAATTTTGTTTTTGAAGGCAAGTATCTGGAATGAAAGAATGAGTAAAAGCCTGTTKCCTCATCACCTGTTGCCTCATAAATCTGAAGACTGTTTCCAATTCCAGTTGCAAAGAAAACTGTGTTGCAGATAAAGTAATTCCACAAGCAAAATGGTGATGTGATGGAATTGGAACTTTGCAAGCCCCGCCTTTTGCATTATTTACAGATATATACAATGGATTTGGAAGAAACAGGGATTTGGCAAACTGGCACTCCAGCTTGTAGTGAACAGAACAACCTTATGTTAGAAGATTGGCTGAGGGGCAACTGAAATACAAAACRTTCTTGAGCAGCAACACTTTGAAATCATCAGGTCATCCTGCCATGGCTAGACTAGATGGTCTTTAAAGCCCCTTCCAAACCAYGCTGTGATTCTGTGGTTCTCTGTATAGAGAAATAATTTTTTGAAGAATCTTAAGCGATAATCTTGCTATAGCAGGATAGCAAAAAGATGCTTGTGTAGCAACATTATATTGATTTACTMATATTCCCGCGACAAGATCTCTTAAATTCCATACATGCTATGGATACCAGTTTCCAAACCTCTCCTGGCATCATCAAAGAGGATGACTGCATGATCTTTTCCTTTTCCTYATATTATTAAAAACCATTAGCAAAACATAAAAGCCCTAATTGCAAAAATGTTGCAAAATGCTGGATGCACTTTGCACTTTTCCAAGTTTATGAAATGAGGTGTTTATGTTTGGTCTTCACCAAGTTCAACAAAGGGTATCTAGAAGAACTGTYCTCTTTTTTTGTCATGTAGTACATGAATTTCAATCATTGAGTCCAAATAATTTGACTTCGTTTTTATTCAAAAATAGAATTTAAATTAATATCTAACATAAATACTGGTAATTTTATATTTAATATATGATACCTTATGATAGGCAGTAAACAATGGGAATCTTTAAGACACATTTCACATCCTAAATTTCAGGAATATGCATTTCTGGGGATATAGATCTCTCCAGTTATATTGCTGGGAGAGATTAAACTGAATATAGTGTTTTAAACACACATTTTTAAGTTCTCAAAGAAAACAATGTTTATGTTGGCAGAAGAAAATATAATCTGAAGGTGCAAATCACAAATAGCCTTCACACAGCAGTATAATATGACTGACTAGAGCAGCGGAAGATCRAGATGAGATTTTTCAAGTGTCTTCATACTATATTGAAGCCCAGCATGACTTTTGAGTCATGAACATACTTCTCAAAGGACAAATCTCTTTTTCCTTCTGCTCTTGAGGATAAATTGTTATTTTATTCTGGCTGTAGGAAAATAGAGAAAGTTTCTAAATTTCTTTCTCCTAACCTTGATTTCTTTTGTTTGTTTTTTTTTTTTTAGATTTCTGAGCAATTTAATATTTTTACCAGGGCTTCTTGAATAAGCCCAGTTTATTTAAAAAAAAATAATTATGGATAGATGAAGAGAAACAGGAATGCAGATGCTATTGGACAAAAAATGTGTCCAGCAACTGGTTTTGTTGTTGGACCTTCCTCTGAGGAATCCATGCAGAGTGATGCTGATGCTCTCTCTGGAACATGCCACTCCTTATTTCATCTCTGCTCTGACAAACTAGTGCTTAAATGGCTGCACAACCTTCTTTAGGGAATGGCAGGTATCAGGAAGGAAAGAAAGAGACACTAATTCTTCTCCAGAACAAATCAAATCAGAAAATGATTCACTCTTTAATAGAACAAACTCCACTCTGAACCTTTCATGAAGAATTGTTTGAAGGCCAAAGTGCCAAAGCCCTGGATGTCAAAAGCCATAAAATTCCTGACAGGGGACATTGCAGTGGTTGTTAATCGCCAAAGGGCTTTGTAGAGGCAGCTYCTGAAAAAGATATACACAGGCAGTATCCCTGCTACTGTCGTGGCATGTGCTGKATAAAATTTATTGACCTTTCGTTGTTAAAAGCCCTGTGATCCAGAGCCTGTTACCTGCGTGCAGACAGGAACAAAGCAGAGAGACGTGGTTATGCCTTTAGGCTGATCAGCTGCAAGGAAGCTGGCAGGAGCCAGAGCTGGGGAGTGATGTCTCCCCTGTGCCCCTACATCAGTGAGCAGGCTGAGAGTGCTGGACGAAATCAGCGTGGGCTCATCCTCGGAAAGGAAAGAAAACATCTGATGCAGAGGTACCTACAGAAACATATACACTCCTTTGATGCAAACCCTGGGATTGGGAGTGATCCAGGATTATGTTTCCCCAGCTAAAGTGAAGATATTGCTTAATATTGAAAAAAAAAAAATTATGCACAGTTACTTTGGAATAAAGTGGTTCCATCGTGCTTTTATAGCCGTAATGGTAAGGACTAAAGGAAACACTAGAGAGATGCATAATTCACATAAAGTCAGATGCCATTGTTAATAATTTCACTGCCATTCCACTGCAACTGCAGAGCAAATAATATGAATCTCCTAGAATTTACAATTGTTGATATTTTGTAATGGCCTCAGGAAAATAATTCAGGTGCATCAGTCGCCTTCCATGTTCCCTCTCCTCATCTCAATACAGGTGCGTAGACAACTCAGTTTTCAATTCAGTTTTCCCAAAATAAACATTAGGGGAGTTAAATCTAAACTACATAAGTAAACTTGATAGTTAAAACGTTTAAAACTTAGGAAAATGCAACAACTATTTAACCCAAGGTCCCGAGTTTTGAGCAATTTCCTCYGTTATTTCAAAACATGTATCCTTCACTATTGCTGTTGGTAAAATCCTAGTACAGCATGAATCTCCTTGGAGGTCCATGTCAGTGTTCTACAATAGATGTCTCAGATACAGCAAGTGATGTCAAAAGATATTAGACATCTTAGGTTTGGACATCTCAATCATACCCTGAAAGTTTGTTGTTTTATGGCATGAATCAATAACATAGCAGTATCACGCTTAAAGATCTTGTTATGGGTGAAAGGGAATAYGAATTTTAAGTGGATCCAAGTACTTATGGATATATTAGGTTCTTGATAATCAAATCAAAATGCAATGAGCACTTGCTATTAGCCCATTTACAGCATTGCTAAGTCACCATCCAAATGAATGCAGATAACCCCCCTCATTAATAATATTTTAAAATAATTTAGCAATGCATTCACTTTCAGGTATCTATCCTTTTTCTTCAGTGTTACAGTCACCCTTGAGTGTGACCCTCTGCATACCAAAATCCACAGTACCCGTCAAGAAATTTGGAGGGGAAGGTTTTACATCAACTTATTATTAGCATCCRGAGGGCTTTGCTGGGAGGAGTGTGACATTTATGGTGGGGTTTCTTTCTCCTCAGTATTGGATCTGCCTAGGGCTATTTTYTCCATGTTTTCTTCAAGCAGTTTGCTTACTTATCAGTTTTTCCCAACTGGATCCCARCTACAGCTTGACGATCACCACCACTTCACTGTTCCAGAGACACAACAGCATCCCACAGCCCAGCTATCAGAGAAGGGGGTTTTTTTTATTTGTTTGTTCTGTAGGGACTGTACAGGTTYGCTAGAATTTGGCCACATTTGGAATGCATGGAGATAAGCTTGACAAGGCAGGTAATAGTCTTCTGACAGAGAGACAAATGCTATCACAGCAGAAACAAGCTGAAATGAGCTCTAGCCAAGGCAAGTCCCAGCCAGCCCTGAGACCACTGCTGGTGAGTTAGTACTCAGCATGTAGCCTCGTTTTTCCTGGGCTGCAACTGCAGCCAGCACCCAAGTTCTGACCAACTTTCATTTTGTCTGRTCTCTCCACGGCATTTAAAGTCAGACAACTGGGCTCTTGTTGCTATAAGAGCACTGGCAGATGGAGGAACAGATGAAAAGTGGTCAAAGGCAGAGACAAATCAGGAGCTCAGTCAAGGGAGAAGGACATTAAAGGGATTTTTGACACTTAAAAAGCAAGAGAAAGACTCAAGCGTTTATCCAGCTTAGTCCCCAAGCCGTGTGGGTACATATTTATACATATCCACATAAAAATATATGCGTATACCTGGGAGTTTGCTACAAACCTACTGCATGTACTTCTTTGGAGAAAAAAGAGAGTTTATTTTCTGAACTGGAGGACTGTTAACACGTGCTTATGACCCAGTTGTGTTTTCCCAAACTAGAGCACCAAAGGAACTAAACCCACAAAACAACGCAGCAAACAGATGTGAATGAACAAAGAGGAGGCAGGTGGGGAACATTGCCAGTTATCTATCTGGAATTAGTTTGCTGTGGATCCTGAAATTTTTGAAAATAAATAAATGAGAGCAGAGGATTTGTAAGGAAACATCGTGATCTACTCAAGTTATTCAGTGTTAATAGGCCATCAAAAGCTCTGTGGTGGAAAAGGACGTGGGAGGAAATGGTCTCAGGCTGTGCTGGGAAGGTTCAGGTTGGACATCAGGAAGAATTACTTCACTGAAAGGGTGGTTGAGCATTGGAATGGGTTGCCATCAACTAGATGTAGCACTTTGTGCCATGGTTTARTTGAGAACGTGGTGATGGGTCTAAAGTTGGACTCRATCTCAGAAGCCTTTTCCAACCTTAATGATTCCCTGATTCTATGATTAAAATAATGATAGTGGATACTACTCCTGTTCAGTTTTCCTGTGTTCTAGGAATATTCTAGTTTGTGTCTTAGAACAGGCCAAGTTGCCCATATTTCTGCTACTAAATGTATCTACACAGCTCCAAAAGTATACCCTGCAGCAGCTTCAGGTTCCCATACCAATACTTCACTAGTGCTAGGTAATGTCTTGCTGCACCATTGAATTCAAAGGCTGACTCTGAGACAAACAGAAATCAATTTAAAAACTCCCCTCTACTAGGAGTTTCTCACTGGCATATTTACAGAAAAAAAAAAAAAAATCTAAATATTCCAAAAATGTGAATTAATTTTTTTTTTTTTTCCCCAAACAGTCCTGCCTCCCATTTGGTTACACTAATCAGCTATTTATGTATTAAGGCACATGGAGTTCACAAGGGATGGAAGATACTGTAACCTATGGAGGAAAAGCTGTAGGTACTCTCAGAGAAATTATAGAGAATTTATGTGGAAGTGGATCCGAATAGGGACAGCTTTGCCCAAATATATCATYTTTGTTTTGCCAGAGCCAAGTGCACTGATTGAGGTGGTTGTTAGCACAGGAAACTCTCTCCAGTATTCCTTCTTGCTCAATGCATCACTGGTTTTGATCCCTATTTCCAAAATGAATTTATGCCATTGTCTTAGGGGGCACAGCCTGTAAAAAAGATGACAGGAGACACACACAGGATTGTGAAASAACATAATTAGGGTCCTGGACAGAGATGTATAATTTCAAAGAATACCAAATCTCTGGAGTGAAAGTTCAGAGAGATCCTGGACATAAGCTTGTAAATTTTATGGACTTGTTTCCTTGTGTGCTAAATGCTTTTTTTTTTTTCCTTCAAATTTTGTCAATTAATTTGGCTYTCCTCATAAGTCTTCTAGTGCATGTGCTGGCAAATACATGTCTCGCACGAGCTGGTTTACATGGAAACTAAAATTTCTTCTGTTGGCAGATGAAAGCCATTATTTATGGCAGATTAACATCTGCAACACTATAACTAGCATTTTCTCTATAAAGTTTACAATACAAGATCGTAAAGCTATTTTGATGTGAATTACTATTTTAGAATAGATTTAAATACTAAAAACATTTATCTGTGTGTGATTATCTGTGAGGATAAACTGAAACCAAAATCTAAATTGACTTAGACAGCCATAAGGGGTTATTCAAAGAGCATGTAACTAAGGTGATGGGACACAAGTCAATCAAAGATTGACAATACTTCTTGACAGACCAAATTTTCATTAAATTCTTTTCCAAGGCCWTTCCAGTTATTATTAAAAGCCTATTACACATACTACATTATTAAATAGTGCTATTTTAACAAGAAGAAAAAGAGAGACTAATTATGTTAATACTTTAYGTAGAAGCTTCTCACCATTAATTGTCAAGAAATGTGCAAACCACAGTAAAGTACGTGTAAAGGGATCTCAACTTCCAGAAGACTGCGAATCTCTCATAAATAAAGCTTTTTTGTTTCTGTGAAAATTAAAAATGTCCAACTAATGTCTATGTCACTGTATTTAAGGTAACCAKGTGAAGCGTCTTCTGTTAAGTCCAAGGATGTGCCTCTGTGCTGTTCAGACTGTATTGCACATATTTTGGCAGAGACCTCCTTAATTCAGTTTTTGAACTGCAAACAAAGTAGTAACCACCGAAACTACAGTTCTCCATAGTGGTAAGATATAAGCAAGGTACTTGGGGAGTGTGCGAAGATGTTATTTTACTTTTTTTTAAAATAAATTCTGAAAACATTAAACAAATTACTAATAATTAGGCAGATAAAATGGCATCAGGATCACTGCATTTACAGAGACTCCTCCGTAGCACCATTGCTGTAACTGAACAAGGACAGRCCTAAGCTTCCCCATGGTTCCATCTCATACTTTAGTGTATATTCAGGGCGTTCGTGTTCTTGTTATCTCACCTGACTTCCCAGCCACAAGTCCATCTATTTTATCTTCCGGTGGAGACACCTGGGGAAAAAAATACCAAAACAACAAACCACACACACACACACGCGAGATCACAGGTCTAGTATTCATAAATAACACCACTAYAACACCATCTTTGGATCACCCTTTTCCACTACTACTGAGTCCCAATCCTCACTCGGGAAGTTTATTTAAAAGTGGCTTAGGGTACTAGTTTTTGCTGAGGTGGCACAAAGGAGAACTCAACAGAAGTTCCCAGGAGGTTAAAAAAMCCCAAATTTTACTGGYGAACTTTATAAGATCAGGAGCTTGGCAAAATTTAAAACAMAAAATTCAATCAAAATAAAGCATTTCACAAAGCATTGACTTAGCAAACTGTAACTCATCCAACTTTAAATTACCCAAATTTAAAGAAGAAARTAGGAGTAGAMAASRAGAGAGAGAAAAAGAGAGAGAGAGGAAAGCAAGATATAGCTACCACCTTGGATCCTAGCRTGGTGTCAGCTGCCATAAAATCCAAGGACCATAGGGACACCTGCAACCCTTSTACAATGGGTTTTATCTGCTTTGGCCTCAAATTGGTTTTTTTGAGCCAGTAATCATTTTCCCCAGTCTCTCACGACCACATACGTAGCACAGTGCACYGTAACTTTGCTCAGCACTTGAATGTTTTTCTATTCTTTTGAATATGAAACACAAATCTCGTATTGCCAAAAAGGCTTGGTGTCCTCATGTGTTCTGCTAAACGTAAACCCGAACCCCAGCTATCATACTTTTACGAATATATCTGAAAATATGTGTTCTGRGGACTAGAGTTTTTGTGTGTAACACAGTATCTTGTTATTCTGAGTAACAGTCTGTCTTTATTCTTCTATGTTCTGCAGGAAAACAAGACAATTTCTTATATTTGTGATATACAAATTATGCACACCTTAAAAAAATGCTTAAAACACATGCAGTTCTAAAATACTTGATRCAAAATTCTTATCAAAAATGTGTGTAGGTTCATAGGGAATCCTGCATCAGACTGCATTGGTGAGATTGTGTAAGAAAGCAATTTATGAGCAGAAACAACTACATTGTGGTAGATTAGTATTTGGTGGCAGATTAATAAGCAAAGAATTATCTTGCCAAAAGATATTTTTTAATATATATATGCACACATATGTGAAGACTGTTTATATTTATTTGTTCATGGAGAGGTTCCAAACACTGGAGCACTTTAATAAAACAGGAACAAACTGGCAGTGAGAGCTTTTAATTAACAGAGAAAGCAGCAGCTTAATAAGCATTCCAAAACCTGTAGAGCTCTATGTTCTTAAATCTAATTTATGTACACAYTTAAGTATATGCCCTTTTATGTACCCTTTGAGTGCTTAACTGCTTAAACCACTTTGAACAGGCTGCAGCAGCATTTTGCCAAATATTTTAGCTGTAAGTATTGCTATGTATTTGGACTTCAACTATTYGATTAAATGAACTAAATAACACTAGAAAAGCAGAAATTGAAATAGGGCCTGTGTGTTTTTCCAGACTGCTGCTGCTGAGTGCCAGCATGGCAATATTCATACTTATACTTGTCTTCCCTTAATGACAGCAGTAGGAGATACASTGTTAGGAGCTGTTTTTATAATGTGACTAACAAAAGAATCATCAGCAGCTTTTCTCTTGTATAAAAATGCTTTCCTTGAAAAGGAAATTCAGGGTATATTACCTTTAAAAAAAAGATCAGTAGGTTTTCCTTGTTCCCTGGAGTGTAGCTGCAGAGTGCATTTACTTGGAATCAAGTATATGCACAGCCTCTGGAGTGCCACTGTCTCGCAGCTGGCTTGGAGRGTTGTTGGAGTCGTGGAGATGTATTTGCACATCTGTGCTAAAACTGCATGTCAATACACTACGGTGGTCCTGCATTTGGCTTTTTATTTTAGGAAACACTGTCCTTTGAAGAAGCAGTCTCTCCTTGCCTCCTAAAATGCTCATTGATTGTTAAGTATACCAATATACAGGCAAGATGGGCAAGCGAGTCTTCTGTCGTGAATACCAGAGTAGGAGAGTTAAAAATCATGCATCTGGGCATGAATAGGTAAACAAAACACCTTAGCCTGAGAAGCACAAGTATGCCAGTCACTGAATGCCAGGTGCAGCATACTGCTTTTGGCTTAGGCAGTATTTTCATAGRGAACACTGTGCTGCCAGCTCACTGATGCTGCTTAGGAAATGGGCTTGCACCTATTTCTCTTACCTGTGTGCAAGTCASTTCTATGTCCTAAATATATGTCTGTGCATTTACAAATCAGAGAATTACAGAATTGGAAGGGACCTTCCAGGCCATCTATTCCAACCCCGCTGCCTTGGGCAGGGACACCTTCAACTAGAGCAGGTTTCTCAAAGCTCCATCCAACTTGGCCTTGAACACTTTCAGGGGCATCCACAGCTTTTCTGGGTAACCTGTTCCATTGCCTCACCACCCTCWYAGGGAAGAATTTCTTTGTAATATCTAATCTAAACCTGTTCTCTTTCAGTTTAAAGCCATTCCCCTTTTTCCTATCACTACATGCCCATTTAAAACTTCTCTCTGAATCTTTCTTGTAGTCCCCTTTAGATGCTGGAATGTGCTATAATATCTCCTGGGAGCTTCCTATTCCTGCATACTAARTACATAGAGTTCAGTGAAAGACTTCTTATATTAAAATCTACCTCATTATGTCACAAAATCTGAGTTTGACTTTACCTTGTTCCCGTAAATTGACTTTGACTCATCATTTACCTGTTATTTACACCCATTTATTTTTTTTTTTAGATGTCTGCAATGTGCAATTAAAATGAGTGAAAGAGGAACTCTAGAGTACCTGTGATTTATTCACTAATAGATTGAAACATTTAATGTAATATTTAGTCCATTATAAAGCAGAATATTAGCCACAGTAACACATGGAACTAAAATTCTTGGATCAAAATCTACTTGAAATGCTGTGTGGTTTTCATTTTTGTTCCACACTTGATTCAAGAACACTAGTGAAAGGCACCCTCTATTAACTAGCTCATTATTTTACCCATTATTATCCAGCAACCATTATTTTATCCCTTGAAAGGGAAAACTATTAATTCTCAACATGAGCTGCAGAGAGGTGAAAGGGCGGGGAACCCCAAAATAATGAAAATAAAGTGAGTCAGGCTACACGAGTGTAAATCTGTAATTCAGACATTGTTTCCTAGCATGGATTTTCCTACAACAGTTGCTGTAAAGCCAAGGCAAAATTCCATGCTAGAGCCTGTGTAAGCCACAAAAGGCAACGTCCCTCCTCTGGGTCTCACTGAACCTTGGCTCCATCTGATGTGTGCATCAGAACTAATAATCTCTTAGCTAGAAATCAAAGAGGGGCAGAGTCAAGCAATGGAAACCCAAATTTGGGTGAAATTCAGATCAGAAAGCGTAGTTACCCAGGKTCACGGTTCTTTAGAAAACTCATCTGAGTAGTCCCAGCTGAAAGCGAGGGACAGGCTGAAGGCTTCATTTCGGAGACAATAACCTCTGTGCACTGATCCCTACGGRGATAAGGATGATATGAGAAAAGGTGGCAGCAAAGGCATATGAACCATGTGAAAAATATGGAATGGCACTCACAGAACAACAGGAATCTAAACCGGGCTGAGGGCAAGGGMTGGCTTTGACCATGTAACAGCGAGACCGAAAATGGAAGAGCACTAATTGGAAATTTTTGTGGTTTTCTGTAAAGGGATTCAAATTGCTAACACGAAAACCGGCTTTCACTAAGGGTTGCAACATGTCCAAAAGCAGAACAAATGAAGATGCAAAACCCCAAACATCAAGCTGGTTTTGAAGTCATTTCACTTCCCTTCTCTACAGAGTTTTCTTCAAAAATCCGTACTTTCATACAGAGCTACTGCCGTGTTTTCCGTATCTCAGAGGACAAAACGCAGTACCCCAGATCACTTACAAAGGCATCTTTGTATTTATATAAGTTGGAGTTTATGCAATAAATTTCTTTTCCTTCACTGTTCACAAACCCAGTGGGAATCAGAGCCCCGAAGCAGCATTTTGTCACTGACAAGATGCCTTGTGGAACTACTGCACTGCTGCTTCAGCCTCTGTGATAGGTCTGAGATCCCCAAACCAGAGCCATAATTTTGTGCCTTTGCGTTCAGGATTAGGYATTTCACAGGAAACTGATTTAGTTCTGAAGACAGGTAGTGAAGATCTGCTTGCTTTAAAGGCTGAGGTAAGCAAACAGGCCGTGGTTCACACCAGAGTGTCACCACCTGTAACTCCATTGTGATTATTGAGTATTTTCCTCCATTGTGGATGCTTTGCTGAGAATCTCTTCTTCAAAACCTAGGGAAGTACATCCCAATTACTATTGGGAATGTAGCTGCTAAGGTTTATGGTTTATGACATAATTACGATGCTCTCAGTATCTGAAAAATAACACATCTGTCTAAAAAGATTAACCTGAGTTGAACCAAGCATGTCAAAACTAAGAGGTTTTTTCCTCCCAAATACAATGATATCTTTCTTCTTCAGGATAGACACAAGTATATCTCACAAACAGCCAAGCTACATTGCTTTCTTGCTTGAATTTTCTTTAYTTTTCATTAAATATTAAAATTATTGCCTCCTTTATAATTTCTTTAAATATTTGTTTCTTCTGCAAAACTCCTGATATATTTTTTGGTATTTTATTATTAAAAAGGACATAATAGTATAACAATTTCATGATGGGATGCTGTTTTCACATAATAACCCACATTTCATAGCTTAGCAGAATTGACAGGGTGATTATTGTCAAGCGTGATCCATTCCAGTTAACTCAACATAATATGAAATTCCATTAAGGAAAGATGCAGCCTAAAGAGAGGACACCTAAATCATACTCAGAGTCTCAAGACAAGACTCATTTATGACATTCTGGCTTAGCAAAGGCTCTTTTGAACACCCATGAAAAGGCTGGAGTTTTTTGTAGGATTTTGTGGAGTCAAAGAAATGGATTTAAAGTTTTCAAGATAGGAGAGAAAAGTTGGTAGATTTTGTAAAGAGCTTCCTGAGAGGAAGTTTGCCACTGTAACTGGATCTTTCTTTATTTTTTATTTTATTTTATTTGAAGCTCCTGTAGGAGAAAGTGCTTATCTTTAAGGGTTCATGTACACACTCCTAGAAATCTCTCTCACAGGTAATTATTCTTTCCAAGCGCTATATATTTGTAGAAATACATTAACTTCCCCTATTCTTTTTGCACTGCAACTTGGACTGGCTTAATGAAAAATCCCTTCTGCTGGGTTTTAACACTTGAAAAACTTTATTTCCCCAAACAACCATCATCTGATAATTCCTTAGAACATTTTATAAAYGCAGACTTATAAACTATACTGAGGAACAGAAGCTCTACAGAGTCCTTAATCCTCCATTTCTAAAAATTTAAGTGATCTTCCATTCATTCACACTACAATACCCTAACTGGGCAAGAATGCAGGGAGCTTGTAGCTACAGAGTTTGCCTYACAAACACCTTTTGAGGATTCCCACTGACTAAACTACCGGTGCTACACCTGCTGCACAACAATGGCAGGTTCAGGTRACCCAGTATTAATCACAGCCCCATTAAAAAGTAAGGTTAGATTAATTCCAGAGGGTTATTGCAAACCGAATCATACCTTATATATACAGTGTATATACAATGTGSGTACCTGGCTTCTGTCTGCTTTTCTCCAGACATGTACAAGAACTCAAGTTTTAGCAACCATTTTTCCTTCAAAACATCRACACATCAATGTCCATGTGTATCTTTACATGCATAGCTACGCACAAACTACATGATTTTCTTCTTCTCCAGCAACACTTGAGCTTTTGGTACTTTTAYGTAACCTATGGCACCTTTATGTAACAAGAATTATTTATCATCTATAGGYCTTTAGAAGGGCTATAGATTAAAGGTTAAGAAGTAGGGGTTTTTCCCTTGGAATTCACAAGCATTGAAGAGTTTCCCCATATAACCAGAAATCTAGCAGTCTACAGACCTTGAGTCAGAGCATATATTTTACAACCTTTTTGGTAACCAGTGAAATAAAGATAACAAAAATTACCTCATGGGAACAACCTTCAGCAATACTTCATTATGTATGATGCATAATTACTTAAAGCAGCCATCTGTACAAAAAAGTAACCATCAGTGACTTTTAATAAGATTTTTCTTATRTTGGTAAAAGTGTATCAGAGGATTTTGTAGAGCAGGCTCTTATTTCGACTGAGTCAAATGTAGGAGCTTCATAYACTTTAACAAACACTGAAACACAAGTATCTGTGCATTGGGTATCCATTTAGTGCCAGATAAACGTTATTTTCCTCTTTGGATATGAAAATAGGATCCCCTCTTTGTGCCATCGTAGCAGATCTTTGCAGGTGCCCATGCAAGTGTTGCAGCCTATTTATTGCCAGCAGCAGAGCTAACTCCTTTCCCTCTCTCTGGTTTGCAGATATGGACTCTTCTCCTGAAATAAGGTACTTGGCTAACTTTATACGGTGTTGGAAAGGCTCTTGCTGAAGCATRTAGCTCTTGTAGTACAATGTACACAGCTGTGGGCTTAAGCAGCCAGTTCAATTCAGCACACAGTTCTTGGACTGGTTCATTGATCTGATTAGCTCTTGATCAGCTCATATTGAGAACCTTTCTGCAGTCTACCARCATAAGTGAACTCTTTACTTTGCAATATCCACAAAGTAAATTTATTTCAAAAAATGTGCTTCCTTCTCCAGACACTCTGTCTACTCACCTGTGACATAAATAAAGCATCAATCAAAATCCTATCTCAGACCTGGTCCTAGCACTTCTGTACAGATGGGATTCTTCACCACTCTCATGAGACCACACCTGGGGTACTTCATCCAGCTCAGGGGTCTCCCAGCACTAGACAGACATGGAGTTATTAGAGAAGGGCCAGAGGAGGCCCACAAGAATGGCCAGAGGGCTGGAGCACCTCCCCTGTGAAGACAGGCTGAGACAGTTCGCGCAGTTCAGCCTAGGGAGACCATTTAATGTACTAAATGTCTTTTCTCTGTATTTAAATAGTCTTTCAGTATATGAGAGACTTCTTAACAAGGTCTGTAGTTACAGGACAAGGAGCAACTGTTGTAAACTGAAAGAGGGTGGGTTTAGATTGGCTATAAGGAATGTATTTTTCATGATGAGCGTGGCGGGATACAGGTGGGACAGGTTGCCCAGAGGGAAGCTGTGGATGCCCTATCATTGCGAGTGTTCAAGGGCAGCTGAATGGGGCTTTGAGCAATCTGATGTGGGGAAATCTGTCCCTGCCTCTGGCAGAAGGTTGGAATAGACAATCTCTAAGGTTTCCTTCACACCCTGGCCTTTCTCAAACAACTCTGTGATTCTGTGATACATCCACACTCTAATGACAGCTGTTGGATGAGAAGAGCAATGGTGATGTTTTTCCAAAAGGCAGTAAAATCAAATACTTATTTTCTTTTCTRTCTGTTGGCTGTGTGCTCTATTAGCTTATTCTACGGATACTTATGGATTCCTAAAAACATTATTAGAGCAATTACTGGGAACTGGGACACAGGGTAACACTCATTATTCGGTTTTGATTGTTGGGGGGGTTTCTTTGCTGCCACTTAAAAATGTTTCTTATTCTTCACTGTTTTTACATAAACCAAGTCTTGACTTGCATTCAGTAACTTGCTGTACAGTTTCCTGTCAAAAAGGGACTTATTAAGGCTGATCTCTCATCAGTTGCTGGACCTGAGCACCAAGCCTGTAAACAGAAGCAAAGTCCTGCTAATCTGGATGGCTTTTAACCTGGATATGTATTTCATCACCTTCTGGTCATTAAATAACCTTTCAAGTAAAAGATGCTTTTTTGCTGGTAAAGGACGAGGCTTTAATTAGAACATGAAGTCAGTTACTCTGCACTTTCCTTGTGCTAGAAAGTATTTTAACAAATTAACTCAGGCTACTTATTGACAATAGCACTTTTTTTCCCCCAGCCTTCCTCTTGTTTTTTGCTTTCAAAATCTGTTTTAATCATTTTTCATGTGTACTTTCTGTTTCTTCCTCAAAGCCAGGACCATTCTGATTACTGAAACAGGCCATTTTCTCCTCCTGGCCCTCTGACAAATCAGAGCTGAACACACATTCCCACCATTAGTTTTTTCTCTTTGGAAAGCAATAGCATTTAAGAAAAAATGAACTGTACATTTAACATTATTAAACAACCATAAACAAAATAAATTAAGGTAAATTACAAATGACAGACATCTTTCAAGCTTTATTTTTTTACCACTGCTGCAAAACAACATACATATTTTCTAGGAAAAGCCTATCTGGAGAATATGATAACGCACCATGATGGGTGGTAGGGATGGGAAACACAGATTTCCAAAACATCTTTCAAGTAGAAATATTGACAGAGAACATTAATTTCTTCCCTCCAAAACTATGTTATCATTTGTCTAACCAGGAAACTTTTTTTTTTAATGTAAATATTTCATTAGCTGTTTTCATCAGAAAAAGTACTGAATCATAAGTGTGCGAGTAACCTTTGGGCTTTAACCAGCATATTTTTTGTGATGTGGTGCTTTCAATAATGCCTTAGACTACTGCTAGCAGAAGCAAGGCCAAGAATGGGCCATTTTAAGGGGGGATGAAAGAAAAGAAACTAAGAACTATCATATTAGAAAAGAAACTAAGAACAATCATATTTGAAAAGAAACCTTAAGCTAAATGTATCTGTTCTATTCTTGTTATYAGTGCACTTCATAAAAGAATACCCTGGGAAGAACAATAGATTATAGAGACTATGTAGAGGCAGTGTCARTGAAAACGCTGAAGATGACCTTCTCTTGAAATATTATCAGTCAAAAAACCTGTTTACCTCAGAGATAAATGAAAATGTTAAAAACTCCAATCCTTCTGGAACAATGGCATTAAAAAGGGATGTTTTCTGTTTTCAGCTGTATCTGCTCAAAGTTGAAAGAGATGGCAAACACTTCTATTTATAGCCAAATGTCCYGGGTAACCCRAAATATTGTTGTATTCCATATCTATCTGTGCCCAAAATTGTTGCTGTCTGTCTAAGACCCAGCAGCCAGAAATAGAATGGGGAGTGGTGCCGGTGCCTTTTGAGGTCAGGGTCGCTCAGGTTGAAGCTMTCTTGCAAGATTTCTTAGATTAGGAGAAATGGCTGTATTTGGCAGCAGCTTAATCTCTAACTGTGAGAGTCTCTTAATKATTTATAATTTTTTCTAGAAACAGTTTTTGTAAGTTAAAGTCAGGTCTACATTGTASTGCTCGGAGAGGAACAGACCTACAGTTCCCTTGAGAAAACTGGGAACAGCACAGCTCCTCCCCAGGCATCCAAATAGGTGCCAGAAGTAAGCAAATGATGCATCCAATTCCTCCCCAGCATGCCTGGCATTTGCTATCATGGCTCACGGAGCTCATCTCTCTAATGTCCTTGGAGCAATATGCTAGCATAAGGGAGGGATGAGAGAAGTATCTGTACCTTCCATTGTAACTTTTTTTTTCTCATGCAAGAAAGAGTAACTCTCGTTGTCCTTCCAGATCTTTATACCATGGAAAGCCCATGCTTCAGTTTATGTTCACTGTTCACCRTAAGTTCAGCTGCTGCTGGTGTCTGGGACTCAGCCACAACCACCAAACACTGACTTTGCAATGACTTCTGCTTTAGTGTCGTAGTCAAGCCCACAGTATGTGCTCAATAAGCTGAACATTCCCTTCTGTTTTCACTAGACGTGTCCCTAATTTCGCTSTTTGTGGAGAAAATACTTTTAACATGCAGCCACACAAAGCCTATTAGAGATTCTCACCTCTACAAGCATCTCCCCAAGAACGACAGGATGCAGGCTGAGACAAACTAGAGCTTCTCAACAGGAGAACTCCCATGAGGAGATTTCCTGCCTCATAGCAATGAAAACACACCTTAAAGAAACTTCTGGTGTGAAACTACTAGGAACTCATTTCAATTAAGAAGCTGAACCCTGGAGATTATAAAAACAGCTAGAAACCCTTTTGCAGACCAYTGATCAAATGGGAAAAATACAAAATGAGTCATGAAAGAATCCTTTGACCTAAACTATTTTGTGGGACACTGTCAGAAGCAGCTTAATAGGCCATGAGACCTGCTGGTGCAAGCATGGAAAACTGGACAGAGGTCTTGTGGTTTGTGTTGCCGTGGCATCAGGGATGGGGGGGAATGAGGAGCAGGGCAGAGGCTGCACAGCCTTGTTCTCCTACCTGATACYCAGAAGTGTTTTGCACAAACCAAGCACACCTCCTGCCAAGAAATGATCCGCACAATGCGCCCACAAAAAAAATGGAAGATTTGGCCACAGTCCCACCCACAGCGCTTTGCACAATAATGGTGAATTAGGTTTAAAAGATATCCCAATTTTACATCTAACCAGGGTATGAGATTTCAACGTGAAGTTGCAGAGACAGATTGACAAGTCTGTCCTCTCTAACCTCCCCGGAAGGGAAGCCTTTTGGTAACCCTTGCAACAGACACAAGAAACATTCGATGGAACAAATAACAAAAAGTAATAATATTTTCAAGGATCAATTACAATAGAAGAATGATCAACTTATGTTCTGTTCTAAAGAGTGATTGTGAGACTTTAATTTTAATACAATTCCACCAGAAACATTTTTAAATGGAAAAATGCTAGAAAGCAGAATTTTTTTATGAATTAAACTTCTCCAAATATTTTGGTTGTTCAAAATAACTAATTTTTGTAAACTAAATATTTCATATCAGCTTCACTTTTTATATTTGCAAGCAATGGTATCCTATATAAATTTTCAATCTTTCATAAAGGTTTTTGGTTTTGTTTTTAATTGACAATTCTACTGCTCTTCCTGAAAAGTCAAAAAGGGGCAGTCTAATTTCTTAAYGAAATTTCTCTTCAGATTGTCCCATTTCCACAAAAGATTTCACTTTAAGTGAATCAGCATTTTCTAACTGAGAAATACTCCATCAGAAAGATTCTCACCAGCTCAATTCCAAAGGAGAAAATATTTTTAACTATTTAACGGGGATCGCCACCAAATCGCATCACTGCRGTGCACTCCATCGAGCAGCCAGCAGTCCTGCAGCTGAGCCCATTCACTGTCTGTCTCCCACTCTTCATCTGTCGTTTCAGTGCCTTTGCTGCCCAAAACTAAGGCACTACAGAAMCATCCAGAACAAACACCAAATGACAGGCTGGGGTGTCCCAGAAGAGAATATAATCCTGCAGGTTCTAAGTAGAGGTAAGTAGAAAAAAGTCTATTCAATTTCAAACTCATTAAATCTTAGGACTACATTTAAATGTGTTGTAAAAGAACATAAATGCATTGATTCAGCCTGATGCTGGCTTTTAATCTCTGCTATTCCAAGAGGGTGTTAGCCACACAATTCCCACGAAAAGGAGCTGTGCATTTGCAAACTCATGCTGAGTGCAAGRATTACATCATTACCATATAAGAATGCCCTTAGATCTCAGCAAACATGCAACAACACATTCATTTGCAATTCTTACTCTAAATTCTTAYTTTACATCCTGCAAAGAGTATCTTAATTCAGGTTTCACAACTTTAGGTTATATTTTTTCTTCTCTGCCTGCACTGCACATTGCAATGGCATAAAAAACAAAAGGCCTTTAGAACGCTCAGAATTCAGTGTTAAGATCTAGACTGTTGTCTCCTTCAACCATTGCTCTGGAAAAAGCTGCCAAGTATCTTAAAGCTAGAAGTACAAAGTTTGTTTTATATCCAAGTACACTTAAACCAGAAATCACTTAAAACACTCATTAGGAGCCTGTGCTAACCCKATTTTATGGCATACTATCCCCTTGTTATTAAAACCAATCATGTAACAACTCAGCAGTCCAGTCTCAATGTCTCTGTGTGACATATTTGTTGACTCACTGGTTTTCATGCTTCTCACAAACTCAAGCACWTTAGTCCCCTTAACGCAAAGTCTTAGAGCAGGGAAGCTTTCATCTTTCTTTTATAATCGTTCAGCAGAAAAGGAAAATTACTCCGAATCCTTTTTATCTATTTCTCTCCTTTGCTTTATACTAAAATCTTCCAAATTTTCTTTATTGGTCCTTTGCCTGGGGAAGTGGGAATGAACAAACCCCTCTCTCCCAAACCTTAACACCTAGCAGTGACCTAAGATACCTACTGCAGAATCTGAGTCTCAGTTCACYGATGGATCTCTGCCTGCCTAACTAAACTGTGGGCAGTGAACTCTAGGCTGTAACTCTGCTCCTCTCAGAGCATCAGTTCATCATTTTGCCATGCAGCTCACGTTATCAGGACAAGCTTTTGTCATATGGTACATGTCAGTTTTTGGTTTTTTAGTTGACTTTTAATTGAACCATAATGCCATTGCTGACAGAGTTTGGGAGGACTGAAGTTACAAATCATAAATCCATATCTATAGCCCTTATGCTCTTAGAAGTGTGTGAATGTTAAAGGAACCTGATGCTGTTTGGTTTTCCAATAAAAATAAGCTGCTATGAAATACCAAGGCATGGAGACACAGATTTATAAAAGTACAATAAATGTAACAGGTGGTGAAATAAGCCACCTGATGAGCAAGTTATGGTGAACCCTATTGGACTGGCTATAACTTCTTTAAAGTATTTGAGATTATATCCTTGCAGATCGCATAAATTCAGAAATGCTTCTGTAATTTCAAACAACTCCCTATAATGATAGGTAATTTGCAGTTAGTAAGAGCTTTTTATGGCTACTGCAATYAGTAAGTGAGACCAAGCAGAAGTCTTGAATAATAGCTCAACCCCTAGAAATAAAAAATTGTACAATATATAACACTGCTAAAGAAAGGAGTGATGGCAAAAAACCCCCATATTAACCATCAAAAGCTATGAAAATCTTGCAYTTAACAATACAGGAACTTTTCTAGCTCTCATATTACAGTGAAGCAGAATAATATTACACTCAAGGTCCTATCCTAAGCATGGATATCCATGGCAAAACCCCTACAAATGCATAGAMGTTCAGCAAGAGGAGAAATGTTCCTCTCCTCTATTGCACAAAGATCTCTATTTTTTTCTTAATTCATCTGTTTTCACTGTTAATAAGCAATTTTTCATATGAGAATATTCTATTTTTATAAGACAGAGRTATGCTAATTGTGAGAGTGCAGTCACTTCCTAATTTTTCCATGATCATACCCTTATTTTCAGTTTTATGGCATCTTTTACTTGAATAATTTCTGTTGGCACTGTACAGTTACTATAGTTCTAAAGAAGTACTTAACACATGTATTTTGAAGCCACGGTATCTTTCTGCATCTTAGGTTAGACCTCTCCAGCCTATCCCTCTCCATACTGCAAACCTGGGGGTTCCTTCTATAGCCACAGAAGTTAAACTCTAGTTATTCCAGCTGAACATTAAGGAAATAACTTGTAATCAGCAGTCACTGTAGAAAACAGTAGTTTCATTATGTTACTTTTAAATTTAATTGAATGACATGCAGAAAAGTGACAAGGCTTTGGCTTTAARGATCATTTGAAAAATGATGAAAATTTCAGCGGAAAATTGGTTATAAATCTGAAATTAGCTTCAACCAAAGYAGCTGTCATATAATTGCGTGACTTTTGCATGCCTTCTTATTTAAAGAAGGTAGCATCTAAAATTATTCTGCATTTCAGTTTTGCAGGTTTCAGCTCACAGAGTWGTCCCGCACACAGCTTATTTCACGATATGATAGCCGATGGAGTACCGCTATGGTTTTAATCTTCCTGAAACTGCAGTTTTGAAATTAGAGGTATTTATCACTCCATTTAACCAGCTACAAAGACGTGAAAAACTGTTTAGTCAGTGTTTCCAGAACTGAATCACCCCATCACGACATGTTCTTCCCAAGCACTAACAGACAGCTTACCAGCTCCGTCATCCAACGCAGCCGAATGCGATTGACAGAATGACAAATCTTTTCCCGAGGAGTTGGAGTCACATCAAATTAGTCACACGGCGATGTTGGTAACATATAACCTGCAAAGATGTGATGTCTCTCTGATTTTATACTCTCCGTGTTGTTATTCAGTCATTGCTGCACAGATACAGATAGAACGTCTCTTCGATTTTTAACTACTCCTGCTACCACTCGTGCAGGGTTTGATAATTAGTTTTAAGCTAGGGCAAGGGATTCACATAATATCTGAAGCTGAAGATGTGAAAATGTATCTAGCAAAAACTAATTTACGCAAATATTACGCTATTTATTATACACTAACTTTATTATAYGCAGAATTTTCTTTAGCTTCAATCTACAAGATCAGGCCTCAAAGGCAGGATTCTTGCAATATATATTCCAGATGGACTATTACATCCAGATTATATGAGAATCTTATTCGAACCCAGTCTTGCAGAGCTATTTGGAGCTTTCTGTTGAACTGATAATTTTACTTACARTACAGGTGGCTTTGCTGCAAAACAAATTCATAAATCAACAAAAGAAAGCATAAACCCCACCCCATTTGCCCCACCAGCCATCCTGAGATAAGCAGTTAAAGCAGTGTCAGTCTCAATGGTATTGTAGCTGACTGGGGAATAAGTTTTTCTGTCCCTGCTGCATGGCCAGGCTTGGATTTTGAGATAAGCATACCCATCTAAGGACTGAAAAGAACATTTTGTGTTAGCTGAGTTTCAGAATAAAAGGAAGTTTTCCTGAAGTTTCTCTTCACTCAACATGAATAGCCTCCTTTTCAAATACATAGGCAGTCACTATTAAACACAAGGAAACAGTAGAATAGGCTAAGAATCAAAAATGCAAATTTAGATAGATATCAAAAATGACATGAGTATCTTTAATTAACTCACAGACACGCCTGTCATTCTTAGAGCACTGCTTTCATTTTTTCAGAACACTTGCAAATGTTTGTACAACACAGAACAACCAAAGYTCTTACTTACTCTTTTTAAATAGAAGTCTTGTCTTGGTTACAGTGCTTGAGATCCTATAAGCTCAGCTTTAAGAATGCCAAGAATTGCTGTGCAGTGTCTTAAGAACAGAAAGCACTTCAGATCCTCGGTGTTGCCATGCACCATGCCAGAGGTCTGGAATCTACCCTTCATAAAAACTCCTACACATCAACCTGGGTGACCTGGCGGATTTTTTGGCAAACTCAAACTGCTTTTATAGGACAATAATCATGATTTCTGCTGTAGTCTTTCTGTCTCMGCAGATGACAGTGACATTACCTTCAGGTTTCAACGACTGAATTTGAGCTCTGAATTCTCATGCATATTCCCTTCCTTTGTGAAGTGCAGCATTCCTTAGTATATCACTGTCCTCTCTGTCTGGAGAATCAATGCATCACATGGAAAAAACAAGTTTATCTTGCAGGCTTTTCCAGACTGTGGAGCCTCGCTTCTATGTACCTATCATATGGAAATTTAAGGAATTGCTCATCTTTGAGATCTCTAACTCGCTGTTGACTTTGGTTAAAGATGACAGAGCAATGAAAAAATATAAAAGAGGTTCTCGTTGGTTTACACACTAGCTGACAGAGAAGCTTCTTTACTCTTAATATTTTCAAAATATGGCTCTAGTACCAAATTCTACGCAATAAGGAATATGAAACTTGTTACTGGAATACTAACAAAATTCTCTTACTGCTTTTTAATAGTAACAAACTTTAAATTTAACCCCCAATTTTTTTCCCATTTGAGGTCTAAGGACCCATAAGACTTGCTTATTTTTTCTCAATCTGCCATTGACCTGCACTTACTTCAATGAGACATCTAAACTTTCCCTTACTCCACCTATTAAGTATTGGATTCAGAAAAACTTTACTTACAGCATTGATTTATTTTCCATTGAGGTATTCTCAGTCCTCCAAGTAACGTGCTAAATCTTGATGTCAGTTCTCGGACTCTTAATGCCTCTAAGCTCTCAAGACAATCATAGCTGAACTTTGAGGCTTTACCAAATCCCCCCAAGTTTAAGGCAGAATATATTGACGCCAATTCAAATTATTTGTCTGCTCCTATAATTCAGACTACAAACCCCCTACATGTCAATATAAACAATTACTGCTATTTGTTCACAAAGACGGGTGCCTTCAAAGTTAATTTGTATTTCTACACAAATATGATTTCTATTCGTATGTGGACTTTTTGATAATGCTCTTGATACTCTGCTTTTAAATTATGTATTAACTGTTTAGACAAGTACTCTCAGCTTTTCTTTATTGATGTGAGATCAGGGATGAAAAGAATGAATTTGCCAATAACTAGTATTTATATTGGCTTAAATGAAAGTGTGTTTTGTCATTTATGCTTCCATATGGCATTGTGGATTTGCATAATAATGTATGATAGCAGTTATAAAAAGGACACTCTGTCATCTTAAAGAAATGAAGCCAATTGCCAAGACAGCTATAAATTACTTCAGCAGCATTGAAGACAGCTTCTACTGCTTTAGTCTTTTATATATCTCAATTTAACAGGTAAATTCCCAAATTAAGTTAAAGTAAGATTGAAAAACATATTTTTAATTCATAATACTTTATATTTAAATCTGAYTTCAAAATGCTCTTAACTGTCCACGAACCAAAAATGTATACTCAGAACATAAGTGAAWGATTGTTTTTTCTCCTTTTTTTTAACACTGCATTATTTATGAAGCTGCCTAGTCCAAATATTTTGCATCAGATTTCTCAGTCTTTGTGCAATGTTTAGTTAATCTCACTGTTTCCTCCCCTATATCAGTGAAGATGGCCTGGACTTGGACAGCTGACCCAAATAAGGGTCACTGCTTCCCAAATTTCTAATTGCCGATTTCTGACGCTGCACTTGTCCAATCTTTACATAGATAAAAGATTATGTTCAAAAAATGGAAAAAAAATTCCTGGGCAACCTTAGTTAATACCACCTCCCCATGCTGGAACTACCTTCCTTAGCCAGCACCAAAATCCCTCTGCACACATTTACGACTGACCTTTCTTTTCCTGTGCATTTATTCACTTTTTATCCAGTTCTTATTTTTTAAATACAGCTGAAAACATAACAGRGTATTTTCAACATGCCACATTAGCCATCACATGGTGATAATTATTCCCCTGGAGTAGCAAGTTATTTACCATTATTGCTGTCCTATGTCTAAAAGCTTGTCAGTGCCTGCAGGTATAGACCTGTCTTGCATTTCAGTCACACATTATTTACACAAGTTAYTATTGTTAATTGTAAATGTAGTCTTCCCATTTCTTATGTTCATCTTCCCATCCATCCAACACTCTGTGAGTACATTAATTGCCCTTGTCAGTCCCTTTGGCTGTGTCAGCCTCTCCTTAAACCCTTGCTGTGAGTTTGAATATTTTTCCTTATCCCGTCTTATTGTCACAACAATAATAACCCTTTTAGTGGCAAGGTTTAGGAGAATGAAAATGCAATAAAGAAGAAAATAAGACTAATAATTTGAGAAGTAATGCTATGTTGATCCTCAAGAGCTGCTTTGTCTCTCAGTAACTTAACAGGAATTAAGACGACAAAGCAAATCACTGGGAGCATAATAATATCAATGATAATGAAAGGTTTGTATAATCCCTCAGAAAAAAAAAATGTTACCAAAAGAAGGCAACATTTTTTCTTCTCACCAGTTCTTTTTTTTCCTTTCACACATTATGGTTGCAAACTGCTTAGAGAGAAACAAACCCCAAATTTTAGTTCAGAAACAGAATTTTCAAACACCTACTCAAGAAAGATAAGTCACAGAATAAGGAAATCCATTTCAAAGTAAAGTCTAATCCATCTTTGTCTGTGTTTAAATAAACATGAAGAAAAGAGAGAACATTCGATAGAGAAGCAACACCAAACCCAAAGTTTTAAAAGAAAAAAGAAAATAATATTATGCTTTGAATTTTTATCATATTACTTTACAATGAGTCCGGAAAACACCCATATTCTTGCAATTTTGTTAATGTGTAGCTTTCATTGCTGCAGTGGATTGTACATCACAAAGAACCAGAACATTTTTACATAACAATGAAATTCTGTGTGTATTGTATGTCATGCCACAGGACAGAAATATGACATGACATACTACATTAACCTGCCAAGATGCCATAACTATTACTATGTGTTTTCAAATTTTGATTTAAAAACCATGAAGAGTTAACAATTCAGATCCTAACCAGATAAAAAATTACTTTTATATCAGTGCTATCTCTGGGGATATGCTTATAATTGAAACGCTTGGGTTTTGAACACTTTGACATTATTACTCAATGAAATGAGCATGAGAAATTGTTCATCAAAAGCAGAGAGAAAAGAAAAAAAAGGATTAGCATTTTAAACCTGTCCCAGGAGCTTGACTTACAATTGAGGTAATTTCATAGGCAGCTAGGATTTTAACTCCTTGYAGATTCTAAATGGCAGCTTTCATGCTTCTCACAGAAGAAGAATATTATTTCTTTATATTATTCTATTATTATTCTATGTATTAATATTACTAATATTAAATATTATTTATTCTCTAATKACCTTAACTTTAAATAGAAAAGCTGCTACTCTGATAATGCTATAATATTTTTCTTCTGGTATTTTATTTATGCAAGAAGGTGATTCTGACAAGGTTTTACAGCTACATTGCCATGTTACAACAGTTTCTTCTTCTCTTGTTGTCCTTCCAGATTCWTTTCTCCACTTCTAGCTTCCTTTTTCATCTTTATTTCCTTTCTTATTGCCTTATTTTCTCTCCCTTATCTCTCTTCCATATTTTTATAATTACAAGAGAATTCCTATAAAACTCAAGAAGCCTTCAGATAGATCATTGCTAATATAATTACAGTATGGAGAGCATAGTGGTGTTTGAATGTAAATYAGAGTGAGTTTTCACAGTTCATTAGAAAGACTCAGGGCTTGAATATAGTTTAATCAAAGCTGGAGTGCTCCTAGTATACACAGCACATACCCAGTGAAAAAAGAGCCTTTATACAGACCCAAAGATTAAAGATGAATGCTGTGCTTTGCATCCATTTAAAGGAGTCCATCCAGGGTGCATCACAGATCCTCATACATAACAGCCTAATGGAGTTGAATTAAAAATAATTGCACGCATTCAATAATTTCCAAATGAATARGTATTACTCCATTTTTCTTCCTTCTTCCTGCAATCATTCCTCCCATGGACAAACACGTACTGGGGGAGAGGTTTGTCCCCCTTCCTTCCGGTGTTTGCCAGGCTCCTGGCTGATGGCAACAGGCTCCTGCATCCTGCTCCTGCAGCATTTTCCACTTTGTCTGACCAGAGGTCACTGCAGATGCATTTGGCACTTTAGCTGGCAGGAGAAATGGTGCTTGCCACAGCTGCTTCCCTGCTAGCACTGTCACTGTTTCCGGGCTTTAATGCACCATGGAAYGAGTGAGAATGGCTCTCCAAACAAGAACCCCTGGGATTCAGTTTGCAATATCTAAAAACGTTCAAGGTATTAATCCAATGATAAAACTTTGTTTAGTGCTAAAAGTTAATGCAGTTKTCATACCATGTTAAACCACTTGCTCTATAGAAGTGAGTTTTCACACAGTACTTTTCTCAAATTATCTTCCGATGTTGAAAAAAAGAGACAGGTAGAGCCAGAGCAGAGCCCAGAGAACATGCAGCAGCTCAGCATGCAGGGGCTTACTGGCACACATCCACTGGCTGCTTTGGGATGGGGAATGGGGGGAATGGATTGCTGCTGCAAAGATCTCTTTAAGGAGATAGATCATATATAATTCAAGGCATATATGTGACTGCACATACAGGACTTACAAAAATATAATGAAGAAATCACAGTTTAACCTTGAAAGGTACAAGCTGCAGGAGAGATGGGTGATGTTAACAAGGCATTAGGTCCTGGAAGAGGGAGGATGATACTGCCCTAAGTGCATTTTTGGTCCACAAACGGGTTGCAGCTYGTGCTTCCTACGGCTTCCTGGGCTTCCACCTGCATTGCCCTGGCTTTAATCTGTTTATCATCTGCACAGAGCAGGCTTGGAAAGCCCTGGCGTGGCTTTGTGTTAAGTTTTTGCTGCTTTAAAAATAGGATTTGACAATGAAAAAGTTGGCACGCCCTATAATTATAGGGAAGCAAACAAAGCACTGGAGAGATGTAAATGCAGCCTAATAGTTACTTTTTCATGTCATTGTTAAGGAGTCAGCTGACATAATGGCAGACATGGGTGATGCCTGTGTCTTAAGCAGCAGGATCTGCAGTGAGGTGTTTGAAATGTTCCTCATTTGTCTCTCTCATGAGACTTTACCTCTGAAGTCTTGCGAAATGAATCAAAAAAAAAAAATAGGGTAACTGTGAATGCTGGGAAAAGAAACTGCACAGAATATGTTGAAAGTTTCAGACAGGGCACAGCTTAATTGAATTGTGATTTGTTGGTCTTGTAAGCACTCTCCAGAAAGGAATGTCATGTTAATCAAAAGCTGCCCAACTCCACCTTATTTTCAGCAGAAAAACTTTAATGAGACAGTTCAGGATTTTGATTTTTGAGGGCTATTGGATCACATTCACCCACAGGGTATTTAAATATAAAAACCTATTTATATGCAAATTCTTTAGTATTCATGTAAAGTGGATTTCCATAAACTGACCATTCCCTTCGAGTTTTCATGTTGCTAAAACATCTTCAGCAATCAGGAAATGAAGGAACAAATATAATCAGCGGAGCCTTGTTTAGGTAGATCCTGGACTTTCTTGGGGCACTCCTGTGAGTTCTTGAAATGGGGAGCTATAAAGTTAAAAAATTGCCTTTCATAGAAGGACCCAGGAAGAGAAAGTCCTCAGAAAAAGCTCTTTTGATTCCTCTTGCCTTAGTTGGAGACATAACAAGTACTGGGGAAAGTTCAGAATATGTTACTCAAAAGCCAAAGGAAATGAGAACATGTTTTTGCTACAGAATCAAATCCATAAATCTTTTTTCTCTTTTTTTTTTTCTTTCCCTTTTTTTTAGAAAACTCGGGCCAAATACCTAATRTTCAAATTTTACTTTGTCCAGCTTTGCAACACAATATCCTTTAGAAATTTGTAGAAGAAAATGCTTCGTTTTCACAGTGCCTTTGGCTGCAATGAGGAAACATTTTGCTATTACAAGGTATTCCTTTTGATAGCAGTTTCAATGCAAACACGCAGTTTGGGATGGGCTACATTTCTTTCACTCTGAAATGCATTAGAAAAACTAAATATACATTTGTGCTGCCTCTCAGAATTTTACTGGCAGACTTTGAGCACCAGCACAGAACGCCGTCATCCGCAGTTATTAACGCTCCCAAACACAAAGCTCCTCACCTCCAGAAATAAATGCCAGCACCTCAACTGCCCTTGCAGCCATCCAGTTTTAAGGATTACTACACTGAATAGCTGGAATTCACCCCTAACCTTCTCTTTGGATTTAAGRACACACAAATTCTACTGAAAGACTGACTGATTTCACCTTTTTTCTTTTAAACTTCCYTCGAGTTTTGAAGGCAGCAGAACGTATATCCCAGTTCTGCCTTCTGGAGCTTTGCAGTAATCTAACGGGTCAAGAAGATGAAACTGTAGCATAATATAATTAGCAAAATGACGCCGAGCAGCTGAGGAGATTAAGAGAGACAGTTTGGTGATCACAGGTCTCACGCTCACCCTRAGAAGGTTACAGACATGATAGCCCATTGCTTTGAGAATGCTTGCAGTGGTTATTCATTTATTTAAACAAGTTACATGTAACAGAGCAGTTCCCTCTTTTCCTGGAAATAACTTAGTGTTTTCTTTACATCRTTTATCCCTCCAAGGCTGAAATCGCCTCTTAGCAATAATGAAGTWTTACAGATTGTGCTGGATCTGAAACAACACACAGAAGTGACCATTTCATACCTCATCAATCTTGTAAGCACACACTATTACAGAAAATTACATMATTTATCTGAGTACTAGTAGCCTTTATGGTAATAATACTGCATGGAAAATCAGGTATTAATTCGAGTGTATTTGTCTCACAAACATTCAAAATTGTCTTCTGGATTTACCTAATCATTTTAAGAGGTTAGAGAGAACAGACAGGTGACTTCACAAGTTTAAGCTCTTTAGATAAAAGAGACATTAATACTGTTASTATTTGTTCTGGAATTCAATTGACCAAATGAATGATAAAGCTCGTCTTTGCTAATTCTTAATATTGTGTGATCGTGCGGCATTTGATTTTACAGTGGTTTTAGTATTTAAACTTGKCCATAGTAGGTTCAAAACTGACTGCAACACTCTATACCCTTGTTGCCTCCAAATTGTTCTTAGAGTTCGCCTCTCACTTTCATCTATTAGATTGTTCTCTGACACATTAAAATAAAATAGATTTTTTTTCAACAGGCATGCRTTATCGCTGATTGGACTGGCAGGAACTGTACTTCTTACATTTCAGTGAAGATCACTCATCTTTGGTATCTTTTCCCTTTCMGTTGCACATATCAGCAACAACCAAAATCTACTGCATTATTATAGCTAATTCAAACAAGGTAATTGGTGGAAACAYATTCAATGCAGTTCATTAAAATTATGAACTCATGTCACTATTTACAATTTCTATATATCTGTATTGTATTCATGGATTCATTCATTTCTTCTAATAATATCCACTCTTTGGAAACAAAACTGCCAAATGATTTATTTGATGAACGCAATCATTTGGTATCTTCTAATTTTCTACAAATGGTACACAGCCTTTATGAATTAGTTCACAATTCCCAGTCATTCAGTACTCTGAATAAAGACATTTCATCCTATCAATTTCTCCACATATTTTTGAGTTATTTTTCTACAATCCTWATTTATTTGATCACTAAAGCAGCAGGGCATTTTGTCCCCTGATAAGCTAACATTTATAGCTTTTAGTATAAATGCATGTTCTAATGTGAACAGTGTTACTGATATTACTTTTAATGCAGAAGTTCCTTCCAGCACTCCAGGGAAAAGAAAAATGCCTCTTTAACGGACAAAATACAGCCCTAATCAATTCCAACCTTATGAAGTAAGTTTACCCTCAAATATTAAAATCAATAAGCAACAGAGSAAGGGYTGAGGACGAATTGAAACTCAARGTAATTTTTATGATATCTCTCCAAYAGATTGAAGATCTGCTAAAATTCTTAAAAGATCTGCTCACCCTTTTCATGAGAAGTTCAATCAAATTTCCCTTAGTTTCTAAGTTTATATTCTTGTATCCACAAGAGTAGTCATTGTACTACATACGGAAAACAAGCCTGTAAATAACTCGTCACGTATAACAGCAGAATTTCAAAATTTAAATAAATTCACTGCATTTTCTCTAATGTTTCATCAGGCAACATCTATTGAAATCATCATGGAAATTCAATTGGGGAAAAAAGGAGTCACTTTTCCAATGTGTGAAATGGGAACACACTTTGAAATCAAACAGATTTTCAAAGGTTTATTACACCAGAAATAGGAAAAAAAACATTTACAGTAAAAGCCCAAATCAGAATATATACAAGTTCTTAAAAATCTGTGGTTTCCTACCAAATAGTATTCCAATTGCATAAAAGCAGATAAAAACCTCAAAGATCCAGAGCCATCACCCATGCTTTAAAATTCCTTCTTACTCTTCATTAACTAAAGAAGGTTGTCATTTGGAATTAATWTCACAAAGGTGTACTGAGACATGACCCATCATCTACAGGTTTATCTTATTTCCTAGCTTTCCACTTCAGATTAATTTTTTAAAATGCAGAATGGAGATTTTTATGTCAACTGTACCTGTTTGTCTCTGGAGTGATTTATGGAACAAACTGTCAGTATGGACTTTTTTGGAAGGAGCTGGAGTGGAAGGTATCCAAATCTTCATTTTCAGTAGACACTTAGATTTCAGACTTATCATTAGTGAACTACCCATATGCATCCTTTTAATAATCAGCCTTAATAAGGATAGAAGCTTATCTCCTATCCTCAGATGTAATTACAACATACTGCTGATCTTTACTAAGTCTACAAACAAAATACTTTTTTTTAATTCTTGACCCTTGGGATCAAAATCAAATCAGAGATTAAATGAAGTCAAAAATTTTTCATCAGCTCACTATAATACAAAATAAAATACAGGGAACATCCACAATCATTTTGTATTCAAACTCTGCTTTGTATTGTGTTCAAACACTAATCCTTCCACATACTATAAAAGATTAATGCAACAAAAGGGTAACTAATTGTAAAAGGGTGCAATAAGGTTCAGGTTAATGCCCTTTTGTATTAGACAAAAATAATATGTTTGAGATGGAGAAATTAAATTTTCTGAAAGAGGTCAGCACAGGAATCAAATGAATCCTTTTGATTCATGCAGAGTCATGCATTAACCACTTGAGATTTGGAAGGAAAAGACTTAAAGCTTTTTTTCTTCCTGTACAGATAATTTCCTTTAATAACTCAGACGCTATTTTGCCTTCAGAATATCAACTTTACAGATTAGTTGAGTTTTTGAAGGTGCTCCAGAGCACAACATCTATGATTAAACACTTTCTAAAGTTCATCGTACTAGCGAAAGTGGAAATTCCATTATTTTAGCAAGAGCGGGCATGTCAAATTTATCAAGACATGATAGGACTGAGGRTGGAATAGCAGTAAGGAATCTATGTTTATAACGTATTCATAGGGCACAGAACTTATTATAAACCTCATTAATGTGTGGTACAGCAATTGAAGGAAAAGTATAGCTGTTGTGACTCTTGTTAAGTCTAAGTTATGAACAATTACCTTCAAAAGTTTTAAAAGATAGCAATCTGGAGGCAGCAGAATTTTATGCAAGCATGATTCCTTTGGCTTGATTTACTCATGAGAAAAGCCCCTCTTTCTAATTTACCCTCCTCAGGAGCTCCAGGCATGTAGAAATATATAAAAGCCATGGAAATATGTAAAAGCCACGTGCAGTGTTACAGCCTGTCCACCCATGTTGAAGCCTCAGGAGTTCCTCCACCCAAATACTTATTCTAGAGAAATCTGGGAAGAAGCACATGCAGGAGCATCACAGAGAACCCTAATATGACTCCTTGAGTAAGGAGAAAAAGCTATGGAGAGAATTACCTACTTTTTTTTACAAATCTTTCACACAGCCAAACCACATCCAGAGGCTAATCAAATGCTTGATTCCTGGCTGTTCAAACAGCTAAGTGACTTTTGCTAATTTACTCATTTTTACCACCACCACTTTTCCAGCTGTACTGATGCACAGCTTAGGATTTTAAGAGTAAGTTACCAGGCTGCCTCTGCATCTGGGGCATTCTTGCTCCCCTTAGCCATGGCAGAKGTGTAGAAAATTACCCAGTGTGCTGGAAACTGATACCTGCCACTGAGACAGGGAGCTGGTTACTGCAGAGAAACAGAACTCGTGCCCGTGTGCTGCACATGGGAAATCAGAATGGAGCCCTTAGTAGGATCTYCTCATAGAATCAGTCTAAGCTTCTGGAAAATCCCTTAGAAGCAGARGGTTAAGACAGGCAAAGATAGCCATGAAACATTACCTAAGTAGATAAAACTTGGTGAGATCTGGCATAGCATTTTCCAAGACTGTAGTAGTTGTACTGGGTTGTAATCCTAAGATATCTACCTTAGTATGGAAGAGCAGAACATGTACAGTTTTATTAAATGATATATAATTCTTAATCTTTGCTTCTTCAAGCAATTAAAAATAAATGTTACTTTTGTGGTTTTAAATGGATATTTTTGTTCCTCAAAAAGTTCCTARAAGTAGAAATCCAATGCTTTGATCAGCTATAAAGGACGAGTGTGGCCAAGGTGAGGCTATAAAAATAGAATAAAATAATTCTACAARGTGTTTGAGTTACCCAGAAGCCTCATAATTTTGGGCTCAATTAAATTCACTAATAGGAAAGCAGTTGAATAGCATATTTCAGATTACTAGTAGAATAACATTGTCATTCTCGGACTAATACATTGTGGCAGCTCCTGCCTAGAATATATTACTTAAGATCTGAAAGTTTTAATCATAAAAACATCTTTTCCAAGGCTTCCAAAGAAATAAAATAATAACATAGTAAGAGAATGAGTARAGGTCTAAATGGTAATATTGCAGAAATGAAAATATTTCTCAGTTAATTTAAACATTTGTGTCTATGTATCTTTGACATTTGGAGCCAGAGGAAGGGGTGTTAAGAAGTAATTGCATTCACTGCCTTCCAGATATATTTTATTTGCTCTCAAGTGGATCTGAATTMAAAAAAAAATGGCTCTGCACGTTTGTATGAATGGGAAAAATATTTCTTTTGACATTTTGTTCTCTGGTAGCACTTCTGTGCTTTTGCATGTACAAATAAATTCTTCGAAAAGCAAACTCTTTCAGTGCACATATTAACGAAAAGAGGACAACAATGCAGCTCTTCTAATTTTCTGCGTATAAGATGAAACATGCCAGCTAAGGATCTTTGACATATTTGACCTTTTTAAAAGGTGCCTTTATTTTAACCAATGGAAATTTTGTACCCGGATCATTGCTGTGTGAAATTAATCTAATCTCAGAAATCACTAACTAAAGCACAAGGAGTGTGAGACACAATCCAGCAAGCATTACAATATAAAAGAAATAACCCTTAGAACCATTACACAGATGGAGTTATGAATGGAAACCAGACTTTTTCCAGACTGGCACCCCCCGTACAATTTTCAAAGGTTCAGAGTATTATATGGCTTTAGTTGCTTGAGTTCAAAAATTCAACTATATATATTGATTAAAATATTCTACTCAATTACAACAGAAACTCCAAAGAGCACATGGTCTGGAGGGCAGCTCAGGTGCTCAAATGTAGGTGTTTTCTGCCATTTCACCAAACACTGCCCCAGGAGGGTAAGCATGTTCTGTCCGTTCTGTCTTTTATCTGCCAGCTCCTGGTAGATATCTGGGATGCCAGAGGYCATTTGAAAAAGTTTAAAATATTTAGGTAGGTAAATCACTACAAGGGTTTCTGAAATTAGAAAAAAAAAAACAAAGAAAACAAAAAAAAAACCCAAACAAAAACAAAAACAAACAAAAAAAACCCAAAAAAACACAACAAAACAAAAGAAAACAAAACAAATCCCCAGTAACAACAACAACATTGTGAAGATTGGAATTCCTYTAAGAGAAAGTCCATACATTTTGGGTTCCAACCTAACTTGCCTTTAAAGTTGTTCATCGTGATTATTAGCTAAGAGGGGAAACTAGATTGCCTAGGACTAGATCGAGAAGGGCTGGCTGATTCTCCTCTCACCTATTTCCTGTAGTTCCATAGATGTCAACATAGTTTGTGTACCCTTCATAGACAAGATTAACTCTGGAAAATATCCTGTTTTGCCTTCTCCATGAATAAAAACTATAATGAGTGCAATTACTCTGTAAGATTTTGCATCTTAGTTTAATACACACTAAATGAGGTATCTCAAGAATACTCTTCAAAATTAGCCAAGAAACAAAGTTGGCACAAGTTGCCACGTGAGCATGGAACAGCTCTGACAGCAGAAATCACAAGGGGTCATTTTCTCATTAAAAAGTCGTGCAAGAGCTGTGATGACCAGAACGGGGATGGAGCTGCAGGTCACTCTGCACCCTGACTGGTCACATGTTGGCTGCTGCAGTGCACAGTATCTAAAAGGCTGTGGGATTATCTAAACAGCATTTTCTTTGTAGCACTAGCTCTAATAAACAGCATTTTAGATGATACTTTACAGAATGAGTGCCTTTCTTACTGGGACTGTAATGGACCAGCATATGCTTCTGCAAACATCRTCTCACCTAAATATATTTTCATTGTATTAACTGAAGTAGGTTCCTCTCTTTACTAAACAATTGCAACACAGTTTTCACTTATTTTTCATTTTACAAGATTGACTAGAATAGTAATTTCTAAATTTCTCAGACATCAATAACTACAAATCTTCTTAGGTGCACACCTCGTGATTTTTGTTGATCTTCGTATACCAAAATACCTTTTCCAACACGCAATAGAAATCTTCAGTTTCTCTGTAAAGCAAACTCAAAATACRTTGCAGGAAATGAAAATACAGAATGAAAATTAATTAATATGTTGTTAACTTTCAAAAGAATGAACAGCCAAAGAAGTATGAAAATAGCAGCAGGAAAAAATTACTGACTAAAATAATCAGTAATTGAATTCTGTTAACGGAAATGTCTCATAAATAAAATAAATGTGRCCAATATCCCAATATCTTTTGTTAAGAAATTTGGTTTTTACTGTATTTAGTAYTCTAGATAGAAATTATTCCCTCCTTTAAGGCTCCCTCAGCTTGTTTGACCCATAGAGAATTAACTTGTTTTGGGATCTGACCAGTTTGCTGTTCGTGGCTGTGGGAGGGTGTCTGCTCTTTCTGCAGGTGGTGGCAAAGAGCCCAGATCTCCCCAAGCTGCCAATCTGGAGCCATTCAACCTCTCCACTGCACCCCCTCACTGGGCACTGACCCTCACCGTGCCTTGTGAGCACAGCTCCAAGTTCTCCTGTCATCAAACAAAACATGGCCCAACAGCAGAAAAAAAATTATCCGAAGCTACTAAACAGAAAGATGTCACTGGAAATTCTCGAGGCAGAGGTCAGTGGAGGATGAGAAGGGAATACTTGTCTTCAGTTCCTGTCTTCTGCCCATGTTCTGGATTAGTGGGATTACTGCTGTTTGTGTGCATTCAGGCACATCCTGGGGTCAGGTTCCTGGACTGCATTCCCTACTTGGAAGCGTGGGACAACAAAAAGCCCRAGTTCTGCCAAGTGCAGTGGCAGACATTCAAAACTGAATGTCAGCAATAAAGCAGCACAGGATGAATGGGTTCACACTGAACCTTCGTTAGGTGAGACAGGAGATGAGCCAAACCCCATCCCATCTGCACTACTGCTGTTGTCATCCATACCTGCTATAAAAAGCATTGATGACTTCCAGCTTGTCCCCACGAGGATGAGGATGCCATATTCCATACAGCAACTTGCAGAATTATTCCAGTCGTGATTAAAAAAATGTCTGTTGGTCGTCTTCCATGCTAGTGCAAATACGTAACACCCAGCATTACACGTCTGAATATTGTCATATTACCCTGTAAAACGGCAGATGTGGAGGGAACACCCTGGCACCTTCCCCACTGAAGCCAGTTTCATTATGTTTGCAAAAGGCAAACACAGGTATGTCAGTGTACTTTATTATAATGTCATATTCCTGACACTATAGTTAGTAAAAGTTGATTTGGTGTTTCCATTAGAAATCTCATTTTCAGAGGCTTATGAGTCATCCATCTAATTTTTGTTTCAGGATGAAAACTCTACTTATAATTCCTGCCCTAAAAATTTGTCAGTATCAGTTATCTGTAACTTTGAAATCCCAAGAGCTCAAAAGAATTGTTTYCTTCATGCTATTTCCTTTCTTTTTTTATGTGCCAAAGTATTTGTGTCCTTCTTTAAGAATAATAAAGCAATTTAATACATAYAAAAAATTTAAGCTAAAATGTCCTTCCTTCAACATATATCACGTTCTTGGGTTTTTCTCTATGTATTTTTGCCAGAAGGTTGAGAACCTACTCGAGAAAAACAGGAAAAATTCTTTAAGAATAAAACAGGCACCTAAAAAAATTTTGTCAGAGATTTCCAAAGCACTAACTAAAAAAATCTATGTTTATTATACAAATATATTTAATATTACATGTAATATTTAATAAATCACGTCACATTTCATTCTCTACTCCATTTGTGGGGCGGCTGTCACATTCAGCCATTCTCTTTCTCATTGCCAAGAGTTCCTCATCTTTTACACTACCTCAAGCTTCACAGCTCTGAAGCTCTGAAGGAGTACTAGCAATTCTTAAGCCTAGACAAGCAAATTCACTGAAGACATGCAGTTTCTTGTATTCACTATAAAACATCGTTTATTTAACACTAGTCTTGGGTTGTATTTTTCAAGTTAAGTTTTTAAGCTCAAAGTTTAACAARTCCTTGCACTAATAGTTTCACAGGGTTGTGATAAAAATACTTAAAACTGATTATTCTTTTTTAAATGTCTTCAGGTTTTGATCTGAGCTATACAGAAAGGCTGTTAGGAATGTCAAAAAACTCATTTCAGCTATTACATATTTCAGGAATATAGGTCTATTTCCAGAATCTGATTCAGCCATAAAACTCTGGATCTTGCAACATATAGATTTCAAGCATCCAGAGTGGAAAACAGAATCCTGGACACTGGAGAATGGGCCATAACTGAACCACAACCTTTCAAGCAAACAGGCAGGCACCTTCACAAAGTGTGAATACTCTGCAAGGAAAACTTGAAAGGTAAGAAGTAGGGGAACTTTGAAAACTTAAATTCTACCATTTTAAACTTAAAAAGCTACTGGAAATGTCTGTTCTTGCTATTCACAAGGTTATACACTTAACAGAGGAAGGCCCCTCTAAACATTGCCATTCACTGCACTTTGCAGTCATTGGAATAAAGACAGTAAKGGGTAATTTTTCATCTTCTGTAGGAGTGTCATAAGAACAGTCTATACTACCAGAGCAGCGAAAGAGTTGAAGCTTTTCCAATTTTCTAGAAGATGCTTAAYAATTCACAATTTTACTTGGCTGTGAGATTTTACCGCTGAGAACCGAAGTGTTTCACCAGGATTCTGTTCTTGAGCTTTGGTACCGCCACCACTCCTTTGGAGAAGATCCATCAGCCTTGACCAGCCTCCCTTCTGTACTGAAATGACAAAATCTGTGGATGAAGGAATGTCAGTATTTTCATTTCRGTAAAGGTTTCAAGAGAACATCCCAAAACCTCTTTGCAGGGACTCCACGGTATAAGTGAACAACTAGACAGTAAAAATATATTTTATTGTCAGATGGAGGGTAGTAAGAGATAAAGGTTTTCTGTAGAAATCATTATATTATTTTGCAATTGGATCAAAATGAGTCTTTTTGACTCCACTTATGGTGGATCAATAATGCATGTTCATTTTTAGCCTTCACCATAAAKGCATAATCCCTAATTATTCACAGGGTGTATGATCCATTTTAACGAGGTAGAAAGTGTGGTGTAGGAGAATAAGAAACAGTGGTGAAAATAGTATCTCTCCAATATTTCATCTATTTTCTATGCAGCTGGAAAAGAAGCAGTTCTACATAACGTGACATAACATACATCTCTTCAGACAAGGTGTTTAAGCATGCTCCCCATGCCTTCTTATCACAAGGTCATTACCAGTTTCACTCATTTGATTCAATATCAGACAGCAGGCAAATGAGGTAAGATAAAATTGGAAAAAGCTCTTCAATTTAGTACAGCCACTCTGTCACAGATATAATCCAGTGGTGAAAGTTCTAACATCTTTAACTTATTAGCACAAAATATARGCAACACAATGCAGAGCCGTTCACTCTCTTGATAAGATGTTGCAGGTAGGAAAGCATCTAGGAATTAATTAGCAAAACGCTTGAAGAACAAAGGAAATAACAAACAAGGAATCACAACTTGGGGATGAGTGTCTGATTCAAGTTAACAACACCAACATCAATGTGCCTTAAAGAATGAAGAGCAAGTTAAGGCTTTTCATCTTGCCGTATCCATCTACTCTGTGCTAGCAGATTGTCTCTCCTATGAAGAAACATATTGAAACATGGCACAGCACAATGACTGTTCCCATTGCCCTGGTTTCCCAGTTTTCCTGCTGCAAATAATCYCCTACAGATGGAACATAAACGCTCACCCCACTGAGGAGGGGATATCGGGTCGAGGTGAGCTGTCTATAGCTGTGCGACATTGTGCTACATGAGTTCCACAGCAGATTTCCCCATTTCTAAAATAAGTGAGGAGTGCCGTGCCTTCTACTGTGCCATGTTTTCATACTCAAAAAAAGATCAAAACAAGAAACAGAACCCCCTCCCAGTGATCCATTTGCTTAACTCCTGCAAGCATCCAGCTAGCTACAATACTCAGGCTGTTTAGAGAAATGTCAACCAAGGAAATGAACATTATGGAACTGTTCTCCAAATCACTTTTTGGTATGTCATTCCTTTTCAGATGATGCAACTGACCACAGTAGCAAAATCACATTGCAGAGAGTGCAATGAAAGTTTTGTATTCTTTCTTTCACTTATTAATCTCGGGGATTTATCAAAGGCTTAAAAATCTTAACCCAGAAAAATAGTAGGGAAGCAGCGGCTTGTGCTATTCCTAGTCAGAGATTAATGGAAGTCTGTATTTGGACTTCTTAATTCTTCTCTTTCTTGAGAAACTGACAAAATCTTAGCCTTACTGATTAGCCACACACTAAAGAAAACCCCCAAATTCATTGTGATCCTACCTATTCTCAACATTAGAAAATAAAAATAAACAAGTTATTCAACAATACAAGGCTGTGCTAAAACTAATTCTAAAAATTGAGATATAGAATTAGAAAGAAGTCTTTCTTATTTTTATAAAGCTATTTTTACTGACCATGGATCAGGTCTTAATAATTTAGGTATACTCCAAGATTATTAGGATTTTATTTATCAAGAGAGAAACCAACACCCAGATGGTTTTCTTATCAAAATGCAGTCTTGAAAAATGCTTTTCATTCCTTTGTATTTGAGATGAAAATGGTATGGAGTTACAAAGTGTCATTTAACTCAGAGATTTTACTTATTTATGTATTTGGTTGTAAAAAATTCAGATTTATTGTTTTGCTCCTTCTCAATTTGCACATGTGAAAAACAAACAAGTTTATACATTCTCCAGCATATAAAAAGAAACACATTTCAGTGAGTTTGATGTCTTCATAAATGTGGTATTTTCTTGTCTCTTTCACTGTTATGTATTTTTCTGAAGGAAAAATAGTTCTGTTTATTTAAGATAGAAGAATACGACTTCCCTATCACACTTAACATGTTAGCACTTGACAGTGAAATGTTGGCTACTGAAATTAGAATGGGAAAATTCATGTTTGATGGGGAGTATGTGGCTATTTTATTCCTATGTGCTTAAACACAGTCTCACTGGGAGCACGTGTTACGAGCTGCAGCCCTTACTTCCCATGCAATGAATTCGTGCAGAGGTTCATTGTGAAATAAAGACAGGCAGAAGAAACATGGTTTTTCTCTAGCTGTAGCAGAGAAATGAACCTTTCATCCTTCTCAAAAATATGGATGGGCTACAATGGCATCAAGCAAAGTACAAAAATTCTGGTTATAACCCTTTCACCTGTTATCTGTCTCTTCTGTCAACAGATGATGAGCAGTTTAGGATGTTTTTGTTGTATCTTATTACAAAGCAGATATTCTTTAATTGGAATCACGGTTATATCACTATGTTAAAATGAGGTCTCAAAATAAAAATAAACAAGCAAAATACATAATGAAATCCATAGCAAAACCCAAGGCTTTTGTCTACATCTGTAATATATGCTTAAAAACCTGAATACCACTTCATATAGTGAAATCTAAGAAAAGAGAGGATTTGGATAGAAGACCTTTCCACAGACTCCTGAACTGCAATTTTTAACTTCAGTTACTCAAGAGCATTCCACCCGAGACAAGTTACTGAGGTCACAAGCACAGGGATAAAAATCCACTGCTCATCTTTCAACAATTGTTATAAGACTATTTCTCAAGAGCAGAGTAACAATTAACCATCAAAAGGAATAAGAACTTTCTCAGGTTCAGATTCCTAATCTTCCAGTATGAACACATTCTCACTTTGAAAAAAACCAAACTACTCTCAAAACTGCTACAAAAATGAAAAACAGAGAAATTATTTTGTTATTCTGAATTTCCATTTAAACATCAAAATGAGGCAGCCAATGGATCCCAAAAATAATAAACCCCTCACACAATACGGCAGAATAACAAAAAAATTACAAAAGAAAGAGAAAAAATATTAAATGTAAACGACTAAACAACTGAGTGATCAAATCTTTTAAGCCCACCCTCATTACTTTTCTCAACTTAGAAACCAAAACCACCTGTGGAAAACACGAGCATGCTTAGATCTAATGAAAGGCAAATAATAAAATTTCACTATTCAGTAATGAATATATTAAACACATCCAGAGAACTTAAACTCATGACTTCATCAGCTTCCTCCTTGAGGAGAATCACCATCATGCACTGCTGGCTCTGATTCTCCTTTCTTAGAGTACATTGAAATCTAAAACTCCTACTCCCTACAGAAAAAATGGTCAGAACCAGAAATCCCACTTCCCAAAGTCATTCTGCTACAGCAGAATTTAGAAATGCAAGGGATCCAAAATCGCCTTGAGACCATCCCTTCTCGTATCTTCTCATTGCATCTGCTGTTACTCCATTTGGGCTTTTTGCAATGATATTACATTGTTAATACTTGATTAGCTCAATTCAACTTCACTTCAAACGCTAAACAGTATGGAGGACTTTTTTTCCTCAGTTCACCATACTGAGAAACCTAATTGTTCTTCAAGAGTTTTTCCAAGTCTGGGCTCCTTCAACTCTCATGTCCATTCGCATTTTAAGTCAATTAAAAGACTCTACTCCAATCCTCTCAGATCCTTGCTTGAGGCCACACTAAATCTCACCTTGTCTGAGCCCTAGACAAATTGTCTTGACTGCAATGCCTGAGATTTTTTTAAATTTAAATGGCAATTAATTAGCAAATGTCATATAGCAATCCATCAATTTGTGACAGGAATTATTACATTCAACCTCAAAAGCCTTTCCTGTGCCTTAGTGTTTCTTGGGTTTAAGAGTGCATGATGTTGTACTAATGACACTGGGTTTCCTCCAGAGAAACATCTAGGAGTTATTTGACACCCGGATTACTTCATTTTTCAACCACATGGACGGAGAAGACCATAAGCAGATTTTTTTCTGATACTGAAGACACGTGYGGTCCTCTCTCAGTGCTACCATTTGCATTTATGCTGTGAGCCTTTTTTTCCAGCATTSATCTGCACAGAATATCACTTGCTAGTCACATCAGTATTGTAGGCTCCCCTTGCTAGGTTGAAATCTTGCTAAGATGCCACCTCACACTTTACATCTCATCTTTCAGGTGCCAAACCATGTCAGGCAGCCCCTGACAAATTTGTCTCAAAGAGATTTTCTCTTTCCAAAAAAAGGTAATAGATTCGACCCCTGGACTTCMAATATTTTCCAAACTTCACCGCAGAAAGGAAAGTGAAGAAGTATGAGGGCTCTCAGTGAGGGATTGTCATGATGAATGAAAAACAAAGATCAGAACAACTGAGTCGTCTTTCTTAACCAGATACTTCCACACTGTGCATTCCCATCCTATTTTGTCTGGATATTATCAGCCAACAATCTCCTTTCAACCTGATAAAACACTTTTTTGAGAAGGGAAACTGCACCACAGAACTGAACTGATTAAGGTCTTCCTTTAAAAAATATCAAAATATAGGAAGGAACATTAAAAACATTGCTTCTACTGAACTGCCTATAGCCATTCAGAAGGCTGAACCAACAGCRCACAATCCCATTAATGTTAAGCTTTCCACATGAGGAACCTTCTAAACGCAGTCTGGCTTAGGAGATCTTTTAGGATTTTAGCCTATGGCTTCAGATTTGCGTACTCCCTGGAGCTACACAAACCAAACAGGACTAAAGGGAATCCARTTTCCATCTAAGAGGGCCGTGTGCAGCCATTGCTAAATACCGACATTTTTGGTCATTCACACTCAGGCTGTATCAACCCGATAATGTCACTATTTTGAAATTAATATTTATGTTTTAAAAATACGTGTTAGTGCTTATTGTGTACTCACAGTAATTCTGAAACCAGCTTCTGTGCTGTATGACGTTAAGGAACATTGATATAAATTATTCTATTTCAGCTCTTTTATCAATCACGACCCTCTCCACAGCAATTAAAAATTATAGAGAAATATAAATAATGAACAGCCACCCATTCTAGAAAAAACAAAATCTTGTTTCTCAGACACTCCAAGCTTAAGGTTCAGCTAGGTTCCACTGCTGATTAAAATCAGAACTGTTTTGCATTTGGCATTCTGTGGAATGAATGTATGGCTGAAGGAAAGGCTTAGCTTTGCCACCTTTTCGTACTTTCACAAGCCATCCCCTTTGCTTAAAGGTTGAAAATGAATAATTTCAGGTCTTTAGTAATGATTAATATATTAAAGTAAGTGATAATGAGATGAATCCCACTTATGCAAGAATGTATTACCCATTAATGGATCTGCTGTCCTCATTCCCCTAACTGAGGACCATATTTTTGAGAGTTACCAACTCAGGATGATTCAGAAAAGACACATCAAACTTCTTAGTGAGGAAATAGTAAATACCTTGCCCTTCCTCCTGCCTCATCCAAACTTATGCTTTAAGATGTATGTATAGTTGACAACAACTACAAATTCTTCTCGATTGTGGATCAAGGTATTCAGACACAGGGTAGCCTGGACTGACAGCTGTACCCTTCTTGTTGGCCTGGGTCTGTTTCTGGGCTGTTTCAGATCATCTCCCAAGTGCTTCTGATGGCATTAACAGTTTATCCACATTAAGCATTTTCCTTTAAAACCCAGCTTTTTTGCTCCCAGTTTTTCATGAAAACCAAATAATTCATTAAATGAGAGACTTAGGGTCCACTCTTCCTCTCTCTTGTGCCTCAGGGAGATCATTACCAATTTCATTCCTGTGATGTAGTCAAAGCTGAAAAAAAAAGATTTTAACAAAGGTGTATTAGTTGCCAGTGAAGCTTTCTCTTAGGGGATCTACCCCTTAACTTTTCCAAAGCAGAACAACTAAAAATTCACTTCACTACTTTGAACTGTCTGTAAAATTCAGAAGGAAAGAACACTAAAAAACAGACCAAACACTGGAACTGAGGCAGTGACTTACTGAAGCTTTCAATGATAGTGTAAGGTTACTGTAAACAAAAAAACAATACAGAAATTCAATGGAACAGTAAAGCTGAAATTAGGGTTATTTGGTGACAAAAAGGTATTCAATTGTGAATTCTTAATTTCAAGACCAGCCTAGGAAAACAGTGAGAAAAAACAAGCTCTATTAATTTTCCTTTAATACACTGTGGTAGGGCCTCTGCCATTCTCTTCCTCAAGAATATCCTCATCTCACTGGTCCAGAGAGAAAGATTACCACATTTCCAGAAATTTTGTGGGCCTATATTGTCAGAATTGAATTTCTGCTCTTTTTTATTATCCAAACTCACTCTTTATAATATTATTTCTTCCTCCTCCTTTGCCTTCTCTTTAAAGACAATCAGATTTAGCCAGAAAAGAATGATTCTTTGCATTGCTGTTGTGAATCTGTCACTAAAGCAAGGTAAAAATCAATGCCTGAAAAGCCYTGATGCTTCTGTGAAATTGCCAGATCGCTGGCAGCCTTGTAACAGTACCTGCTGTGCCTCTGTTTCAATATCGGRTTACCTAAACATAGAGGATGTTAATTCCTTAATGTTCTTCCTTAGTCTTCCTACTCACATGCAAACTCTTGGTTTGTCCATTTTCAAGAGCCCCAGACTTGGCTCAGGCAATAATAGCAGCAATAAGGGCTGTAGCACATCAGCTGTCCTAGCTCTAACACATTTTCCCCGTCATGACAGYGAACACCATCTGCAATCAGGGCTTTATGAGGTACTCTGTGGCTGTTTCAATGGTAGCATCACTCAAAGCTTTACGTTTCAGAAAATTTGGGTTTGCTTCTCTTTCCTCCTTCTGTAACGCTAACAAAAGATGTGGTGGGGCAACCACCAACAGCCCGGGTGGGCAGGGGAGAGAAAATGCCTTAGCACAGTGCGCACAGTGTTCAGTAATCCAAGCAGTGGTGTGTTATCACACTATTCTGGCTCTAAATGTAAAGCACAATACCATAAGGGCTGCTATGAAAAGAGTTAACTCCCTTCCAGTCAGATCTAGTAGGAAGAGTTAATGATTTCTTTATATCTGTTAGCTTGCTATGAGAATTAGAAGGTAGAAACTAAAACCTCTGATCTTCCAGAAAATCTTAATATTCTCCACAGGCAGAATAACGCAAACATCTTGGATTCTCTCAGACTCCTTCCATAATAAAACCCATGACTTTCATATCAGACCTCTTGCACACAGGGCTTTGTCTCGTGCAGGAAGCAAGAAAGCAGCTTGTGGGACTTCTAGTCTATCACCTGTTAACAAAGGAGTCATAGGCATCCTTGTGGGTGCCAGCAACAGCTTCCCCAGCAAACCCCCAGCACATCTAAAAAAATAATCACCTTCCCAGCYGCTTGGAAAAAGCAAGCAGGAGCACAAAGTAATGGCATGTTTTCTGAGCTGACATATGGTGAAGAATTAAGATGATGGAAAATCACTTTGGAGTCTGTATTCTATATCWGCTTTGTAAGCCTCTGCCACCCATCACAATTTTTGATATTCATTAGCCTTTCTCTATTCTTTTTCCCCTGTTTTTCTGGGACTTAGCTAAAGAAAAGGAAGGATCTTTAACAATAGGAGCAAAAGTTCCTTAAAAAAGGACTTTTAGGAACAGGGTTGATTTAAAAAAAAAAAAAAGGCCAAACAACTACACAGCTAACCTCACTTTGACAAAATCCAACTCCACTGATTTATGATGAAATTTTCCTATGCATCCTTGGACACTCCTAAGATAAYTGGAATCACTTCTGCTCTTAAACAGGACCTCATTTAGCTTCACTTACATTAAGTGAGGTCTAAAAGTCTTTGAAATATAAAAGTAGTGAAGCCATTACAGGTGTCTGTCTGACTTGGTTGACTAAGTATCCAGCATCGGTGTTTACATCTRTTATTCCTTATGCTGTTCTCTGGGAGCAGGTTTTGCCCGTATCCCATAGCCAGTTGCCTTCAGAACAAGACAAAAACCTAAGAGTAAGAGCTTCAGCAGGGCTACCAAATCCTTTTTTGTGTCTCAAATAAGATGCATTTTGGAGAGCTGTGCAAAGCCAAGGAGAGCAGCTTTTCTTCCATCCTTCTGTTGCTGGCAGTCTGGGTCCTCAGTCATCTTTCTGTCAGCCTCCTGCTTTATGCTCATCCTTGGGGAAGTTCCTAGCTTCCCTGGCAGCTGTGTTTTTCTTCCATGAGTGAAACCTCGTATCCCAAATATTAATGGTCAATCAAATAGCCAGAGCTGGGAGCTGGCTCTTGACTCCCCCTGTTTCTGTCATGGAGTGAAGTGCACTTCACAATGTACACACTGCATTGCCATTATAAGCATACAAATCTGCAAAATCCCAGAAAATTTCTGCAGTCTTAACTAAAAGCTGATAGATTGTTACATTTATTAATAAAAATTGGACTTTTTGTGTGAATGGATACATACAGTTCACGAGGGTGACCACCAAACCACAGCCGAAATGCAACGATTGATTTAATGATTTGTTTCGTTACCTCACTGACAACCCCATCAGGCTCACACATGGGGACACAAGATCCYCCAGGTTCAGTTCATCCCAGCAGGCACAGACACACGGGGACACAGGCTCCATGAGGCCCTGTTCATCCCAGTGGCCAGCAGGGGCGTGGGGCACTGCCTGCCCCAACAGACCAAAGGGGTTCGTGCACACTCGGTTTATCGCAACGCTGTTCTTTTATGATCTCCCTCTCCCAGGAGGAGGTTCAAGCAYGTCACACAGGATTTCTGCTTCTCAAAAGAGGCACAGGACGAACAACACTAGGCATAATAAATGGAGTTTTCCCACACCTATATTCTTAGCATGCCGAGCTGCAAGGTCACTTTGAGCAAAAACTGTTCCCTCCTTGCCAAATCTTCCAGTTTAATCCTTTCCTCCCAACATTTTTTATATCAGATCACTTTTTATTTGAAGCATAAAATAATCCTTAGATACTTTCAATTTGCATTGGCTGACTGATAATAAATGACRGAGTATTGTATAATTTTTCTCATATTTCAATCTCTAGTAGTACTAGATGGTTACTATCTTTAAACTCCATGTCTGAGACCTGTATCTCCTAACCATTTGCTGAGTGAAGATTCATCATTTGCAGTCTTGTTAGTATCTGTGTCTTCCATTCTTCCTGCATTCATTTGCACTTACATCAAGATACTTTTGTTATTGATATACTAAATCTTTTCTCAAGCTATCAAGACTRCGGAAAAAACCTCAAGTCATGTTAAACATCTGACCTTTAAAGCTGAGACAGTAAGAACATGCTACAGCATATTATGGAGATATTGTTGTTACAAAGTATTSAGTAAACTGGAAATGTCAGAGTAAGGAAAAAATTCCTTTTATTTGAAATGTCACTTAGATTTATTTACGCAGTTTCTCTTACTTAAAACCAGATTTTTTTTCCCAATTAATTCTGTGAATAAATGTTGTTAGCCATAAATACTTTTAGTTTCAGCAGTTTCACTCAGAACACCAGGTGACACAGAGTTAAGATACACCGGAATAATGCTAGGATTCCACCTCTGAAACAATATTAGGGTCCAATTCCTAAAAGATGCCTCTGCCTGAATTAAGATGCAGACGAGACCATATGCCAAAGTCAATAGTACAGATTTTATTTAACAGTAAATCAGAGGTAGAGAGACAGACTTCGGTGGGGGGGAGAGAAAGAGAGAGAGAGAAATAAGGTAGAAATATAGTCACCAACACGAGTTCCTGCAGCATCCCACCGGCCCTTCTGGAGGTACCACTTTCATACAGTCCAAGTCCCTGGTATCCACAAAATGTACATGGTGTTCTCACAACTCAGGATGGCATGTGTGTAAGCAACTGCTTGCTTTATCACAGTTTGCCATGCTGGGAATTTTTGTCTGGATGTTACCCAGATCTGCCTCACCAGAGCTGGCRTGTTCCTGTTGTCGYAGCYGCACTTTTCCCACAGTCTGCACGGTGGAATCTTGTCCGGTGTGCTAATTCCGAACCTTTCACCTCTGTGTAGGCCTGGAATTAACAYCTTCCTGTTTGCCATCTCTTCCTGTTGTGGTAGCTCATCTTGTGGGAACTTCCTCCTTTGTCAGTGGTTGAGACAATTTCTTGTGCTTCTCTGAGTCCTGGCACGCRGTTTTAGTAAATGTGCCTGTACATCCACACTTAACTCCACATCCAATTCCCTTCCTCTTTAGCAATCATCAGCATTTCAGCCCTGCTCCTGTCTAACCACTCTCTTTATAATTCATTGCAAACACACTTTTTGCCTAAATATCTCACAGATGTATAAAGGGGGAGCTGGATCTAGAGGATTTTTCTTCTCATCCATGTCTCCACATGACAGCAGAGTACAAATACTCTTTTTTGTATTATATGGGGAGTGTTTCCTCCTTCTTTGTCTCTGCTCACATTAACATAAGGAAATTAACACTAGCCAGTGGCACTGGTGGTGTTGCAAATCAAGGGGGATTAATTGTAGGTAACTTTTGTTACTACCTTTCCTAACTCCTTCCTTGAGGCTCTATTCATGAGCTCCCAGGAGAGCAGAGCTCCTTGACCTAAACAGTACCTGGGAGGAAGCTCTTTGCAAATTGACTTCAAATTTGTAGTTTGGCTTCATAAATCATTGACTTCAAATGGAAATTAGATTGACTAATGTCCTTTACTATCCCACAGCAGTGCACAAGCAGTATAGTGATATGCAGAATAAAATGGACACTGAGGTCCTCTGGTCACATTTAATTATACTGCATATTGGTGTAATTTCAGATTCTGGCTTGCAACTGAGTTACAGGGAGTAAATATATGGCAAGTTTGCCAGCCTGTACAGTGAGAAGATTTCAGTGTAAGACCTGCTCAAACAGAATAAAAAGAGTTTCTTATTATAATCAAGAATCTACATTATTTTCTAGTCTCCTCTTGCCAGTTCTTGCCTTAGATTTGCCAGAAAGATGACAGTCTAGACTAATATTAGGCAGAATATGATTATTTCCATATTAGCAGACAAAGAATTTTTAGTGATGGTGGTTGTATTCGGTCTGCATGGTCTCGTTTGGGAAGAGAGGAGTGCTACAGGGGTGGCTTCTGTGAGAAGCTGCTGGAAGCTTCCTTAGGGTCTGGCAGAGCCAATCCCTGGTGGCACCAAAGAGACATGTGCCACCGGCCAAGGCTGGGCCGGTTAGAAATGGTGATAATGCCCTTGTGACAACAGATTTAAGAAGAAGAAGAAAAAAAAAAGTTGTTGTGCAGTTGTTTTTGCCACTAGAGAAGAGCGGGGTGAGAACTCGTGAAAGAATCAGCTCTGCAGACACCAAGGTCAGTGGAGAAGGAGGGGCAGGAGGTGTTGCAGGCACCAGAGCTGGGATTCCTCTGCAGCCCTCTGCAGGTGAGGACCATGGTGAAGCAGCTGTGCCTCTGCAGCCCACGGAGATCCACAGGGGATGCACAGATCCACCCGCAGCCCGTGGAGGAGCCCCATGCTGGAGCAGGCGGATGCCTGAGAGGAGGCCGTGATCCTATGGAGAACCATGGACCCTTCGCTGGAGCAGCCTGTCCTTGGAGGACTGCATCCCGTGGAAGAGCAACCCACGCTGCAGCAGTTTGTGGAGAATGGTTGCCCACGGGATGGACTCACGCTGGAAAAGTTCATGGAGAACTGTCTCCCGTGAGAGGGACCCCACGGTGCAGCAGGGGAACGACTCCTCTCCCCGAGCAGTGGGAGAAACAATGGGTGATGAACTGACCATAACCCCCATTCCCTGTCTCCCTGTGCCACTGGGGGAGGAGGTAGAGCTGGGAAGGAGGGAGGGGTGGGAGGAAAGTGTTTTTCAGGGTTTATTTTACTTCTCATTATCCTGCTCTGATTTTATTAGTAACAAACTTAATTGGTATCTCTAAGCTGARCCCGTTTTGCCCATGACAGTATTTGATGAGTGATTGCTCCTGGTCTTTAACTCTTGAACCCTTTGTTAAATTTTCTCTCCCCTGTTCAGCTGCAGAGGGGAGTGGGTGAGTGGTTTTGGTGGGGACCTGGCATCTGCCCAGTGTCCACCCACTACAGTGGTTATTATAGAAACTTGGGAAACTTTAGCTATATCTAATCAAAGATATTCCCCAGGATAGCACAGCAATCTGACCAGCATCACTAATAAGAATTAGAGATTTGTATGGCAGGATTTCTAAGGTATCATTCCTATCATATCATGGTGTGCATGAAGGGATTAAGACTTATTGCAAAATTCCAAGCAATAAACTCATAAACCATAAAATGAAAAGGTCTAGATAATTTGGAATTTTAGAGCATTTTAAAACATTTTAGTGCTAGAACTTACACAGTCAATCAGGCAGGATAGCTGTCATTCTTACTACTTCCATATTTTTGGGTTTGATACACTCTGAATTATCCCTTGGAGTCAGCTAACAGTTAGAAAATTTAACCCTTAGACAAAAAGGCTTTACTGGAAAAGGACTTGGATATCCATTCATCTGAGCATAAAYTTCTTGGGAGAAAAAAACAACTTGACTTTCATGACTACTTGAGGTAGATAAGTATTCACATGACTCTGCTGCCACATATAAATTGTAAATGGAAATTAAAGTCTCAAGAGGGAGAGAGAGAATGAATTCTTTTTGCTAGAAAAAAACAGGTCTCATATTCTCTTACAGAAGAAAGAGAGTTCAGGTTTTTTCCCACAGTCCATAACTTCATTTCAAGAAGGCTGCAATGATTTAAAGGGTGCCAGGTGTGAGCTAATCAATCTTACATATTTCCTTCTGCAGGGGAAAAAAAAAACTACAAACCAAAGAGACCAGGATAAAAAAGCCCATAGGATAAGTACAGCCTGTTTACCATTAGGATCTCRAGAAAAGCAGACGTAGGATTCAAWAACTAAAAAAACTAAATCCATAAAACAAACAAAAATCAAATCCTAAATGAATGAAAACTTGAAAACTGCCACAATCTTCTAAGTTTCATCATCAGCCCACTTTGATCTTAAATCATTTCTTTACAGTTAAAAGTCCACACAACTCAGAAACAGTCTGAAGCTGTTGTTTGAGGAGGGCTGCAAATTTAACTAGTATAAAAGTCTTTAGCATAGGTATTATTAGGCTTATTTGTGCCTTGAATAAGCTTCCCAAATATTACAACTACAGGAACTCATTTGATATTAATGTTTGCAAACAGACATCACAAAGAAGAAGACACTATTTTGGCCAAAACAATCTTGATAGTGTCTTACCTAAGCTGGTTTTAACTTCTTTGATGTTAAAAGATTCCAGACACATACAAATATAATTGATGCATAAATTTAATCCTATAAAGCAAACCATTACCTGAGCTGTTTCATGTAGCTTGTGACACCCTTCAATTGTCACATATGCTAAAACTGATTGAAATCCTGACTGTACTTGCCTTCAGAGAGACAGAGAAATCCTAACTCTTTCAACGCAGAAAAACAAATGCTGGGTGCTTTTTTCCAAGTACAAGTTTCATTTTAACAGTGAATTTCTAATCAGTGTAATATGATATAATCTCATTTTTTACTCTGAAGCAGAAAAACATGCAATCTCTAGCAACCTCTTTCAAGGGCAAGTACCATTCATAATGAAAATTAATTTCGTATTTCTATTTCCTGTCTCCTACAAATAACAAATACTTGTAACACAAGGACAGATGTTTTAATATACTCTGCTATCAGATTGGAAACACAATGCATGGAACAAAACACACCAGGATAAAGGACATGATGCATAATGCTACATTCCTATTAGCATAACAAAAATCTGTAAATCATGTTGGTGCTGAGAAAATTGGGACTACTCCTTAAACAGAATCCAGAAGATATTTGAGAATGTTATGAAACCTAATCTTCACGTTCTGTTGGTAGAACAAGAAATTGCTTACTCGTAAACAGTTGCCCTGAATCAAATCTCTTTGAAGAGAATTGTAAGAAGGAAAATAAAGTGAAGCTTTCAAAATTGTCTGCCTTAAAAATACATGTTGTAACTTAGTTCTGCTTTGTAAGTATGAAATTAGAGCTCTGGGAGTTCTACAGTTGTAAGATTTGTTATTAGAGAAAAGCAAATTTAAAAAAAAATAACATGTTTTAAAATAACATGATGGATAGGAGTGAACAAATATATTTTATTACACAAATAATACTGGACTTCTTAATATTTTAACTGATAAAAACTTTAAAGGTTTAGCAACAGTTTTGGAAGACAAATATAGCAAACCCTCATAAGATAGCCATAAAGTTACACTCATTATATTCATGTAAGACTAGAGCTTTATATACTATATTAAAATTCAATTTTGTAGTGGAGTATCACCTCATTACTGCAATTTGATGAGATTTTTTTTTTTTCCTCCATCAGATTCCATTAGTGTGTGGAAGATGCACGGGTTTCCAAGGTACCACTGAATTTAGTTGAGGTAAAACTGGAAACAACCCAAGATAAACCTGAAATTAATACAGAAGTTGAGTCAGACTCTGGTCTTGAAAAAAAGGTTTTTTTTATATTTTTATTGAGGGAAAAAGCTCATCTGATTTCTGCTGTCTAGAAACTCAAGCACCTTCTCTTCATTAGTAACGCCTCTTCTTAGAGAAAAGAGCATCTCACAGAAACAATTTCTCTCACCCTAAAATAAAAGTGTAAAGGGTTAGAGCACCATCTATGCAAGAATCTGTCTCTTGAGGTATTATCTAAAGTACATCATCTGTACCTACCTAGACTAGACTCTTAATTTCAAGGCAACTAAAGTTTGTAAATTCACTGGTGCATAATGAGTACATTATCTAATCAATAAGTTTAAAACATAAAAATCTTCCTTGCAGACCATCCACTAAATTAATCCTGCACCAGAGATGTTCATGTTGTAGCAGCAAAGTTTAAAAGTAATCCTTATGCTTTAAAAAATGCAGAGGAATTAGTAAAACTAGCCCCAGAGGAGCTCTTACATTTACAAATAAAATCTCCTTCATGGCTTTCCATTCATATGTTWAAAATAGATACAGACAAATCAAATGCTTTCACCACAAACGAATAAAAATCTGGACAAAGCCTAATATTTCAGTATTTGAAATAAAACACAAAACCACCATGTTGCTTGGGGTAGATGAGATACAAATGAACAAAGGAACCAAGAGAAAAATATTGGGAGAAACAAACTGATACATCATTTGAGGTCTGTGCCTCCTTGTTTTTTAGTGAAGTATTCATAGGAAATTAAATACATTGTCTAGAAAACAGTTTTTAACCCATAAAACCTGTATTTCACTCACCTCTGAATTATAATTGCCTAGAAGTAAAGGTTCAAGAAAATGGTTAATGCTTTGATTTAAAAACTCTTCAGTATGAAATTAACAAATATAATTTAATTGCAATTTCTTGCATGATTAATAGGCTAGATTTTCATTCTTAATGCCGCCATGCAGTCTGTTAAATATGGACTTTTTGCTAAATTAATTTCCTGAGAGATCCAGCTGCTATTGCATGCAGATTATGTTATCTAACACCTCATATTATTATTTCTAATTTGCATATCTATTTGATTAATGGTTTACTTTGCTCAATCTTCTGCACTAGGAAGACACAAGCTGATCACCTTTATTCCTTAAATAGAACTGCTTGGACTGAGGGAGCAGGAGGAAGTGATTCCAAATACAGAACTGTGCTGATGTAAAGTTTAGTGCATTATAAAATCTCAGCTACCACTGAAAGCTATCCTGCTTTTAATTTCAATTGGGAAATAAAAGCCACAGGCAGACAATCGAGCACAGGCACACATAGCAAAGTGATAAAGTATTTTGGGGATTTACTGATTAGCTTTATTTATTTGGATATTTATGTTTAAGGGTGTTATCTTTGAGAGTGATACACATTGTCTTGCAGTCTTTTCTTCAAGATTGGGTTCTTACACATGCAAAAATTGTTAGGTGGTGAAGGCATCACTCCAAATAAATCTTACTCCAGGGAAAGGAATTTTTTTTGTCACAAAATCAGCCACGAAAAGAAACTAATCCCTAAGATATTGGAGGTTTCTCAGGAGCCAGTAAGGGCAGACACACTAATGGCACTGCTATTATTGGTGTCATATTCAGAAGCATGAACCCAAGGCAGGGAGCACATCACGCTGGGCACTTCAGCTCTGCAGTGCAGTCTGAATTCGTGAGACAGAGCAGAACCGACACGAATGCTGCTCAGAGGTGTGAGACTGGGAGTGCACACAGGTCCTGTTTGCAGCCACTACCAACAAAAACCAGTGGCATAGGGCTACCAGCACTCAAATGGATTCTCCTTGGAGATTCCTTAGCACGAGGAAGAACTTGTAATCATGTGTAATAGCCCCGAGTTGTGTCTGTTACCATACAACCATCTCCATGCCTGCCTTGGGTACTTGGGACAATTCTAAGTTTATTTACAGTCCAGCTTTATTCACGACTGTACTTAACCACCTCAATTTGCTGTCACGGAGTTTACAAAGTGTATCCCCCAAACCCACACACATTGTGCTCCATCTTCTCAAAGGATTCTCAGTGCTTGGGAATGAGAGATGCAGAGTGACGGCTGATCAGGAAATTTATTTGAATTTTCCGCATAGATAGACAGGAGTGCAATACGTGAAACTGCTGGAGAAGTCTCTGTCACAGAAGCCAGTGGAACCTCATAAAAGAGCTGGATATTGCTACAGAGAGAAAAGAATGTACCTCGAAAAGAGAGAGGAAAGCTGCACTTTCCATGGAGCTGCTCCGATCTGTTTTTCCTCCTGTCTTTACTGATTCAGCAAATGCCTAACAATGACCTATGAAAGAAAGACTGCTTAAAAAGGCTTTACAGATGTTAATTTTTATTTTTCTGAATATTTTAGATGAGTGAATAGTTGTCTCTTTTAGGTTCATTTTAAAGTACATATATTTTAATTCATATTTTAAATGCACATATATGTATATGGCCTTTCTCATTTTACTGTACTGTGTTTTAATTAAAATTTTTGTTTAACAAAAGCTTTCTCAGCTCTATGAAAAATTTAGAAATCCATATGCTTATTCAAAAGATTTTAAATATTTATCTTTTTTTCTAAAATATCCTTCAATATCTCATCATTAAATTATTACCTTAGCGATTTAAGACTCTGAAAAAGCATTTTCTAGCAAAATGTCAGATAATATGAACAGAGACTAGTAACAAACAGTGCTAATCCATCTTTACACATTTCAATATACTGGATACAGTCTAAACAATACTCTTTTAATTTCACCTTTCATTTACTTAAGCCTTTTTTCCATAAACTTACACAGCTTCTAACTTTTATTACTGCCAGACACATGCAAGCAGCTGCTCCAGATCATCTAGGCTGAGAAAATTTCTAATTTTCTTGCAAACACCTAAAAATAAGCTCAATGTTAAACTGTATGAGCTTGAATCTCATTCCATAAGCAATTTTTTAAATATATACTCATACACATTCCTGGAAAACAGCTGAAAATTACACTTCATAGGCAAAGAAATAAATGGTAGGTGTGCTGAACTGTAAACTCCTAGAATGGGTGACTGACAAGTGTGGCTTGTAAGCAGATTTCTACTGTCTCTGATTTCAAATTATAAGATACTTAATAATATTGTATGTTTATATTGTGCATTTCCTAAATAATAAAAGCCTCATAAAACAAGATGCCCTTGGGGCAGAAATTGGCAGTGTGGCATCATGACAGTCCCTCAATATTACTTCAGTATTTGACACCAGTGTTCTCGAGATAAGTGAGTAGTATGGCAACAATATGTATTTTGTGAGCTAAATAAGACTTCCACTTTTTATATGAAAGCAAAAGAAAGGTAAAGACAGTCGTTGTTTTGCCACTCTGTGCTGTGGGCTCTCAACATAGGTAAAAATAAATGTGCCAGAGAGATGCAGATCTGAGCTGTGGTCCCTTCAGTCGGGCTGAAACTGGACAGGTGGGTTTCACTAAGTATTCACAGAAAATACCTCATTTCAATATTTCAATTTAATTGACTGCATGAAGCACCTGTTTTGTTATTTCTCTACAAAGCCGCTCATGTTTTCAAGATCTGAACAGAATGAGAGATAGTCAAACTAGTTTCATTCTAAATCACTCTGCAGAATAGTTTACCTCAACTGTGGCTCAGTAAAACCAGAGTAACTTACAGGTATTTCCACTTCCAGCTGCACCACCCTTTTTCTGGTCACCATTTTCTGAGAGACTGGTCCAGGACAAGTGCATGTCAGCACAGCTTATGATGGAGAGAAAAAGGCATGCAATAGAAGAAAAAAAGCTCCATGAATTTGCAGTGAAAGCTACAGTTGCATGCTTCATTGYACAGATAACATACATATATATATGTATATATACACACATTTTTACTTTTATGTTTTGCTTGAAGCACTTGTGAATTACAGTCATTTGCAAAGAGAATTAGAAGGTTGTGAACGCTGTCAATGATGTGTGCTTTAGAGTAGAATTTGTAAAATTATTGTTCACAACCTTCAATAGGGATTTYTCTTCTGTGGAAAGGCAGAAAAAAGTTAAATACGTATATCCATGGTTTTAGAAATATTTGCTGTTTCAGACAATTCAATAGAAAAGGGCTGTACTATATTATTACTTTTTRCTCCATTAGGGAGACCACATGAACAGCATATTTTTTTCTTGCTACTGTTTTTTCATACAAAAAGCAATAATATAACTTTTAAAATTTGGTGGGTATTAAGATAAGGAATCTAATTCTAAAGGTAACTCCAAGATTTCTTGAGCCTCAGATATGCACTGCACTGTAATTATGCACCTAGTTTCAGTTCCCTCTCTTCTGCACCGAAATTTTTTGCTTGGTTCTTCACTGTGACTTGATCAAGCAGGGCTGATTTTTCTTTCTATGATTTTGTTTTTAAATTGTAATTAAAAAGCTATTTTGRACTACAACTCTTCATGATAAATAACAGCCTAAAGTCCATGTCAAGAAAAGCTTACAAAGGCCAATAGTAAAGTTTTGACAATGCAATATCTTTTGTACTTTATGGATGTGTGTGTTGAGGATAAGAGGTGTCAGAATAAAAGAACTCGACAGTCCTAAAAGTAAAGCTCTAAAAGTCCTCAAGATCCTGTCATTGGGGGCCTGATACCAGGCTCCAGTGTGCTTCTTATATTAGAAAAAACATTTAATGTCTTAAAATGTGCCCATGCTTTTCCCTGACCACGAGCCATGACCACCTWCCTCTCGAAGCAAGAATTCCTTACTTCCACTCTCCGGCAGTGACGTGAGAATAACAACCTAGTCACACACAGAGGACTTCAAKGTCCTCCCTCTCACGGCTACAGCAAAAAAATTAACTCTGTCCTGTCTGAAAACCAGGACACCTCACACGAAYGCTTATGGTAAATGCAGGATCTGGAAATGATACAGACTGGATTAATAACAGAAATGGGTTTGCGAGAAAAAAAATGTTTCCTCAAGACTTGTGTCTTTCAAAGATCTCTCACTGAATGTCTACTCTTTTAAAAAAAATTTCTATCCAAAGAAGTGAACGGAAGACCYGAAGTTTCTCTCTCCTAGGAATCCCAAGGTAGCATCTGTGCGTGTGAACAAGTACTGAAAAGATCCAACGGTGAAACCTGTCAAGAACCATGCTCCAACAAAGGGTTGCACCCAAGAGGATACTGCCCTTGAAGGTTCAGAAATCTGACCAGACACAGTCAGTGTGGGTCCATTTTAGGCAGACTGATCAAACACAGTCCTGTGCAGGAAAGGACCAACTCAAGAGCAGTTTACAAAGGAAAGAAGCTCTGCTCGACCTTTGAGGTGAAAATGACCTTCCTGCCTCTCTTYGCCCCTTCTCAGTGTTTGCTTTTCCTGCAATCACTGGAACCTTGCAGCATCTGATTTACTCTGTTGCTTAACAGATGGGCTCTGCTGGCAACTTTCATGGTCTSTGTGCCATTCTTGTCTCTTGCGCCAAAAAAAAAAGGCGATTCTCTTCTCACCTTGTATAGTGCTTTTAATTTGTCTTCCAGGTTTCTTGATTGCTGCTATTACAGAAATAAAATATAACCCAGAAGCAACATTAAGAATATTTTGATGATCTAAAATAACAATTAGTTTTCAAACACACTTATCAAGGGGAAAAAAAATACTTCTTTTCATCCTTTGCATTGGATCATTGAAAGTTACAATAAGGAGGAAAAAGTCTTCGTCCTTACCCCCAAGAGTGGAGAAGTGAGTGCTCAAGGTAGACAGTTGCAGCTTTAGGGCACTGCAACAATTGAGGTGGGAGAATTAATTAAGGTGCTTCAGATTTTGCCCTGTGCATGCAAACTAGCTGTCAGGTTCAACTGGCTGTTTACTACAGTTGCTCTTTGTTAACGTAATAAAGCATGTGTTGCAATTAAACAACATATCCAGTGCACTACAAAATGGAAAAAAGGACCTTAGTTCTTCTTCAGTCTAGTCTAAAACTAGCCTCTAGTCTTAGATTTGTAAACAAATTAATAAAAATCACATCCATCATTAGAAGTGTTCTTATTCTGTCCTGGTAGGGTTATCACATGCATTTAAACACAAGATGTTATCATGTCGATGTTTTAGTRGAATTTATACAATTGGTGAAAATATATATTTAGTGTTATATATTTTTAATATATACATAAAAAATAAAAAAATATATAAGTATATTTTTATATATATAATGTATTTATATATATAATTGTAATAATATATATTACAATATTCTCCAGCATTTTSCTTCTGGTTATCTAGTTCCCATATTTAGCTAAATTTCTGATGAGCTTCTCTCATCTCCCCAGATAAAATGACRGGGAGATCAAGAGAGGATCAAATCCATCTGCTTTACATGTCTTAAGGTCAAACATCTGCCTGAACGGGATGCAAAATATGTTGAAAGATGTGGCTTGTTTCTTATGACTTGGGGTTTTTTGTGGTTTTTTTCCCCCTTCTTCAACCGCCTGAGATACATTTCATTTAAAGTTACTAAAATGAATTTTAAAGGATGCATCTTACAGACATTAAGCAAGCTGCTTCATTTTGACTCAATTCTCTTAGGACTCAGTAAGTGCAAAAATCCATTGGAAGTACAAGGCTGCTTCTCTAAATGAAAGGTCACAAAATCTCTCATTTTGAAAAAATAGAAGACAATAATAAATAGAGTGTCCTGTGGTCATGGAAGGTTATCGTGAAGAAGAAAAGTTTTTGTTTTGGTTTTTTTTTAAATTCAGCCTTCAGTTATGAATAACCTGGTATGGCACACACAAGAAGATAACAGATGGATGAATTACAGCTAGATCTTAATAATAGCAGACATCATCTGTGCCACAGCCTTTGGGAAAAAAAAAGTGCCTGTTGTCATTGTTTCTGGATTTTCTGTTACAATTAAATATTTCTTTGGCATATGTGAAAAGGGAACCGCGAGTATTACTGGATGTTTGGGCTGTTTTGCTTGGTTTTCACCATAAAATAAAATGGTAAAACTTCCTATGCCTTTACCTCAACTTTAATGTACATTTTGCATTGCTCTTGACGTTATACACATAAAAAACTCTAAAAGAACACAGAGTAAACGGTATAAAAGAGAAAAAAAAACAAAAAACCATCCACTGAGAGAAGTCTTGCAGCAGTGGCGAGCAGAGCAGCTCCCAAGTTTGCTTCCTTCTGCGACCACCCTTGCCTGGCTCTCTGCGAGGGACAGCGGTACCGTCACTCGGAATAACCGAGCACTCCATCTCTTCCTCAGCCCAAGTCAGGTCAGCTTAACTTCACAGGGAAGGCAAGAATTATTAAACACTTYAGACAACTATGAAAATGTCCTTTGTTTCATGGTCAAAATGCCACGATATTTTCAGCCAGACTGTACACAAAAATTAGCAAGGAGATCAGACTTCAAAGAAGACTTCTGTTCATTTCCACTTCCCTGAAATATGTAAATTTTTTAAAACAAATCAGGTTTTTGAAAGACAATAAACAGCCTTGCTGCTAAAATATAGACAAACATAGTAAGCACAKTAAGAATTATGATTATTGGACTGTCTTTAGCAGTAGTTTTCCTCTGCATTTAAACGGATCTTTTCTAAAAGAAAGTCACTTGAAAAATGGATCAAATGAGGTGAKAAAAAGTGTAAGATTAAGGAGTAACTTTACAGAATGTGTGTGTAGTGAAGCAATTAAAATTTAGAAAGAATGTATGTTATTTCATAATATATGAAAGTGTGAAAATATGCTCAAATCCTTGTCTGGAAAAAAAAAAAAAAAAAAGAAAAAGTATTTTTAAGTAGCGAAGTGTAACTTAGGCTATTGAATTCTGACTCGATGTTTCTTTCTACCTATTTTTTTTTTTGACTAGACAGTCCAAGGGTGTTTTTCTGCTGCTTATGAACTAGCTAGGAAAAAATACCATATTGTTATGTACACATTTTAAAACCTATATTTTTGCTTTCATTTTGTGTTTCACACGACATGCTTGATGAGATGACAAAGCAGCTTGCAAGACTATTACGGGCTAGGAGAGGAGAAGGAATAAATATCTTACACTTATTTGTGGTTTGAGCATCTTGGTGCAAACTCTGGCTTCTCTTACTCTAAATCCTCTTTCCTGAAAGTGAAATAGAAATTCAAATTAAAAGGGAGTTCTCCTTCATAGTGAGCATAAACATCTGCAAAATAAGCAGATGAAACACATAATGAAGCGTTTTTGGACTTCAGTCAGAAACAGGCCTTATTCTTCAATACTGCTATTCCTTGTCATAATTCAGCTTCTCTGTTTATTTCATATCCTTTCTAAAGAGACTATTGATTCAATTGATTCTATTGGCTATTTCATGTCAGCCTGCATTTAGATGATACGAGATGGGTATGTCAGAGTTAATTTCATTTTCCACACACTTACTTCATGGCTTGTCAGTAGCAAGGGAAAAGAGCAGACATCTTTATCAAAAAAGAATTGTTCTGATTTTGGGCTTCATTTTCTTTCCTTGAAGAATGAGATTTTTTCTTTATAATATATATTATTTCTACTTTTATGGGCTTTCCTCTCAGTCTTCTGTCTATTAAAGGTGTTTAATATTTTTGCCATATTTCTGAAGTGATTTCACTGATATCATTGCTATTTCTGAAAAATATAAAAATTAGTGAATCAAGCAGTGAAATTACATGTTGKTTTTTTTTGTATTTAAGTTGTGCTTTTACCTAATACACATTTAAGTACTGTATAATTCAACATGGGAAACACATAGAACTCCACCAAGCAAGAAAACTCACTTTTCTTCTTAATATACTAATGCTTCTTTATACGAGCAATSATTTTCCTCCTCATTCCTCTGCTATTCCTCATCCTCCTTAAATGCGAATGAGGCCATGAAATGAACACAGGAAGTAAGCAGCTTTGTGAAGCTAAACCATCACACTTTGTCCCAAGTGTGGTTTGAACATTTGTAAGTAAAATGAAAGGGATAAAGTAAAATGCTTCRAATGAACCAATGAGTCTGGTGTGTAAAATTGAACTCAGACACATACGGAAAAATTATCCATGTCTTTTCATCATGTAAAAAACATGGTTTGTATAGTAAAGTCTCTAAAGCAGGGARCTTTAAAATTACAAAGAGTTGTTATAAACAGTGGTCAAAATAATTCCCTAATYTCTGTGATTTGAAACTGACTCTTTGGCTTGATTATGATTCAGTCATACAGGCAAAAAAGGCCCTAAGAGAATAAACAGCCCCATTCCTATTATGGAAAGAAAACTGAGTTTACAGTATGAATGGTTGACTTGGATCTTGGGAACTTGTAAATACAATCAAGTAGGTAATTATAGATATATATTCATTATATGACATGAATGATGAACAATCCAGTTTGACTGACCATACAGACAATGAAAACGACTCAGAGGCAAAAGACCCCATCAGACATAGTCCTGTACTTTTAAAATGCAGACTAACTCTGTTAGGAAAAAGAAGGTTATAAGCAGTTTGAAATATCACTCTCAAAAGCTAATTTTTATAAAACAAACAATAAATATAAATAACATTACTAAGAAGGCTTGAGCAAAGGCTATGGAGAATAAAGAAACCCCATCACTTTCTATTTGCTCTGAGTGTCCTCACCATGTAATATAGTCTATTGGACACAATTCTAATATAAATTCATTTGAAGATAACCACAGGCACTTTTTAGCTATCTCGTTTGCGACATCAGTCTGGTTATGGGAGACTCATCCATGTTTTACCTCAAATCACCTGCTAATTTGGGCCCAGAAGGAATATAAATTGTATAATTATTCTCTTTATATCTCGCACACTGAATAGCACCCACAGTGTAATGGAGACCAATGGCAATAGTTTCCATGCTTGAAATGTTGTTTTCTTTACTTCAAAATAGCAATTTAAGTGTTAAGCAGTAGAAAGGTGAATAAGGCCAATGACCAGTAACAGAAACTTTGTCACAACAGATATCTTTTTCTTAAGAAACTTTAAAAGTCAAACAAGGTAACTCCTAAACGTCTGGTGCTGCTGATGTAACAGTGATTAATTGTRGAAATCAACTTTATTCTGTTTCAAGTGTCTCTCATGGGATCTCAGAGTACTGGAGGGGCACTTTTTGGTATGGAGCTCTTAAACMTAAATAAAGGAATAAACAAATAAAATCAGCAACCTGTTCTCTATAAAAGCTGTATTTACTTTAAATTTTCATGAGTTTTCCTTTGGATGCACAAACCTGAGCACCCTTGAAGATCYCTGCCTTAATCCAGGTTGGTGTGACTAATTTAAATCCCTTACCATCCGTTTAAAGGYGCTGAACCTATATAAAATATCTTTTAAGACATTGCCATCGTACAGCACTGTCTGTGATTTCAACCACTTGACACAAATCAAGTAAGTACTGAAACAGAAGAAATAGGATTACATCGTATTCATGTACATTACATAGTATTCTTTATAYATTTGTAGTCTGAACCTGATGTAGAATTTTCTTAGAATGTAATGTTAATAATAAGAATTCCACCCCTGCTGATTGGACCAGTTTTCTAATATGCAGCTGTCTGACCACGACATGGGTATAGATAACTTACAGAAACTGAACAGAACAAACCATGACTAAACTTTGCCTTCCCAGTGTTAAAACACAYCAAAAATATTCAGTAATTCAGAAATACCTCTGTAACAAACAGCAAGGTAGCCTYCACTTCTGTTTAGCCAAAGCCAAGGAGAAAAAACCATGATGATTCTGTGAGTTTGGGGGTTCTGTATTTCATTGCAATTGTGGACCTGTTAGGAACCCAAATACGCTTCCACCACATCACAGAGTCTCTTTCCTGCAAGTTTGGAAAGCATGGTGTGGACAAGCTAATTSCCATCACCAGATGAATCTCAAGTCTCATCAAAGGTACTGATGTGAAAGAGATGCTTAACTGAACCTAGGTTTTGATGAAGTAATTTACTGCTTACAGGCATTTTACCAGATCAAAGGATTTAAATTCGCCAGATTAAGATCACAATCTTCACAAAATCGCACCTCTGTGCAAGGTTAATTTTCAAAATCATGCTTCTTTCTTGACACAGTTATTGCTTGGAAGCAAAAAACTAGAAATTAAGTGCACACTTTCATGCTATACATTCAATATATACAATTGCATCTGTGTATTTGGTATTTAGATTGCACACAGTGGTATAAATAAGGTTTAACCCAATAATGACTAGATTAAAAACATGTTCATGAGAAGGCAAAATAAAATCTRAAACCCCATATCTGGTRGYAAAAAKCMTCAGAATCTTTCTGGAAATTAGGGRTTGAATTGCCAAGAAACATTAAATAAAAGGAGGTTTCTTATTAACTAGATAACAATTACTTATTTTTTCAGAAATTAGAAAATGGACAGAGTTGCTATTCTGTTCTTATGAGCYGAAATAATTGCACATAGATTTGATRARTCTGAGAGCTATGTGCTTTGATTACTAKAATCCCGAAATTTGCCAATAAATTTCTTGCTAACAAAGAATCATGACTTTTTCATTGTACTTYTGTTTACCTAGCAATGTACTGTATAATTTTCTCATTTTTTCAGAGAAATCGATCTTTTAAAGTATGTTCTGGGCTTTTGTCTTCTCCTATAAGAACATTGTTAATTCTTCCTATTCTTGCAACCCTCCAGTGACAATTCTGTGAAATATTTAAGGTGCAGAGGTGATGCACAAGGCGTCAGAGATGTGTGGGGCAGTGGCAAATCTTCAGTTAGCAGGAAAGGTATGCGGGACACAACAATGAGTGGTAAATGTGTGTTCCTGTGAGGCTGTTGGAAATTCTGGGGTAGGTTTCAGAACACCATGTGAAATGTCAGACTTCAAACTGTGTAAACTATCACAGGTCCAATGAAGTCAAGTGGGGGTTACAGCATCATGATTTTAATCTTGGCATTTTKCAGCCTGGCATGCTGCTGGAGCCTCATACAATTCTTCATATATAATTTAACACTTTAAAGTGCCCTTTCCCCCSTGTATTTTGAGTGACAAAGGACAACTTTGTCACTTCATGCTCTGTTGTACGCTGGCATTTTCCCCCTTTCTGCTGTGTGGATAAGAACATATTTGTTTTTTTATGCAGCAGCACTGCACTGTTGTCTCCATTTYCTTCATGTACCACTACTTTTTTCTTCCTTTTTTTGGGCTTTTTTTTGGCAAGCAAACATGTCCACGCTCATGTCCACTCTGGCTCAGTATGTTGCTTGCTGTGACAAGCAACTGTGACAAGCTATATTAATAATTTCCTCTGATATCAGATTGTACTCCGGACCTTAATGACACTTCCTTATCAACAGCTGCCATTACCAATGCATACCTAATTTGTTCTTCCGTGTTTGCCCATCTTTCACAACACTTGACCAAGTTGTCACAACATCCTAAGAAAAACCTTTATTGATCATTGCATTTCTAGATACATAACCTTCTCATGTCTCTGTTTTCACAGCAGAACATGATCAACGTGGTCACCTGTCCCCCTGCTAGTCTATTATTKTCTATCTGTTACTGTCCCTGTTACCTTTGGAAGCCAGAACAGTGATTGCCTTGTGCAATCCAGAACAAACTGCAAACCAAAATAAAGCTTTCAGAAACCATCATACATCAGCTACAACCGAGATTTTGCTGCTGAGGAAGTTTTCCTTTTCTTTCAGGGACTAAAGCAATCATTAATGCAAGCTTAATAGTTTTCAGATAATTTTTTTGCTACCTCATTGTCATAACCCATCACTCATACATCTGCTGTTTAAACTGAGCCTGCAAACCCACTCAAGCTGTAGTTCCAAAGAGATGTGTTATCCTCAGGGGCTGAGTTRATACAAAAACAGAAAAGTRTTCCTTAGAGGAGATATCCATTCTGGTAAGACAGGTTTTAAATGCGAATGTCCCCTTCTAGGAAAAGCTAGAAGAAATAATCAATTCTTACTAAAAGAAAAAAATCCTGGGAGTCCGCAGTGTCAGAAAGAAATCCCATCAATTGACCCAATTGCTCTGTAGATGAAAATTTTAATTAGCAGCAAAACATTATATGTCCATCAGAGCTATGGGATGACAACTGCCCATGCCACGAATGAGATGCCTCTCAGCTGAMACTTCACTGCTTTAACAGGACATTCAGAATGCTTTACAAGCAGAACACCACTGCAGCAGAGTGGCAGCACCATCTACCACTGAAAATGGTGACATTCCTTTCTGTTATCTCCTGAAACAAGAGCCTTCAACCCAAGATGCATGAATGTGATCTGGGTAACCATTAATGATATTTTCCTATATCTAGCACATTTCTTCAAATTTTCCCCTGTGCAGCGCTTCTACATACAATTAAAACTGTGKTTTTTCTGCATATTACTCAATGTAAACTCTCAGCTCTCAGACAAGAGCTGGTGTTTCTCACACCTCTGTTGCAGTAAGAATTCGTAACTATAACAGTTTAATTTCAGTGCTGAGGAGTCCATTGTTTTGTTCTCTGTCTGATTTCCGGCCCACTAGTGCTAATAATACCAAATACACTCTGTACAGCATGAATTACCCAGCCACTTCAGATAAAATCGTGGACAGCACGAGAATTTGATGGTCAGAATGTGAGGCCTTCAGACGGTCAAAATTTCTGTCTCATTTTCTTCACAGTGTCCAGAACACTTCACTCAAACSTTATTCAAGCTAAGCCTGAAGAAGAATTTAAGCGCTTAAGTTCTAAAYAGGACTTCTGGAACAGAATGCCATCCAACACCATAAGTGCCTTGGGTTTTCACGGTGGAATTACTATGGTTGCGCTCACAACACAAAGTGACCTGAGCAATAGGCAGCATTAAGGCATTCCTCTGCCTGCTCATGTTAGCCTGCTCTATGACACAGACTGAAAAAAGGGCTGGTTTGAGAGCTACAGAAAATGCTGTGTGCTTCAGTGGATGCAACTCACACCTCTCACTTTAAGGTCATGCTTCTCCCGGGAAGCTTAAGTCTTTCCCACTGCTGTTTTGGGCAGTATAAAAAAAACAATGGSTCACTGAATATGTGTCAAGGGTGCCTGACCACGAGAGCAACAGCATTTCAATTCTGGTTTTCTGTTTCCATGTGCAATGTGTTTCTGCTTGTTAGGGTCAATTGAACTGAATAAAAATATGCAGGAATGTGTAGCAATGSGACATTTTAACAGAAACTTTGCTTKTACTTTGTGCTAAAGCCTGTATTCCAAGCCCATGTATTCCATAYATTAATAGTTAATATGAACAGAGATATAATTTTAACAAGATTTGTCTATTTGAAGAAATTCTTCAATGCTAACTTCATATTTATTAAACTAAAAGCTGTTTTTCATTTTTTTCTTTATATTTTATKCATAAGATCTCCTTTTGCTTTCTCAGTTTAAATAAAGGACTGTGATTATCTGTAAAACTGATTGCTTAAAGTAATTAATMATTTTCCTTGTGAAATTTCCTGGGTAAATTAAGTATCTTATAATTGAAGAGTTTTCTCTTGTGTAAATGGAACACACTGAGAGCCTTGACTGAGAAATAAATGTATTGCCCAGACACCTAGGAGTGGGTTTCTTTTATTCTTTTCTAGAACTAATACCTGTCTGGCAGTAGTGCAAGAGAACATTGTTTTTAATGAATAGAAATATGTTGACATCTTCTTAATAATATTAATTTTCTAAAAAGGATAATGTTCRGCAATTTTTTTTTTAATTATTCTAATAATAACATCACTATTGCTCTCACAGTTTACATTCAGCAAACATGAAGTATAGAGTGCTATTTGCTTACAGATATCTCAGCAAACCAAAGCTGTTGTTGCAGTGGCTTGCTCAGAGTTACACCAATCTGGACATTTAACCAAAAGAACTGCCATTTTTTCCTAGGCCAAGGCCAATTCACATCAAATAACCAGGTGGAAGGGAAAAGGAAGGCCATCAGAAAACCCAAGACATAGAAAGAGATAGAATGCATGTGTGTTTAAGCATGCTGAAAAAAATGTAAATATCAAGACTGATAAAATGAATAGGAGACCAAAACTTGCCTGTTCTTTGAGGTCATTAGGAAACAACATTCCTTCTGAGATTCTCAGTGATAAACAGGACTGAGCAATATTAGCTACTGAAAAATATGGAAATGGATAAGAAGATTTTGAAAACAATAGGAAGGAATTGGAAGAAGTTGAGTAATGAGAGCTTGGCAAGGGTACAGTTGTAATAATGAATGGTTTGTACTGACATTTGAGAGTAATTCAATCCTACCATAAGTGAAAAAAAGTCTCATTCTTTTATATTTATTTCTTGGAGGGTTGACAGCTGTTCAAAGAATTTTCTCAGAGTGCATGCTCTGTTTAGTTCTTATTTACAGCACCATCAGAAAAGCAATAGCATGGTAGTGAAACATTGTGCCTAGCAGTTCATCAGAAAAACCTGCAATTAACGTAGTATGACTGATTTAGATTTTGAAGCCAAATACTYGGTTCCTGCCAAGCTACACTACAGATAACATAGATTAAAAGAGCTCTAGTAATTCACAGTGAACTCTTTATAAACAGGGCATTTCCAAGAAGGCAAAAATATCTGCATCCTTGGTCTTTGTGAGTTTCTCCTACACTGACTTAAGCCCAAGTTATCCAGCATCCAAGAGGGAAAAGAAAACACAGTTATTAATCTCTGCACAGGATACCAYAATCAGATACCAGGAACAGTGTGGCCAGCTGGACTAGGGAAGGGATTCTTTCCCTGTACTCGGCACTGGTGAGGCCACGCCTTGAGTKCTGTGTCCAGTTCTGTGTCCCCCAGTTTAGGAAGAATGTTGAGGTGCTGGAGCTTGTCCAGAGAAGGGCAACGGAGCTGAGGAAGGTCTGGAACACAAGTCCTGTGAGGAGYGGCTGAGGAAGCTGGGGGTGTTTAGCCTGGAGAAAAGGAGGCTTGGGGGAGACCTTATCACTSTCTACAACTCCCWGAAAGGAGGTTGTAGCYGGGTGAGGGTCAGTCTCCTCCCAGGCAGCCAGGGACAGGACAAGAGGACACAGTCTTAAGCTGAGCCAGGGGAGGATTAGGTTGGATATTAGGAAGAATTTCTTCACAGAAAGGGTGACTGGGCATTGGAATGGGCTGCCCAGGGAGGTGGTGCCCCTGAAGGTGTTTAAGATTGGATGTGGCACTCAGTGCCATGGTCTAATTGACCTGGTGATGTTAGATCATAGGTTGGACTCAATGATCTCAAAAKTATTTTCCACTCTAGCTGGTTCCGGGATTCTGTGATTCTGTAATCTGTTCCTTTATCTGCAAGGAGATCCTTTATCCAGATAGTTTGTATACCAACTGAATACATAATGTAGTATTGTAGGAAATGTTACAACTAAAAATCAGCTTCATCAGAATTAAGGTAATTTCCAAGGCTAAGTAACAACAGAGCTGGATAAAGCAGTAAAATTAAAACAAGAACTAATTAACACCCTTGTCATAACACCATTTGCATTCTATGAGATTATTAAACAATTTAGAAAATTCATTTTTGTCATTCAGTCTATGGTGCTTCCTTGGCCAGGGTTAAATGCAGAAACACCAGAATATTGAGCACCTGTAAAGCCCCCTTTCTTATCATGCTGAACATAAGTAGGGTGTTACACAGTCACAAACACTTCAGCAAGGCCAGGATTTCTGTGACAGTCCACGTACGGTCAATATTTTTAGGCTGTGGAGCACCAAATCCAGCACAGACAATCAAGATTAAGCAAATTAACATGATAACTGCAGCATATCACAGCAACCTTCCTGGTAGATCCTGCTCCTGCTCTCAGAAGAAAGTTGGGCAAAGCGTAACATTAATGAACTTGTGCAGCTCCTATAGCTTGAGAAAGATTGAGAAATGTTTCCTACATTAACAAAAGTGGCAAAAATAGCTGTGCCTGCCCCACCTCGGTTCCTTCAGAGAAAGAAGAAAGCAAGTATACAAAACCACACAGCAACCCATTTTCGTTTTCTGTTCTTTGTGACAAGAACTGTAAGCAACTGTATTTAATTAGGTGAAATAATGAAATGTTTATTAGAGATCTAATTTCTATTAATTGGAATGTGAATGGCATCCCTATGAGTATACCAGGTTTGGGCGCATTTAWTTCAGTTCCCAAACTGTAAAAGAGGTATATTTTGCCTCGGTTGAATTTTGAGTTTTAAATATTGGCAAATTGCTCAGCTGAAGACGCAGAATTATATGGGTACTATAGACAGACTACTTGAAGATGCATAAATGTAAAGCTGAAAAGGAGCAAACTGTTACTGAAATAGTACGAAGGAAAAACATTTACTACTCTGTGCTCTTCTCTTGATYGTTCTCGTCATGAAAGACCTAAAAATGTTCACTGTTAAAGAAAAAGCTGTGGAAAGTTTATGTACAAGAGTAAAGGCCAGTCAAATTATTGTAACATAGGCTCAGCATTTTCAGAGYCACTCTTTTGTTCTGTTTGCATAATATAGATTTTCATAATTTAAATGGAGAACTAGCTATAGGAGGTTACCCTTTAAGTTTACATTATGCTGAAACACTTTTTGATTCTTATAGACTTAAGTCTCTGTTCATACTATAAGCATCAAAACAACTTTATTAAGTGCACAGCATTATACAAGGCTGCATGCCAAAACTTGTAAAATGTCAATGCTGTGTTTTTCTTGGAATCTTATAATTAATTCATCATCAGAATAGCTTTGGGGCCTTATTCTGATCCATTTTCTAAACAGTGYTACCAGTAAATTATGTTCTGTGCTTCTGTTTATTTAAAGAATATCACTGCTGAATTTACAACAAGCAAACTAGTTAAAGGAAAGCCTTTGGGRTATGTAGTAAATTAAAAATGAAAACACACTCAAAGGAATATGGAATTTACAAGCAGAAAAATCTCATAAAAAAGTGTACATTTGGAGGTTTATATAAATCAGATACAGCTTCTAGAAATACTTAGAGAAAATAAATAAATGATTGCTGAACTCAAAGACTAGTAGTTTATGTTACCATATCCTGCCTGACTACTCCATCCTGTTGTAAGAGAAGGCTCCTATGTGGTAAGGGAGAGGATTTTATTTGTTACTTCAGTGAAGTAATATGAAAAGTCATAAAGAGGTTTACCTTCAGTTACTGAAAAAGGACCTGGCCCAAACACACTGAAGGTGACAATAGTGTTTCCAAATATCTCAAGGGCTTTGAATTCAGAGATGTATTATATTTTAGTGTAGATTTACTCATAACTTCTTGATGGTGAATTTCAGTGATGTTACCTTCATTTACATTTGGGAAAAATATGTTTTCAAAGTGAATTCGACATTAAGAGGCAAATGTACGTGAATAAAAAAACCTCAGTGGGATTACAGCAAATATGAGACCTCGTCTTTCAAAAACATTAGAAAAGTTATTTTAGCAATCTTCCTCAAATAGCAAAAYTATAAATTCTGGATATTATCTTCCAATAGTAAATTTCCATTTGAAAATAAGCAAGATTATAAGCAAAAGAGCATAAGCAAGTGGGGGGGGCAAATGCAGTTTTCTCTGTAGCRTATTCTTGTAGAAAATCTGATTCTACCCATGAACTTACAAGCTGCCCTGCTCCTAGCATTTAAATCAAGACTAGGAGCTGCCTTACACTTCCACAGTACTCTTGCAAAACTTGAGTTGTAGTTCCAGWCAGGACTTCAATGAAGATAACATAGTAGACTGGTCAGCTGGAGGGCAGTCAGGGCTTCAAAGGCATCAYGGCTTAAAAGAACATAACTGCTACGAGGAGAAAGAGACAACAGAGCAGCAGCAGCTCGGCAGTCACACACAATTTTAATGTTTGGATGTCTCTCTCCTGCATCGTACCCACGTCTTTGAAGTGTGCTTCCTGCAATTTTCCCCCCTCCTCTCTTCCACGTGTCTTGGGACTTCAAGTGCACAGTGTGCTTCCCCTTCTTTGCTTGCTCTGCTGAACTTAAGAAGCAACAAAAGAAAACCCTGTTGAGACTAAGGCGAATTGAAAGGATGTCAGTAGTCGCCTGAATCTTCCCACACATCTTCGGCTGCAAAAAAAAAAAAAAAAAAAAAAGATCTGTGAAGCTCATTCAGACGACAGCCAGCAAGCAGTAGACTCTAAACTTGGCACCCTCTAATATGCATTAAAACCTCTGAAGGAAAAGATTAAAAGAAGCATGGGGCTAGAAGCAGAACTCTGCAAGAGCAGGAATGGGCAGTATACTGCAAGGGAGCRGCTGCAAGAGGAGGGTGAGGTTTGCAGAGTTAACATAATGTCTCAAAACTTTTCCCCAGAAAGTGCCTGTTCCCATACCCCACTTCATGATTCCYAGTTGGCCAGAAAAAAATCACCATGATTTTGCCAAATCACTTGTATTGTAATTCAGATCCAATGTTTTATTCTTCTCAATGTAATTTTGTTCGGCTTTTAGCCACAAGCAGCAAGAAAAGTGCAAATTTAAGATAGCTACTGATAAATTGACAAAGCTCTGATGCTCCTAAGTTCACAAAAAATTCCATTTAACAGCATGATTCAGGACATTCGTGACAAATTAACACATCAAATTAGTATTTAAAAAAAGAAAACCATTTTTATAAGGAAAATTGCAGCCAGTTCTAAGTGGAGAACTTTAAAATAGTTWTTCTTTAAGGCTGCTTCCAATCCAAGACATTCTATGATTCTATGAAAATACCATTTTTGGTGTGATCCACAGGCAAAATTGTGCCTTGTTTCTCACAGCTTCTGCTTGGAGACTCTCAGGCTTCTGGTTGCTCCTTTCCCTGAGATGCCTTTGATCCACACAAGGAGGGCACTGATAAATGCAGAGCATTTTTCTGGTTAAGGAAAAATTTTTTGACAGTCGCTGACTTCAGGGCAACGGTGATGTCTGATTTATGAMGTCTATCGTCTTCTTTTATTTGGACATTTCTCATTGCTGGGGGATTTATTTTTTTCCTTTTTCTTCTTCTTTTGCTCTGCCTCCATGTTTAACCTTACAGTCACTTTGTGCAATCTTGGATGGTCTTCTGGCAGGCCAGCAAAAACTAGCCATATCTCACCAAACTGACGAAACGCCCTGCCAAAAGCCCAAGCAGCATCTTTTGAACACTTTTATTTCCATGATACAAACTACTGGAACAGGAAATTATTTACATCAACAAATCTTTCAGGGCCAAGTCCTGCAATGGTAAGCTACAGAACTTATGCTTGTGGGATGCTCCAAACTCTTTGGACGTGGAACTTAGTTTTCATGAAAAAGACCGAATTTACAACTGCATATTTTGGTTTATTCAGAAGATTTGAATAGTTTCTYTCTCTCTTATGCCATAAATCAGAGAAGTACTTGAAATAATGTCATAGCTCAGGCACCTGCTGCTGGTGGGATGAGGAACCTGTTGGACCAGGCTAAGGAGTCACATCAGATTATTAGAACAGTGCTTTCACAACTGTGAAAATTCTTCACAGAGTTCTTCAACTTGAATTAATTCCTGAGTGTGAGAAAGTGTTACTGAAGATAATCCTCTTCCAACTACCCTACAGTTAAGGTGAAAGATCATTTGGAGACTGATGCCCAGAGAATTCTGTGTCGACTATAACCAGACTGATTAGATACTTAATTCTATAAACAAGAAACAGTATGATCTGACCACTCAGCTGCAGTTTATGCATCTTAAAATGTATGTATTTTTGGTTGCATATTACAGATTTCAAGCAAGGAACATTACCAAGGAAAAGAAGAAAGACAATGAGAAAATTTTTGCCAGACAACTTTTTGGGAAGAATAACATAGCTAGCTACCTCTCTATCRATATGCACATATGAGTGAAATAACAGCAGTCAGCTACTCTGTGAACTTTTCAGATTCTAAATTGGTAGAAAAATGTTAAAATTATAGGGATATTGTAACATCCAGCTAGTCTGTCCACACTATTTGACAATATAGGAAAATTTAAACGTTGTAAACTGTGGTTAGAAGCACATCCTCAGAGCTGRTCATGCAATAAAAAGTCCTAACTTAGCAACTGCGTTTGAACTATTTGTGAGTTGTATGCAAGGTTTAACCTTGCATGAGGAATTTTAGGTTTTCTGCTCCTGGAGGAGTTGATTTCAGCATGGACACCTTATCAATGGTCTTTCTAGAGCACCAAAAGGGTGTGCTACCATATATACAATTATTTCTATGAAGATTGTCCTTCCTGCAACCACTTCTGGTTCTATCTGACAGCTGACCCAGGAATACACATTCTTTTTCAACGTTAAACTATGTATGCTTTTATATACTAAAAACTTTTGAAGTTCTTGCTATAGATTGCAACACCTTCTACTATAAAATTAAGTAGATTGCCTGAAAAACTTTCCCACTCCTGAAGCAATCGGTTGAAGCTACAAAACAAAAATCTGGTTTGTGATTTMAGTGGAAAATTARTGCAGTTAGCTYTGCTTTGGACWGAAGAAAATATTTTCTAGATTCATTTTATTTCCATAGTGATGTTGAGAACACAATGCCATTCTATCCATCATCAGCTATTGGATCTCATTGGATCTARTWAAAAAAAAAAAAAAAAAGCAATGAGAGAAAGAAAGAGAAAACAACAWGAAAACATATCTTTGAGCTATTCCTCCCCCAACCTTTTACTGATCCATTTCTCTTTGAAGGCACAGGTCTCTCACTCATTGCACAAAACTTGCCTAAGATGCTAAGGTGGGATAAATAGAGGGGATTTTATAGTCTGCTAAAACTATTCCATGCTGTAGGGAAACGTGTGAGTTTAATTTTAAGCAAGACATAAAATTCATCTAAGTCTTGTCATGTTAAAAGAGGGTATTTTAGAAAAGAATACCCTTGTAAAGAATTGCTATGAATTTCAAATACGATCCTGTGACCCTAAAATTTTCCAGCTATACAAGCAAAACACTGTGCTTTGAAGAGACATCTCTGTGCAGCCCTGATGAGAAAACTGCTGTGTCCRTTTGCTCGGCCTGCACTTCACAAAGAGCAAAAGAAAACTGAAGAGAGTTCAGAAACATGCTTCAACAATGAGCTGAACTCTGAAAATCATGTTTGTCCTCAGGTTAAAAGGACACCTCGTCTGTAAATCCATGTTTAGGAAGATCCTTCAATCTAGCAAAGTAGAACATGAGCTAACACTAAGATACGGAAGCTAAGAAAATGAAATGTAAAACTGGAATAGGAGTTTTAGTTTTAGGTAATTCTAAATTGAATTCAATGAATTCTAAGATAAGAAATGTAAAATATAACGGATCATTGCATGGAATACTTAATCAGAAACCTTGAAGTTTAAGAGTTGGGGCATTTTGTTTAGCTTGTTTGTGCCTTTAGCTCCTGCGTTTTAAAATAAAGCTATTTTAACACATGTCAAAATTACTTTTAGGTATCTAGCAGTGCACCACACAGAAAAATTGTAAGACCAAAAAATGTTGTGGGGTGTTTTCACTCAATATMAAGTTCTGATATGGGAATCAATAACAGCATATTTGTTGAACACAAAGTTCCCCGTTCAGTTAAGTACTTATTTATAAGCACAGAATTGRGATCCACAAGTTGGGAAAATGAGCCAGGAAAATCCTAAGTCCATTTATAAAACAGGACAAAATAATGTCRGGGCTTAAAATAAAATGGATATTTTCTCTCAGTCGTATACAGCATTTTCAGTCAATTACAACTAAAAATCAATGAACTTCTAAAAAATAAATGATTTATTTACTTGCTGTAAGTACATGCTTTTTTYCCCTGGGCCATATATCACTCTTCCCCTAAGAATAATGTTATTTTTTGACAAATCTTCAGTTTTCRGATTGAATACCTCATATGATGCTAACAAAACTGTATTTTTAGAAAGCATCACTGGAAAATTGCTTGACTTTTAGTCTATGCATAAAAATGAATTATTTCCCGAAAACACTCTGTGTGGTGGAAACCCATTTTGAAGGTTATCAATTTATATGATATACATGCTGCAATGAAAAGGAAAGGCTATTTAGCGTGTGTTTCTTAGGTATCAGTTAAAGTTTATGCAGACCTCTCAGAAAAGCTACACAGAGTTTCACACATCATGGTGAGCCCATTGGATTGATCAGAAACTCTCGGTGACGAATCAGCTCTATTAATTTTTAACCTCTAGCTGTAATTACCAACATTTTGCTAGTGCCAACACTGGTAAGTTCTAACCCACAAAGATTTTTCTTTAGCTGAAGTCAGAATTCCAAAAATGACATCAAACAATAAAATTGCAAAAGCAAACACTTGTCGGATATTATTGAAACATTCTGAAGATGCTTCCTAGCGCTAAATTGTGTAAAATCTATTTTGAACTGTCAAAAAATGTATTTGTTTCCACCACAGTTCACAGTTATGTGAATCCCAGAGATATGAAGTAATTTTCTTTGCTGAGCATGCAAATTTTAGACGAGTGAAGGATATTTAACATGTTAAGTAATTTTTCACTCCAGCATACAAGCGTTTATTAACTAAAAGCCTGGGGCCTTCACACTCTTACAAGAAAAGAAGTGGAATACAAAGCCAAACATTATCAGTTATGGGATAAGTACATGCACAATATCCAGAGGCTGATGTCAGCTTTCAAACTCAAGGAAATTTGTACTGAAGATTGAACAGTAACTTGTTAATTTAGGCTTTTTTTCTTTTCCCCATAGCATTCAAACACACAAAACAGTTGTCAAATACAGCTTCATAAACCCAGCACATTAAACCCTTCAGGCTTGTAATCATGATTCCCTGGCAGTCACCAAACCACACATCCAGGATCAGCATCAGGTATGCAACAGATACACCACAACAGCAGATGCATAAAAAATATTGAAATCAATAAACCACTAAAAATGTTTAAAACTACTTCTAGAATACCAGAGTGTCCCAGTTACACACATTCATTCGGTGATGTGTAGACCCCTGCCTCTTACAAGCGCTCTTACCAACTTTTCTGGGAGCTTCCCGTCTGCACACACCTCGTGCTGGAAGTGTGGGCACTCCAGCTTTATGTATGCCTGTRCAGCTTCCTGAAGTCTGCTGGGTGTGCCCTGCTGAGAAAGCACCCCTGGAGTTCCACCCCACAGACCTCTGCACACAGGGCATGGGGTGAAACGGAAAATAGGGCTTGTGAGCTGGTGTAGGAAATCCAGTTCAACCACAGAAGCAGCAACATTTCTGACAGATTCAAGTATTATTTCACATATTTTGGAAAAAAAATGAACTTTGCACCTTGAGGTTTTGTTACTTGCTGTTCTAAGATTAGCACTCTAAAGTTTAATTGTCTTACAAAACCTCCCTAGCTGCACTTGAAACAGCAACTGCTTGTGGGGTCTGGTCTGTTGCAGCTCAATTTATTTTAACTGCTGGAGCATCAGCATCCTTTCTATTCGTCCGACTATACATCAGTTTTTCTTTGTGGAAGGATAACAAATCTGATTTTACCGTGAGATGTAATATTTTTTTAGAATCTTTACTCCAGATATCTGGTTTTAGATCATGACACGAAGGATCAATATTCTTTGTTTTCCAGATGATTCAATTGAAACATAATGTATGAGTCCCTGAAGATGTTCTATTAAGTGAGTGCCCCAGGGCCAAGCACACAGATCAGATCTTTGGAGGATTTGGTAACTGTGTTCAYGGTATAAATATAGTTTAATAAAGCTCATTTTAATTGATATATTTTCTCTGTAATTATTCCTTCCAGTCACAGGACAGGCAGTTTACTCTCAGTGTCACACACTGATATTAAAATAAAGTATTTTACCCTCTACATAAATTAATTAGTAGCAGCAAAAGCTACAGCYTATCCAGAGTAAATGGCATCAGGTATAATTATGAGTAAACAAAGCTTGTCCCTAAATTTTTCGAGCCTATGTACAGTTGGATTACAGCAACTCTATTGGGCAGTAACCTATTTGCCTAGTAATTGTGACTCATACAAGCACTATAACTACACTGATTAATTTTCCTTACAGACGCTGTGGTAGGTTAATTAAATGATCCATTCTAAATAATGACAGTCTTTTACAAGTAGCCCTGCAGGAACTGAACTGTTACCTCGAAAGGCATGAGTCAAAGGAAAATAATGAAGGCRAAGAATAGAAAATCCTTTTGGAAAGATGTATATATATACACAGAATGCATAAAAACTCATTTTAATTTTTAAAATGCCATACTATTGAYTATTTGACTGTGTTGTTTACTGATATACTGTCCTACGCAGTAAAACAGCTACTGAAACATTAAGGTCAAATAAAACATGCCTGATATGGCATGGTAAAGCATCAAAAAGTTGTAGCATTGCAATATCTTGCTARATAACTCAGTTTGCAGTTGGTGAATTCATAAATGAACTAGCTTTAAACAAGCTACCCAAACTCCTCTCTATGTACCTCYTTTGCAAGGTGACTGCCAAGTGTAATGCAAACACTCCTGCCTGTGAACTGCTCTACAGCTTATTTCTCTAACATGTGGCCCTTCAGCACTCAGAGGCCCTTGATTTGCAAATAAGATTTGAAAAGTTTATTTCTCCCGCAATGTGGAGGGCCTGTGACATTATCACGAGGTATTCCAGATGTAGAGGCAAGGGCMTGCTCTTCCTGCCATCCAGCTTTCATCCATCCATAGCTTTATTCTTGTGGTTTATGTGGGTGAAGTAAATTTCACCTTTATTCAATAAAATTTGTATTCAGCCTGAATACAACCACCTGCCCAAATGTGGCTAAACAGGGAAAGCATCTATCAAAGTTTGGTGCCTTCCACCTGCAGCTGATGAGTCCTGCTGCCCAATGAGTGATTTCTGAATATCACTCAATTGTCATCTGAAAGGTAGACCATTCTAAGCCACGGTTTCTTACAAGAACTCTTGTGCCAGTCAGTGTTTTTGGTATCAACTGGATCATCCTCTGAAAAACCTCRGATATAGAAAAGTCTAATTAAGGTAGCCCAATTCTGTTTATAGTTTGAAAATTTTTGAATACAGGAGCTAACATCAGAGACAGCAGTATGGAAAATGAAGATGCAACTTTTAAAACTTGAAAAGTTATTTCTCCATTATCTGAGCTATTATCAAATGTCTCTGTGAGCACACCTGATATAATTCCATGAGAGGTAAACCAGCTTTATTCAAACAAATTTTAGCTAAAACTTCTGCTATTGTAAGATATTTAGCTTTGACAAATGGGGATAATACTGAGTATAGGAAGTAGCAGAACTTTACACACCTAACTGTGCAGGAGGAAACGGATTTGTATTTTAAGTGTTTAAATATTTTGGGTTGGTGCTTTTTTCTGCATCAGGCTACAACAGTTGTGTCTGTCCTAATGTTCTGTTTGAAATCTCTATTTGACCCTTAGCTGATATCTTGTTTTCCTTTTCTTTCAGATTACCAGTTATTCAATGAAGTGTCATAAAATATTTGTTTCAACACAGCTCACCTCTCATTGCTTTTTCTCTTAGAATTTTATTAACACATAACTAATTTCGACTTACAAATTTCCTGCTGTTATTTCAGGGATGGTATGAGAGTGATTAACTCCAAATCTTAACCCACATGTGTAGTAAGAACCATGAAGTCATTTCATTTCCACCTGTGACAGCCTTCAGAGAAAAAGACTGGTAGTGTATATCCAGAGAGAGAAAGGAAATTAATTAAAGAAATAGATAATTAAAGTGGCATTTGCTGTTAGGGTAACCGGCATTTTAGGGCGATGTAAAAAATAAATAAAAGGAAACAAAGCGCACTTATCACATTAATCARATACTTTGGGAAATACATAGATACTGAATTTTCTCTATCCAATCACATTAATATGTTCAAYGAGAAAGTGTAAGAATTGGGGAACAGGTACTAGAAAGCCTTCTGGAACATTACTTGTGACACGGACTTCCACAAAGGTCATAATGTATCCTCCGGGAAAAAAGGGCGAATGAATATCAGAATGAACTGTTTTCTTGTTTTCCCTAGCTACAAAAGCAATACAGACCTTTAAACCTCAACGAAAACACTGCTTTGACTTTTATGATCCAATTTCTTTGGTCTTATGTTAGACAAAATGTATGTTATGCAGTCTCAGCCTCAGTYTAGTGTTAGCTGAGTACACTGTTCTGAGGGAATTTCATCTGAGCCATAGGCATCTTCACACTTCTAAAACTAAATAAAGTTATTACTGTTAGACAAAGAGAATGTCTTTAATAGAGCAAGCTTGCTGAGAAACATGTCCCCTGTCATATATTAATGTCACTTGATGACAGACACAAAAAAAGTCAACAGGCTTCTCATTTTCACCAGTTTTGTATCAGTTTTCTTATTTCGACTAACTGCCACTAATTCAATGAACTGGAGATAAGAACAAAAGAAAGACTCTTAAGGTGGATCATTGAGATCAATGAGGGTCTTTCCTTCTCCCTCCTCACACCCTGTAATCCTCTGCTTCTGCTTGCACTGAAAAAAAATAAACATTGGGTTAAGGACATAGAAAAAAAAAATAAATAAAAAATTTCATACGGGTTTGCAACTTTTCCCTTGACACAGTTTAAAAAACTTAAGGTGGTCTTGTTTACCTATCCTCAAATATAAGCATATAAAATGAATAATTCCTATCAAGTCAGCAGGCAGCCCTCTGAAGAGCAGAGCTTTAGCTTGAATTCTGTGTTTTAATATTTAGCATTTTTAGAAAAAAACCCCAGTCTTCATTTTCATTCCATTTGTTTCTTTGTTATTGGAAAGATTTACATTTACCTTTCCCATGGTGAAGGTCACAAAATGATGGATTAAGCATTAAAAATAACCAGAAAGCATAGCTGAAAGACAGAAAACATATTGAAATAATGGATCTTTCTTGTGCTGATATTGAAGATGAACATTTTATATTCACGATGAGTATTTCTTAAAAAGTAAACTCAAAGTCACATAATTACACACAAAAGAGAACATTTAAATGAAATTTGTGGTGCTTTGACTAATATACTAGAGATTTATAATTCCAGGCAAAATCAATTTTTAAATAGAAGTTTGATGTGCTTACTAATCTTAGTCTCATATCTCACCACTGCAGTGGTTTTAAACCGGAACAGACACAGACTGTGAACAAAGGGGGTGGGAAAAAATAACCCTGGATACAAAGATGTCAGCCAGTGCAAAACACCRGATACCAGTCATATGGGAATGTCAAGTGAGGCTGTGGAGATGCAAAGGCTCTGACTCCATACCTCAAGCAACCAGTCAAGCAGAAGTGCAGGAGTACATATTTGGCCTTTCCCACCTACAGAAAAAACTACAGATCTGCCCAACAGCCCAGTTCTGTTTTGCAACGTCACTTTCTGTCCAGTGTTGGGCAGAGCCCTCCACGGGATCCTTGCTTTCCATATGACATTTCAGATCCTTAGACCTCTCACTTTGAATGTAAGAGTGGTTATCTAAAAAAAAAAAAAAAAAAAAATCAAATATATATATTTAAGTTGTAAACAAGGCCTTATTCTCTTGGTCATATTCAGCTTGAGCAAGATCATCTTATTCAATCAGTGAGGTAGAAAAAATTGACAGCTGCCTCACCAAAGCACTGTTGTAGAGACAAGGGAAGGGAGCAGGAAAGGGGGACATAGTAACAACAGTAACCGAATTATTTTTCATTGTTCTAAAATACCTCTGAAATGGAGGGATAGGACAGCACAGGAAGCAACACGAGATGGGAATTGACCCTTAGGTAGCCAGCAGTGCTGCTGCAGCACAGCAAGWGATGCAGCTCTGTGCATACAGCCAAGCAAATAAGAGGGGGCTGTGGCAGCAAGGGTGGCAGAGGAAAATTCTTGTAGCTCCACGAATAGGGGCTGAAGGGCTTTCTGTTTGAAAAACTTCTTGTAAACAAGTCGTCTAATGCACAGAAAAACACGATTTTAAATTCCTTTTCAGACAAAGAATGTGTGAAAGGATATTCAGCTGTGAGCAGTCACTCCACCACAGATCTTTAATGGCATCACTGTAGTGTCTCAAGTTAACAAAATTATACTGCCTGCCTGTGTAACTAAGTACCCTTTCAGTGCTGTTTAAAAATCCCCAAACGTACCTATCACTTCAATGATACATCCTCCCAATAAGCAAATAACCCATCAGAAGTATGATGATTTCCTCTTTTTTTCTTCCAGGGGTTTTGTTCTTTCTTACTGATAATACCACGGCACRGCTGGAGCCCATTAAATTTAAGAGCAACACAGCCACTTGCAGACATCTCGGAACTCCTCCTGCAATAAACAAATGAACAAAAATTAAAAAGGCATAAAAACACTTGTCTTCCACATAATGAGATTATAATGTGAAAAGATGAATAAACTCACTTATTTTTATTCCTTTGGAATTAGCCAAACATCATTCATTCATGAATATTTGAATGTGATGTGAKCCATTCACTCCCTTGTACATAAAAAGTTTTGTTTCAATTCCCTCTATCATCTAATGTTTGAGAGATCCAAGGCATCCTATGAATGCTTTGTTCCAATCATTTGAATTAATACAGTGTGGACAATTTATTAGCACATAACCATRCTAACTAAATGTTGGCTGGGTTAGGCTATCATATACCCAAATTCATCATTAGCTGTTTAGGACTGAGTAAGGAGTCCCAAGAGAACAGAGACTTTTTTTTTAATCTAATGTTCACATAATCTATAAATTACTTCACATAAGTACTTCAGAAATCTGTTTTYGGCAATTTGCTAACAGCAGGATTATAGGAAAAAGAGCACTTTTTGAATTTCTTTTTGTGAGGAAGATTTCAGGCAAGGAAAATTTTATAAACAATGGTGATCATTTTTGGTGTTACTATTAGCTTGTAAATTCTTCAGAGTTTAGTTGGATCCTGATTTAGAACAAGTTTTGGGGTAGAACACCTTTTGGAAAGTGACATGCCAAAAGGCTTCAAAATTCTAAAACTTGTTGGTTTTTCAAATTACAGAAAGCAATAAGAAAATTGATCAACACAGGCCTTTTAAACACAGACTACTCAAAAGCTGATAGACAGGAGACAACTAAAAAGAATGGAAAACAAATCTCTTCCCTATCAATCRCTTCTTTTTAAAGTAGGATTATTTTCTGCTTTAGCACCTACTTTTCAGAGGCATGCTGAAAGAAGAAAAGTCTACATAACTTTCCCTATGTCTCTAGCAATTTCTTCCCTTCCACCCATCTTCTGTCAGATTTGGCTGGAGACAGCTTGACTTGGTAATTCAAAAGCATGCAGTTAAGCTGCAATTATTTGCCATTCTCCCTCCCAGTTTGCCTCACTGTTCCCAGTGAAATGTGCAATATTTTCCAGCGAGAACATCTTCATCTGCTTGCAGTAAAGCATCAGCCTGAGACCCTTGCAGTCAGTCCTCATATACTCAATAACACGAACGCACAACATCTGCACAGCAAGTTGTGGAGACAAATCCAACTGTTCTGTTCGTCCCACACGGTTCCTTCTCTCTTTCAGTCTGCTGATCATAGGTTATCTAGCAAATGATCCAAATTAGGGAGGTTCAAACTTGAAAATGCTTGAAACCATTRTCTGGCTCTTTGAACATCACTTACTATGCTGAATGGTTAAAGGAGGATGGTTACAATTTTGAAAATGCAACTGAGTCATAACAAACAACAATGCTGCAAAATAACCTTACATTGCAAAGATAGAGCTGATTCAGGCCAGGCATGCAGAGAAATTGTGGATAAACAGTTTATTTAATTTTCCACTGTTTTCTTCCTGTTGGAGTCAACAGGTTTGTATCATTTCTGGAGTTATTTACCAAAGACAMAAGAGATACATCAGAATGCCCTCAACACAGACTTTCCTGAACAGCCTTATTTCTCAGGGTCAACTTAGGTCAAGAGGAGAAAAGGCCAAAGATCATGAGGCAGATGTAGAGCTTAACCGGGAATTCTGAGTGACTGTGGCTAAGCTTAAATRCACCTGGTTCTAGCATTGTACTTCTAATAAAGATACGCAATTTTCATTTACATTAACGTTCATAATATTTAGAGTACTTTTGAAAAAATGTCAGGAAGCAGGAAGGCTCAATTTAATGGTCTTATGCTATTAGATACAGTAACCACCAAAGGAAGAGGGAAAAGGGGAAAAGAGATTAGAGTGTTTTGTTCATCAATCACATCAAATTTACTTTGATTATTTTCCCATTTGTATTTAATATGGATATGGAAWCTCAACTGGGATTTTCGAACTGAATTTATGTAAAAGTATCAGTAACAATTCTGAAAAAGCAGTCCTGATGCAGAGAGAAGCAAAAAAATTACATTTGTTTCAAGTGTGGTTTCCAGATGCATGACAGATTTTATAGATTGTGGCTAAATCATCAGGTAAATAATACTTTAGGTTCTCTCATTTTGAATAGTCCTATGATTTTCCCATTTCTGGCATTTCAATTATTAAATCCGCCATTATTATAATAATTTTGCCCTTGCTTAAGCTTTCTTGTTGCTGAATAAGATGCCTTTGCCATCTYTGTGGCCAGTGATTTTGATTTCATATGGTAGGTAAAAGGGCAGATTTACCATTTCTAGGTAAATCACAGGTTTTCCAGTTCATCTTCCCTGAAAAGGAAAAACTGTAGAATTTTTAACTGTAGGAGTAAAAAACAATTAACTCTCCTTTAAAAAGGAGAACATCAATAAAAGTGAAAGAGAGGTGAAAGTAAAATAACTAAATATTTTTTTCAAAGTAAAAAAAAAAAAAAAATTCAAATAATATTAATAACGATGTAAGTTTGTAASAGAAAACCTGGTATTCATAATTACTTCTCCAGCTGATTAAGCAACTCATTGATTGGGTCTTTCTGCTGCCTGTTGCTTCATTTAAAATCCTGAAAGGTAATCCATTCTTGTGCCTCTTTCAAAGCTGARATCGCTTATCCCTCCCTATAGTGCATATAGAAGTTCTGCTCGGATATTTTAGGGTTCATTTGAACAGCAATTAAATTCTGAGGAAAATAATACTATATATAAAAGTCCAAAAATCAGTACAGATTTCTAGACCTAGAAGAGAGTCTCTAATAGACTAAGAAACAAAAAAAAGTTCAGTCAGTAAAATTAAAATTAGAACTATAAATTCAAGCATCAGTTGAAAAAACTCTGTCTAGAATGGCCCTAACCCTATTCCTAACCTCTAATCCTAACCACAACTCCTAAACCTTAAACCTAAACCTAACAATAACGSTAAAACCTAAACCTAAGCCTAACACTAAACTTAACACTAACCCCTAACACAGATCCCTAAGCATAATACCTAAAACTMACCTATTCATAACCATAACCAAAAATATAACTCTAACAGCAACTCTAACCCTAACCACAACACAACCCTAAACRTAACCCTAAGCCTAAACCCGAACACTAAACATAACCAAAACAATAATCCTAACCCTAACCCAAACCCAAATATTAACCTAACCCTAACACCTACTGCTAACCTATTCCTTACCCTAGGACTAAACCCTAACCCCTCCTTAGGAACAAGGGTTCTGACTCTGATAAATCMAGAGAAGCCCACACTGACAGAGCTCTGTTTTGGCAGTGACAAAAGAAAGGTCCAAATCTTCTGTCTCTCCAGCTTCTTCCCACCAACATTTCACAATTTCTCTCTTCTGTGATGAAGGAATATTATGATTTTTCTTGCCTTAGCTCTGTTAAGTGCAGGGACAGCAAGACTGCAGTCTTAAAGAACTGCAGAGCAATAGCTTCTACTGACAAAATTAATACTGAAWTTCAAAAATCCTGTTAATTGATTGATTATGCTTATAGGCAAAAAATTACCTAATTTCAGTTTTACTGATTGCTGMTCATGCTTCTCTAGAGTCGTTACAGTGCATGCTCTTATTTGCTATTAAGTAYGAACACACTGACTATTCCAAAATAACATTTTGCCAACTGCAAAATGCTAACTCAGGATTGATTTGAGAAATACAAGTAGAGAAACAATAAATGTTGTAGTAATTAAAAAAAAAAATCATCAAAAAGATGAATTACCATTATCATTATCATTCTTGTGGTTTTTTTGGTGTTGCTTAAAAACTAAAAYCAAGTGGTAAACTGGAAGGGAGCTGCTAAATATCCATTCTACCACAAGTGTAGCTACAGCTGATACAGGACTSGGATTGATGTTTCTGTGCTCTCACCTTCCACTGTCACCCAGACAGTGATGAAAGACAGCAGGACCAGGGAAGACATCGGAGAAGGAAGAAACTGAGCATGAAAAGGTGTCATACTAAATGTGACGTTCAGAGAGGCCAAGTTTATACTGCCTGATGGGGTGAAACTTGATATCTCAGTCACCCGTATCCGAGACTGTGTTAGGAGCTGCTGCAGCTCCTCTGTAGCCCCCACGCCCACAGCTTTCCTGTGTGTTAAAAAAAGGAGGGAAAACAGTGTTTTTCACCAGCTTTCAGTACAATACATTTTTTTAGCTGGGACRTGCCAGGCACTGGGCATTGTCCCACTGTAGGGTGTGCAGCCACAGCCAAAGAAGAGTGGGACTGTGATGCATCCCATATAAACTAGGGACCACACGAGGAATCCTGAAGTTTCGCCTTGCCACGTGACAGGCTGTTTTATCTGACCTGCTTCGTGAGTTCTCRAGACTGCGATCCAAAAGTTTGCAAAAAGACCCTCCTTCAGTATGAGATGCACTGAGGCAAAGTTCATGACCTATATTCCCATAAAAAYGGAACAGAATGGCGGGGCTGATGTGCTCTATAAAACCCTTTCAGCAAAARCGTGGAAGGGCAAGTTTTATTTTGGCAAAGTGGTCTTGTGCTTCCTAATTATGATATAATTTTTTTTTCGCTTAGATCTTGCATGGGAAGCATATTAAGTTGCCATGATGGGCTACAATTTATCATGATTGTTAAAAATGAGGTATTCAAATTGGGTTTGGTCATTAATCATGGTCAGTAGTATAACAAATAAATAAGGTGTAATGCATCTTGAGAATCTATGAAGAATAATTAATTTGAATTGCCAGAAAAAGAGCACAGATGAACAATTAAATACAAAAGCAAAACATAAACAGATAAATACCATAAACCCAATGAGATATGATTCTGAAACATTGATTGATATTGCTGTTCCCTTGCCTTTGCCCAGAACATTTACAGATATATTATTGAAAACTTGCCCAACAAAGAGATAATACCAGATAAGGTATCTAACATTGCATTCAGGCATTTTTACTTGAATTCTTTGTGCACAGTTCACTGATACCTTGTTTTATCTTCTGTAGACTTGAAATAAAAGTATGTGGCGCGTTTAATTAATACTTATCAAGGTACTTTAACATCTTCTGCAGAGAGTCTGCAATAGGTTGGGCATGAAGACCCTGAGCCTCTAGGCTGGCAGAATAAGTAAATGAAGATGCTATAACTTCCTCAACATCTAGCTATACTATAAAGTCAGTGAGAAAAGTTCCCACAATGCTGAGGAAACCCACTGGACTGGGAATACTGGGAAGGTTTCCTTGAAAAATTCTCAGCCTCGTCCTCTGATAATTGGAGGAATGGAGAAGTTAGACATCCATATACTTAGCTAGGGAAAGTGGCAACGGAGACAGGATTTAGTCCATTTTGGCCAAAAAGCCTCATCTTAAAAATGAGGCCAAGGCCCAGTAAAAACACCTTTACATCTTCCAAGGAATCCAGTCAGTGTCTGCAACAAAAAAGAGAATTCACAACAAGATAAATGAGTTACTCCACGGTCTGAGGCAAAAATCCCAGAGATCCCCACATTTTCCATGTCCATCAAACAGACGTTATTCCACAAAATCCTGGAGGACAYCCGAGGTCTGACTGACAACATTTTAGTTATGGCAATGGGCTGACTATCACAGGGAGAAACTTCCTGAATGCAGAGTTTGGTCTGGTTATTTGAAGCTCAATATATTGGGACGTAGAGGCTGATACAAGAGGATCCTCTTTTCTCATTCTGAAAATGAAAAAATCAATAGATGTTCTGAAGTTCAGAGATCTTCCTTCTCAAATTTTGGTAATTATTATCTCATCTACAGAAAACTACACTACTCCCATGTTAAACTTTAATCACTGATGCCTTTGGGAAAAGCCATATTTCCAAAGGTAGAGCCCATTCTTAGATGATTTTCACTATTGCATTACAATATTTAGGGAATTAAATTCTCAGACAACCTGAAAAGAAATCTGGGCAAAATAGTCACTAGAGGAATGGGGACCTCTTACAGTTTTGCCCTCCATGTTCATATAACTTAGGTTTATGCTGCACATATTCCTATTGGTTTTATTCATGAGAGCCTGTGGGAGAAAGAGAGGAGGGAAGAGACCAGGAAATGTGGTGCTGAGAAGAAACAAGTACAACAGAATTTGTCACCTAAACTGCAATTTTATGTATATGAGAAAAAATAATGGAATTGTTTACCTAAGGCTAATTCACTGCAAAATTCAGATTTTTAACGTGTGTGCACTAGGCCAAATAGGAATTATCAAAAACATATCACTCTTATTTGTCTACATCACAGACCCATAGCATGCTAAGGCTCAACTTTCCATAAACTATCATTTCAAAATACACAAAAAATAGCAGGCTGAACTATATATAGATGCATATAACCCAATGTGTCAGGGTTTTTTTTAAAAAAACTTTCAGTAACATGAAAACTGTTCACCCTTTGAAAACTGTAATTATCTTTCAAACAATTACTGAAAATTTGTTCAAAAGGTAGTGTTAACTGGTAACAGCTACTGTTTTGGACCAAAAGAAAAAGAAAAGTTGTTATATAGATCAAGGTTTTGTAGTGTATTTTTTGAGACACAAATTCTCATTTTGATTCTCATTGCTAGAAAAAAGGAAGCATAGGTGGGTCCCTAAAAATAGGAGGTTCTGGGGGTACTATAAAAAAATTCAACAAYCAAACATTTGTGAATAGTTGTGGACTCCACCTTTTTGACTAATTTAAGTGAATGCAGCTACTCAGGGAAGTTGAAGGCTTGRTTTAAAGAAATAACATAATGCCTGAAAGTACAATTCCCTACAAAGGAAGCAAAGTCTGTCCCTTTAAGAAGAGAATTTGCTCCAGACCTCTGCTTRGGAGACTTAGCACCGAGGCATATTTTTGTAGCTACTATGCAAGCACAAATAATAGTCTGTTTTCCAAATGGGGACGAAATATCTTTTTAAAGCATGTTTGTCTTTTTAAATTGCACCCAATGGGAAACAATGTCAGGTAGAAGTAAACAGAAGTGAGCATCAGTCGAGTTTCAGGTGTGAATAAGTGGTGCTTTGCAGCAGCAGCTGTACCCCCATAAAGCTGAGGAAAAAATGGTCAGCATTTACAAAGAGAGAGAAAAAAAAGTTTTCACCCCTGCAAGAACTGGGGGCCAGATGTTAAAATCTAGCACAGTGTTTTTATTTCAGATGAGAGTGTTGTAAAAACTGTTGATCGGGTGGGTTTATGCAGTTTAGGTTGTTCTGTTGACTGTTTTATAGGCTGATGTTATTAGTATGAAATCGTTCCACCATAAATAAAGTCAGCCTGATAAAGATCAATAGCAAAGTAATAGCTATCAATACAGGGGGAAATTATTAGAGGAAGTAGGGGGGTACTGTGAGTTTCACTATTATATAACATTTATAAATACAGACTTAACACGGAAGGAAATGAAGGGAAAAATTGTAATCAGGAATCAATATGATTCCACATATTGCCAGAACTCATTCTTCGAAAAGCGTTAGGAGTTCATGGAGAGAAACATCCTGAAAGAACACAGYGTCACCATGATCTGCACAAACAACAGAGAGAGGGAAAATACACAAGGTCAGTTTTGTACAGCACAACTGTACCAACAAAAATATAGAGGAATCCAAGCTAAATAGTGACTTAAACTTGAGTAGCTGCAAACACAAGCTGGGGCAAGATTCAGGTGCCCCAAATTCCCACTCGAGAGCCAGAGAAGCCACATGGCACCCAAGCAATGCTCTTCTGCCCTCATTTCTCTTAAGAAAAATGCTTTGGACAGAACAGGTTGAGTTGGTCAGTAATGGGAACCTTTGGGACAAGAGGAAAGTGTCACTTTATATTCCAGACAAGAGAGCATAAGCATACAAAATCCATGCTCAGAAAAGGTGGGGCTAGAAGGGGTGTGTGAAGGGATTGAGCACGCAGGCCAGGCAGCCCATCCTCTTGGGACAATGTGTTTCCAAGGTCACAGAGCCTGGGCAGGAATCTCAGAGGGGTCCCTTCCTCTGAGACTATTGGTCAGTAACGTAAGTGTTTCAACACTTCAGTGCCACTTCAGTCCAGCTCTTTCAGTCCAGCTCTGTCCTTCAGCTGCACACAGAAGAGCTGATGCTAAAAYAGTGGAACTACACGTGTTTGAAATGCCAGAACCTTTGACTGCAAGCAGGAGAAAGAGATATGAACTAGCTCTGGTTTAAAACAAAAAGCAAAATGCAGTGAGCCTGACTGCCCCATCCATTCAAAATATCAGAGAGGACAAACAGTGAATGGACATATTTTTAGATGTTCTCATTCCATAAGGTCAAAGAACTTCACAAATATAGGGGTTCAACAATATTTTGGCTTTAGGATGCAGATGAGATTTTTTACAAAYGGAGACCTATGAAGAGAGAGGGTCAAAAGCAAATATCTTTTACAGCAGGGTAAATCCTAGCATTGCCCTGGGTATATGGACAATGTCACAAAGGAGAGAGCAGCACCCTGCCCAGATCTGAGTGACTCACTCTCTGCCAGGCAGCAAGCTGTGGCCTTGCATAGATTAAAATCTGTTTCGRGGAGTTGATATAAGTTGATTTAAGTGCTGAATGAAATAATATGTCAGCAGACAGYAAAGCACTAAAGGTACAGCAGTGTCCTGAGAGAAATCCCTTGGTGGAAATTTAAGGAAACATGCCACRCTGTTGTATCTTCTGCTTGGACTTYAGAAAGGCAGAGGATTTGGGGACTGGTTTGTGTGCTTTACATCTTCTGGCACTGGCTTAGTTTTTTCCTTTTAACCTTGTGCTAATACTTTCCAAAGATATTCAAAGCAGATGATTTTACAGATGCTCCTGACAGAGCATAGTCCAACAAATAATATGGTTTACTGAAGCCACAAGCAGATACAGACATCTGTCATACACAGGACACTTTTCCTGCAACATTTTGCCAATACTATACCTGAAATATTGATTTTCAGAAATATTCACCCATTCCCCTTCATATTTTGAAAGTGTCRGATTGCTAGCAGCTGTTAAATATTATTTTAAAAATAAGCTGTGTCCTTGAACTGACAGATTCATTTGATAAGAACTCTTTCATTTCACTAGCTGATTTTTGCTATTACTCTTTGAGAATAAAATGCTGGTGAATGAACAAGAAAAACAGAAAAAATGCCAGCTGTTATTTGTAAGACATTCTGAGATATTGATCTGTCTGCCTTATAAGTAATTCATGCACTTTAGTGCTGAACAAAAGGTACAGTTTTAAGAAAAWGCGCTGTAGGGCAAAACTTGTAGAATAATTAAAAACTTAAAATTACTTCCTTCGACTTAACACCTTCACTTTATCTTTAAAATAGTGTTACATGACTCAATGGTATAAAAACAAGAGATTTATGTATAAAACTAGGAACAGGGGGTTTTTTGCATCAGATTTAGAACTGTGATAATTTCTCTTTATAACCTGATCGATACTTTGCCTCTCCCTTTGACTTTCATATACAGCAGATCATTTAAAATAAGTAGACATAAAAGTAATAATGTAAAGGCTGGTCCATTTAAATGTTCAAACACGTATGTGCTTAGAAAATGTAGACTCAGTTCTTACTCTCATGAAATAGATTTTTCTTTAAGCATGGCATACTCTGTTAAATGTCTCCCTTTTCATGCTACCAGCCATCCAAATTCTTGTGTTGGATTTAAATATATTTGTAAAGTCATAATTATGGACAGAAGGGGTGGAGTGGTCAAAGAGGAAGATTGATAGGAAATTACCTTAGTAAGCTTTACAGATAGTTTAATCTCAGGAAAAAGAATAAGAAGCTAAAGATCTGATAAAAATATGTCTAATTTGTGGTTCAGCTATGCACTTGACATTAACTTAGTTTTACCAATTCCCTAATCCTTCTGGTCTTTCAGTCAAAATATCTTTTAATTAAAAAACTATTAATGTGCCCCTTTGGCCATCTCTTAAATCTGCAATCCTCTTAGACTTCCCCTTAAAAGCCTAATCCCCTCAGTTCCTTAGAGGAAAATGCTGTCTGGAGGAGCCTGTGGCGCAGTGCCCAGCAGAGCTGAGCTGCCTGGACGGACTCTGTGCCAGGTGGGCAGGAGCCTTCTGGTCCTCCCTCACCCAGGACCAGCTCAGGGAACCTGAAGGTGGTCCATAATTCGGGAACAGCAGACAGGGCAGGCAGATGTCTTTCTCTGGCTGACTTGTGTGTAACACCACTGCTCTCTGCTCAGAACCCCAGTGAAACCAATGGCAGACCCCTCCTGGTGTAGGGGGATATAGATCTCACCTGAGGTGCCTCCAGAAGCCTGGACAGACTGAGATTGCTGCTTCTTTGTGTAGCACAAACAGTTCCTCTCCACCATCCAGCCTGGATCCTAGTGCAATTATCAAACATAATTATGCTGCTGAGGCAGGGGAGAAGGATAAGCTGAAAAATTTCTGGTGTATCAAACACTGAATCCTTTCTCACAAGTACCACCTTTTTAGTAACAATTATGCCAGCCAGATCCTTCATACAGACCAAGCTATAAATCTCCGATAGCTGAGTCTTTGGGTTTTAATTTTCATCACAAATTTTTAGTATCAATAGAAAACAAAATCAGCCACGATGTTGTTCAAAAGAACTAAGACAAAAATTAATATCTACAAGATATGCAAGGCAAAACTGGATTTTCCTTAAAAGATTTTTTTCTGTCTTTGAAGAAAACACATTTGTACTTAACAGGGAGGGGAAAAAAAAGTTTTACACTGTGCCAAATAATTGTTCTTTCGCAAAATTAAAAATCAAGATTACCAGCCAACCATATTTCTCAAACATGACATGTTCTCTACACCATATGCTCTGAAGAGAGATTCATTTAATTGTTTGGAACAAGGCCACATAGTTGTCAAATTCCAGAACTCCACCCAAAGTCATGTAATAGGTTTCTTCAAGGTGTGTGGCATTGCATTATGCTGTTTTCCATATTTGAATTACATTCCTCCTACATCTCAGGCTAGTAATTACCTAAACTCAGGAATCAATGAGAGCCCGACCGGTGCTTCAGTGCTAAAAAAATGACAACACAGAATAAGGTCCTTAAATCATCCACATTAAATAGAGAAAATTATTAAGAGGGTTGTTCACAATAGCCAGCATGCTGGGACATCAAAGCCAGACAGTGTAAGGGAAATTTTCATCCAAAAGGTAATAACTAACTTGCATGTTACGAAACACAAACAATTTCCTTGGGGAAGCAGTAATCCACATCCAAGCAGGGTGCCTGATATCCAGAAATGGACAACCAGGTTTGAGCAAATCACCAGCCCAATGGAGCAAAAATTTCTGTGCACTCTTAGAAGCATTCTAACCCGACCTACTTGCTCCCAAATATCACTTGCATTTGGGACACACCAGCATGCACCCAAACGCTAGCCAAAGATGCCTGAAGGAGCTTGAGCTTTCAAATGTGGACAGACCAAGCACAGTTAATGGGACAAAAAGAAGACAGTGTCTTCTGTGGAAACGCAATTCACCTTTTACATGGCAATCTAGGGCTTGCTGTCATGTTCAAAGGTGCTAGGATATGTTTATGAAGGACGGAAGAGGGCCTGTGTTTATTCCACCCAGGCTGCTCTCCAAATAATGAACAGTATCTGCCTCAAACAAGAGCTTTCCCAGCCTCTTTCAAGGGCTGACTGTTCCTTTTTCCCTCTTTCCACAATAAAAATAAAACAATTATAAATTACAATTCGCTTTTTTTTCCCTTTATCGGCAGCAAGTTTTTTTACAGAAAGTAGAATAAAAATGAGTTTGAGCTCCCTTCTTCCCAAAGGCGCTTGAAGCCCACCTCTAGTCCTCTCAGGCAGGGGAGGGCCAGGCAGCTACTCCTTGGGAAGCACTCTGTGCTGGTCAAACCACTGGCTGCACACCACAGTTTTAGGTTATTCTGTGCCTCTGCTAATAAGAAAACCTAACCAGAGCTGGCCTGCTTTCTGCAATTCCTTTAGAGGTTCCCTGGATAGGAGGGATCTTCAACGTACACTCATCATCCTTTTGTCTTGTTACCTTAGATGACAACACTATTTGGATGCAAGGATGCAGTTTAAAGACAATAATAGTACTTTAAAAGCCTAGTAGCAATTCCCAGCACTCACGCTGCCTTTATCAAGGAATATTATATACTCAGTTTCATTCTGAGCTAGGCTGAAGTGAGATGTATTTCAGCTCTAGACTTCTCTTTATATGTTCAGGGACATTGCTGCCCTTTTGAAATTTAATGATATACATACTACTTTAATTTACTTTACTTTAGCTTTAATTTGCTAGCACTAGGCGCTAATGAAAAAATTCTCAAAAGAAACACGTGAGTCTTTCTAAATATGTGTTCCTGCAAATCGACATGCTGATATTTACTGATATTTTTTCTGAAAGAAAAGCTCAGGATTTAACTGTGTACCTTACATAATTGCTGCATGATTCTGCTCCTTTATCAAATCTCTACTTGTGTTGTAAAAAGTTTACACATAAACAACTCAGAGGATATGTTTTCTATGCCTAAATCTATGCCTCTTGTGAATTACAGACCAGTACTTCTTTTCTCTGCTCGTTGTATGGAAGCTTTTAAAAGCATTATAAATCCTTAAAAGCTAATGGCTCCCATCCAGCTTTTTACCCTCAACACAACCCTAAAAAAGGAAATTACATTATACTTTCTACTTACGATTGTCAGTTGAGCTGCATTCGTCTCTCTTTGTACCTTGTAGATACTTCCAATAATTGCAGCATCCAGGTTTCACTACATTCAGTATTTCTAGATACAATACATACATATTTGCATTTATCTTAAAAAGCTATGATTTTGAATGCTCACGGTATTACCAAAACTAACTTCTTCACTGTACTCAGTATATCTCCATCTGAAACCTGCAGGAATTCTCAGAGGGAAAGTTTCACTTCTAGCAGCTGTGGGTCATTGCATCACAGCTTTCTACAAGTGTAGAAAAAGGGAATGATGAGGACTAAGACACGGTACAGATGCATCATGTTACAGAGAGACTTTGCATTAAACAACACTGACAAGTTAATGTTCTTTCTCTACCACTGAAGACTGCCCCACTGCTCTTGACTTCTTGCTCGGACACTACATAAAGCCACAGATTGATGCCAGATAAATTACAGGTTTCCTGAGAAGGGACAGCATCCTGTCGTGTGGTTTCACAGTTTCAAAAGGCCTCCTAAGAGTAGCTTTTCCTAGAGCTGTTGGGACTCTCAGGTACACAAACATAAAAAATACTAGAGTATATGTACTTCTGTATGCATACAGGAAACTTAGAAATGAAAGTGTCAATCACTCTGCTCATTTGCATTTTTACATATTCAACAGCATAATCAACCCTAAACCACTATTTTTCAGTAACTCTCTTCTATGCTACAGCAATATAGAATTCTGTTCTCTGTCCAAAATGGCATGTAGAAGCAATGCTTGGAGAAAATCTACATCAAGCATATCGTTTGTGCTAGTTCATTTACAATGACAACATCAAGAGAGCAGAGGAAGTTGGAAGATAGATGTGCATCTTCAGCTGCCTATCAGCACAACCATATTTCTCTCTGGCATCACTACTACTTTGATCACATGTAGGGATTTGTTTAGACTCAAACCTGAAGACAGAGAAAACCATTTTTGGCAGATTTAGTGTCTCTCCTCAAGAGAGAAGGCAGTTACTATATATCAGTGGCTAAAGGATCCATGTTATAATCTTGCCCTGGCTTAGATAAAATTAGCTATATTTGCATCAGAATGATCTGGATGAACACCTCTGTATTATCTGGGGCTAAGAGATGTAAATTGCTATGACCTTTGTAAACTGCAGTGGTTTTGGGTGTTGCACAGTCCAAACTATTTCTCTCCTCTCTCACTGCTCCAGAAATGCTCTTATCGAAACACAATTTCTAGGACAAAATACATTATAAATATAAACACATTAATCACTTAACATTACTTGTCTTAAATCTGGATTCTAAAGGAACTGAAATACCACGGAGGTTTTAATGCGTAGCTCTCTCTGTAGGGGTCTCTGCTAGGAGGTTCTCACACACAATTAAAATCTCCCACTTTAAGCTCTTTGGGCTGGGAAATACAGCATCTAATGCATAAAGAGTGTGAATAGTACCAAAAACTGATAAAAATATATAATAAATAGAATGGCCCACTCTGTGCAAGAGGAATTGCAATTCTCTTTGTTTAAGGCTGGCCAGAACAGGTATGTTCACAGCAGCACGTCGTGGCAGACCAGAGCGTCTTAATTTCTGTTTGTGTTCCAAGTCCCCAGAAAACATATGTGCTGGTAATTTGGGCAACAGAAATGATTCAAGGATTAGAGGATGTTACAGAGGAAGAACAAGGAAAGGAACTTAATTTACACATCTCAGGTAAAATGAGATTAAGGGGATATAAAACTAAATAAAATAACCTCAAGGATACAAGGAAATAATATAAATTCAGGAAAAAAATGGGTAAATTACCCAAGAAAGGTTAATAAAAATACTATCCCAAAACTATTATGTTTTGAGTAGAGACCAGGAAAAAAATGGCTAAATGAGATAGATGAATGAAATACTCAAGTAGAGAAGACAAGACAGGTGGCTGCACCAAAACCGTAAGAGAAGAGAAGAATGTAAAAAGACTGCTTGCAACTCCTCAATAAAAATAAAATTTATATTAATACCGACTTTTTATTCTGTTAAGATGTTTAGGGTCAGGACTTTCTGGACCTAAGAAAGTTTTTCTGGCTTACTGAGGGATTGCTTTTCTTCATGTGAGATTTGGAAAAGCCAGAAGCACCAACTGTTAGTTTTAATAATGTTTTGCAAAATCTTAAAGTTCATGTAAGTGAATACCTGGCAGCCACTTTTGCCATTTCACCTTTCTGAGCAAAAGGTGGAAAATACTGTCCAAGCACTTCAGAAGGAGCTGTAGAACTGAAATAAAATTAGAAACACAAAATCAAAATAATTTCTCACTCAAATTCCATGATTATTGGACATGTTAGAAGATGGTATTTTGTGGAGGATATTCTGTAGGAATACGGTAGGGAACTGGCTGTATCACAACTGAGTACAGAGAGGACGTGAAACATGCAGGGAACTTTAAAGGACAGAATCTATTTCATTAAAAACTGGGTCATACATAAAATCACAGTTATTCTCATTTGTTTCTGTTATATACTGAGACTCTATATAAACTCTCTGGAGTCTGTATTCCTTAATCTAAAACCTTCTAACCCACTTAAAAAAATTAAGGGCCTGTATTATATTGATCTTTCTGTTTAGTTCCGTGTTTTTAATAATACATCACAGACGTGGCAACACTTTTATGATGTGTTGGTGTCATACATCATAACTAGCACCACTGCTCTAGTGATGTATTATCCACACAGTGGCACGAACCAGAAAGATAAATACTGGTATAAGGACAGCAACGCACACCTCTTGTGAAATAGGAATAAAGACAGATTAATTTATATGCACGCTACACCACAATTCAGAAATAAACAAAATTTCTGTCTGACACAGGCTGCATGCTATTTTTGGCAGGGTGTGTATACACTTTCACCAAAGAAGAAGCTAGAAAGCCACGTATTTGCTTTTGAGTCAAAAGTTCCTCAAATAAATCTTGACTCTCTGAGGGAAAAGAGCTCTGGCAGGAGGGTAAACACTGAGCACCCTTCCCTCAAGAGAAGCTGAATCAAGGATGGATCGTTCCACACAGTTTTCAGTGTCTCAGCCTATTTTCAAGAATCAATCCCTTATGCTTAAGTGTTTTCAGGATCATCATATCTGTGGTATCCACCAAAGTCCCTCTCTGCCAGCTTTTTTACACATTTTACTGGTGCTATAGATAATTCCTGTACAATATGTTACACTCTCCTGCCTTTGATTTTCTTTTTCTCTCAGAGGAAGGGTAGAGCTGTGTTGTTCTCTCATTCACATCACAACAACCAAAGGCCCGTAAACATACTATTTTGTTTCAGCTGTCTGTCACCTTTACTGAGCTCTCTTACAGCACTGCACAGAAGGGTATTTTGCAAAAGACCTTCTCACTCAGGAGTATTCACTGATCGCTGTAGTTTTCTGTGAAATAATTTTTAATCCCAGCCTCGACAACCACGAATTTGGGAGGTGCACTATGTAGAGTAGCCATGGCTCACACTGGGATAACACAGAAGACCCCTACGGCCTTCTGACCACCCCACCAGTGCCTGCTGTGGAGCCCCCTGCACAGAATCACCCCTTGAGAGACGCTTTGAACTACTGCTGTCGTTTTCTCTGGTCCTTTTTTGTTTTGCAAAACGAACACAGGAATTGGGAAGGGAAGGATTCATCTTTGTGATATTTGTCGGATAAAATAACTGGAATATGTTTCCCCTTCCCACCCATGTAAGTGGAGTTGAAGAACTAAGCACGTGGTGCAATAGATAATATTTAACTAGCTCAAAAACCACAGTGGTTATTCCAGATTCTGTGGTCTATGAGCGAATCGTATTAATTAGGGCAGGATGAATCAGCTCAGAACTAATGGACTTGACACCATGACCATCCTCTGGGCAGAACGAAACCCAAAGCTTTTCTGAGGCTTAAAATCTTTGTTAGCTTTTATTAATTAATCAATCAGGACTGGACACGAAAATATTTCCAGAAAGATTTTAATTTTTCTAAATTATTTAAAACTTAGTCACTACAGTAAGTAATGGTTATAGGACAAGAACATCAGTTCCTCTGAGATTTCAAGCCTGATTTTCTGCATTTATGCCTGAGGATAATTTTATTCTCTTGGCTTCTAGCTTGTCTCCTTACCGTGAAATCACACTTAGGAAATGCAAAAGAGAATCAGCTACGTGGAGGGGAAAAAAAAAAAAGAAATGCCTGTACACAAACATATCCTTCAGCCAGCTCCTGACTACTGGAATATTAACCTGTTGGAGTAAAATTAGTGGTAACAATTGATTTATCAATAACGACTGCGTGCAGTATCTAATGCTAACAAGTTGGTCTGTCAAGTCTCTTAGCAACATTAAATTAGTCAGTCAGATGATAAGAGTGATAAGACAAGGCATATGATAATGGAATTTTCCAGATTTGCTACGCTCGCTGGGTTTTTATCTTCCTTTGTAGCACACCCCTTCCTTCCCACATGACTAAAACAACACATCTTCTCTCTACCTCATCATCTGGAAAAGGCTAAATAACTGCTTTTTTGCCCAGCAATTAGGAAGTGAAGGTGTGGTGGAATACTGTAGATCAATTAAACAAGTAACAGTGGCAGACTTTGGTGGCTGGACAGGTTTGTTGTAGATTTAATAGTGTATACCCTGGCAAATCCGCCAGGTGCTTTGTATGAAACAATCAGCATGCACAAGTTGTAAATTCTCGTGCTTAATTACAGAACTGTAGCATCAGCACAGGTTAAACACAGTGGCTTTCATTTTAMGGTATTAATTAGAAGAAAACAATGAAACACAGTACAGTGGGCTTTCAATTCCCGGTCTTTGTATTGTGGTTTCATCATTTTCTTCCCTGAAAAGGTTTCATTCAGCCTCTGCCTTTTATATCAAGCCCTGTGAATCATCTGAAGTAAAATACAAACAAGGTAATTTGTCATAAAGCTGAGACTGCATGTACATCATCAGTTCTGCTGCAAAATTATGTTGTAAAAGCAGCCGATGATGTTAGTTGTATTTGTTATTTTTTCTTTCTCTTTATGCTTTTGTATATCTGTCCCCAGAAGATCATAAAATTATTCTAATTAGGGATGTCAACTTCTGCCTGAGAAGCTGAGGGGTAATTACATCATTTATATGCAAAATGGGTAATTTTCTCCCTGCTCTTCACCATTCCCTTCTTTCCATTTATTCCCCCATATCTCCACTCTTCAGAGTTGAGCTATTTAATTTTATTCTGCTCCATCTGGAATATCTATGCCACTCTTCCATACAGCCTCAGACACAAAAGTAGGAGTTACCTTTAGACTAAATTCTAACAGCTCTTTTTGTCCATATACTCCTGRCTCTATTTAATATTCTTAGGGAGTTTAGGGTCCACCACAGACACAGCGACTTCTGCCCTATTGTACATCAGTAACATTTTACTAAAGTAGAAAACATGAAGGAATGTGAAATCAATTAATTTTTCAAGTTTAAGAGAAGGCCTTCAGTCTGGGGGGAATTAATTCCCAGCAAGAAACCAAATACTCACTGGTATCTAGGACAATATACCTAGAGAAATTAAAGATTCACTAACAATATCTGAGTGAAAACTCACTTTACCATAGTATCACTCAATCCAAACCAACAGTTTTCATACCCATGATTTTACAGGGAATCTTAGTAAGACACAAAAAGAGGCCTAACTCATCTAAGTAATACAATATGGACAAAAAGGGTGATCATTCAGAGGATTTTTTTTCTTCAAAGAAGCAAGGGATTCACCTATAGTAGAAGAAGATTTAGCCATTAGTCTGGATGCAAATGCATAGTTAAATCTTCAAGTTGGTTGGACCCTGAGGCATAATCCAAAGTTGTGGAAGAAACAGTGTAAAGCCACAACAGAAGAGAGCAAATGGTGAAATTCAGGACTGTATATGCATATATGAGAGTATCTCAACTATCCTCCTAGACAATAATGCAGTAGCTGTAGAGAGGCACAATAAATTGTCTCGAACACTGACAAAGGAGAAAGTTCCCACAAGATAATCTAACTTAAGATAAGCACAGATGGCAAACTAGAAGACGTTAATTTCAGGCCCACGCGGAGGGGAAAGGTTTGGAATCAGCACACCGGACAAGATTCCACTGCGCAGACTGTGGGAAAAGCACAGACAGCAACAACAGGAAGACACCAGCTCTGGTGAGGCAGACCTGGGTAACATATACGGACAAATATCCCAAACTGTGCTAAAGGAAGCAGTTGCTTATACACATGCCACCCCACATTGTGGGAACAGCACTTAYACCTCGTGGATGCCAGGGACCTGGACTGCATAAAAGCAGTACCTCCAGAAGGACACTGTGGGACACCCACCACCAAACTGACCAGGGTGAAGACCAGGAGGACGCTGCAGGATTCCACGTGGTGATGATACCTGCCCAAGCTCTCTCACTCTCTTTCTTTTCCTCTCCCTCTCCTATTTCTTTCTCTCTCTGTCTCATATTTACTGYTAAATAAAMTCCATACTACTGACTTTGGCATATGGTCTCATTTGCACCCTAACTCAGGCAGAGGCATCTCTTTTAATAATTGGATCCTAACAATCATTATCTCAGTCTCTATTTTCTTGACTTTTTATWTCAGTAAACTGTGAAAATAATTCACAATAAATATCTCTCACTTTAAGCTATTTCAAACATTACTCAATCTGTTTTCATTTCTGCCTCATTAACTTTTGGCATACATTTTAAAATCCGTTGTCAAAAAGATATTGGACCCTAGGGGGCTATTACCCATTTTTTTCTATATTTCCTTAATGGTGGCAGGCACTCACAAAAATTTCGATATGAGTCTGGAATGGCTGATTGAACAATGATATTTAGAATCAATAGATAAATAATAGACAAATTGTTCCTTAATAGCACTCAATTGCTATATTAATTTTCTGTGTTTGCTTAATGTTSGATGCAGAGCTTGTCATTTAAATTTAGTATTCATAACTTGGACCATTTGGGTTTCCTGCTTATTTCATAGTCATTTGCCAAGTTTTTCTTTAGGGAAGACATGTTTGTAAATATTAGGAACTGTTTTATACTTTCTACTTAGGCCTCATTGGGATTATATAGCGGTTTTATTCGAATCAATGAAAAACTGTGATGATAAAGATCTAATTCCGACTTAAACAGTGATGACTTCTGCACACATATGCAGGTTTTTATTTTCTTTGTACTCACTGCATTTTATTTTTCCACATATGAAAAATAAAACAATTTATTCTGTCACACTGGAAAATCATTTAGCTTTGGCTAAGGTATAGCTTAAAAATATCTTGAGAATAGAACTTTCTTTATTCATACACCCTGTAAGTTAGGTGTCTCTATTTTGCTTTTAAGATTGGAAGGAAAATCATAGGCCAAATATCCTTGAAWGCCAGAAAAAAAGAGAAATTGTTCTGATACTTAAGTATCTAGAGCTTCAGGGAGGCRATATGGGAGGCCAGCACAACCTAGACTAGGTTTCTATAACAATGCAAAGGCTATTACTACACTTATTCCTGTTAGGTGGTGTATGCTTACCTTTTCTTCTTCTTTTCCCACTGCACCTTACTTTCTTCTTCTATATCCAGAAAATTGAAGATATTATAGAGCAGATTGACTACAGCTGGCTATGGGATGCTACAGGAGGAATTCTAGTTGCTTACTCAAAACATCTCTGTGTTTTTACAGTACTTAGCAGCACATATTCAGGATATAGGGAGAATCTCTAACTGCAGTCTTCTAGGGTGGTTGTCCAGTAGCAATTATCTTTGCATTGTGCTCCATTCCTGCACGATCTGTCTGATCATTAGGATGTTGGATGACTTCKGTTTGATTTCTGCTGGTCTTTACCRACCAGTTTTATCTTATAATTCATGTTGAACAAGTATTAGTTTAGCCACATAATTGCACAGGGTTTTTTTCACCTTTAATTCTATAACAACAGTCTTGCATTTTGTGCTCAAAACAGTTCCAAAAGTCTCTTTCCAGTGTTTTTTGGGAGAGAAAAAGAATGTAGACTGGTTGAATGTCAAAAAATAAACGTACTGAAAGGAGATGTGCTTTGCTCTGGCAATAGCCGAGAAGGGGAACACTTATAGGAGATGATTCTTGCCAGCAGAAGAACTTAGCGTAAGGGATTTTGGAGAGCTTTACTATCTATAATCTTTGACTATATATAATCCTTTTGTTGTGTGGGGAAGAAATTCTCACAGAGTGAACCATCATCCATTTGCAGGTGTGAGGATGCGTACACAGCTTCTACAACGATCCATTAATGGTTCCAGTGCACTCCAGTTTGCAGGGTCTACTATTCCTCTTTCAAGTGAAGGGTGTGTGCCCAGTTGTTTCAAAGCCCACACGGACTACCGGGACCACCACTGCTGGGAGGCCTCTTTCTCCTTTTCACTCGGATTGATCCCAAATATGTTGTAGCTTTGTAGCAAAGTTCATGTCCCTCTGAGGCAACAGAGTTGATGTTAGTGGTATACCTGAGAACATTATATATAAGGGTAGTTTGTTGTAGTTGTTATGTTCTATTCTTTATCCCTTTTAGTTAGGAAAGCTTCCCATCAAGCTCAGATTTTAGAATCTTGCAGTGTTAATTCTTGTCTATATATATCTCAGAATACAGTAACCTTTTCTTTAAAACTAGTGACCATGGCACTTTTGGTAAATAAGGAAGGCAAGTTGTTACATTCTATTTGCAGCYGTTTTGGGGTTTTGTCGCAGTTTTCTAGAGTCAGAAGAACTTTTCCTAATGTGATGTAAAACAAGGGCATAATGTCTGGTTTTTTCAGCCTACAAGAGTGCTCTGATCTTCTGAAAGAAATGGATGACTCTGGACCTTGTCTTGCACTCTTTGGAATAGCGCTTCTGCTGTCTTTAAATGGTGTGACCCRTGACCCTAGTTATAGAGTATCACTCTTTCTTTTAAGGACTTCTTTTTATTTCARTCACTTTGAGCTCTTCATTTCTTGTTTTTCAGTGAAGGGGCACAGCTGATTGATTTGGTGTAATACATGACCTCCTGCACTTTGGGAAGTCAGTGAATTCTTCATTGTTGAATCTTTTTTAAGGGATATTTCCAGGACTCATTTTAAATCTAAATTTGATTCTGTTAGCAGTCATGTCTGTGTGACAGTTTCATTTACTTCACATGCTAATCCATCAGATAACACAGCATCTTTTGCTGCCCCTGAACTCGCAGCATTCATTTATTAGCTTTATRTTGCAAGAAATGCAAAAATAGATTCACCTTGTTGCTGAACTTTGCCATTGCATTTCAGCCTCTGCACAACTACAGACGGTTTGGGGTGAGAGTGCTCTTTTTTTTTTTTTTTAAGAGGTCTATAATCTCTGGAAGTAATTATCATTTAGTCATTCAGGAACAATTTGGTTAAATATTCTCAAACATCTAAAATGGTCTTCTGTTTTTGTGCCATGCATAATGTGGCTTGCATGAAAACAACATCTGCATATTTTTGTGAGCAGTTTTTGGGAGTTTACACATCATTCTTCCCATGCTGCACTGAGGGCAACATTCAGCGATGCTGCCATGAGAATAGCACATKTGATGTCTGCTATTCTGCAACACCTTATTAAAGCACTAATTATTATTCTCATCACTAGATATGAAAGTATTTTATAAAGCAATGGAATACCAAAATTGATCAGACATTTCTTATTGATCTATTTTTCTTTTGATGGAGGGGGGTGGGATGGATACCTGTAGGGGTTTTTTGGGGGTTGGGTTTTTTGAGGGCTTGGAGTGTTTTTTTGTTTTGTTTGGGGTTTGTTTTGTGTGGGAGTGAACAATGTACTTTCTTTCAGGCTGATGTAACTTTTTTTTTCCATTTTTTTTCCCTTTATTTTTCTCAGAAGTCRTACGAAGAAGTACTGTTTCTACAACACAGAATTGGCTTAGGTGAGTTGTGTGGATCGGTTCTCCTGGTTCTTGGATGAACATCACCACTGTGATGTTTTGCAAATTGAAATAGGTGACGCTTGGTTGCACATGTGCTTCATTTCAGAAGATCAACCCACCTATTAGGTTAGATGAGAATGTGAGATGTTTAAACTCTGTCTGAAAGAATAGTTAAGTGGACCAGTTTCAAAGACAGGAGAGGCAAATTGTCTGCTGTTATGAATTAAGCCATTAACTGACCTGGGACAAAAGTCTAACCTCTTTAACCCCAACTGAGTGTCCTACTGATTATTCCACTTTCTCATTCTGTAGTATCGGGGAGAAGAATCACACTGTGGATTTCCATTTGGAASACAAATTGGCTAAATAAGCCATCACAAATTTTAGAAAAACATGTCCTTCGTTTCTCTGGGGACTTGACCAGTGGGATATACAAGTCGTTGGGAAATGGGGATAGAGAAGTGATTAATAYTGATAACTGTTTGGCTGCTGATGCCTGAGACATTCTGGTGCCTCTTAGCAATGCAGATGCTGGAAGCTGTTTTGAAATTACCATTTCTATAATTAAACTACTTTAAATTTGTTGCTTATTCTTTTGCCAACATGGAAACATAATTTAATGATGCATCTGTAGAATTTTTGCTTTTACAAAATAGTAAAATAAAATAGTTGCACACAGCGGTGAAAAGCAGCTGCTTCCTGTCCTTATTGTCATTCTGCCAGACCTACTGAATATTTGGCACTGTGGTGCTTGCCTTGTAAATGTTTGTTTAGTGTCAGGAAGAGTTTTTGAATTATTCGTGGCATTTGAGAGGTAAATAAAACTAATTTTTGGAGAGACACTCATAGTCTTGTCTTCACCAGTGCCAYGTCATCTTCCGTTGTCACAGTCGTTCATATTTTAGAATTTTGCTTTATTGTGTGTATGTACCTGTGTGTGTGCATGGCTTCATGCTGAYAGTTGGGACAGAGGTTGTTTATCTGCAAACTCACGCTGTGCAAAAGCATTTCTGGTACCCATTTAAGGCACATTTAAGACGGGGCATCAGTAGAGTAGAAACAGAGAGCAGGAGGCTTTATGAAAAACAAAATCACATAGCAGCTTCAGAAACGTGAGATAGGACTTTGATATTGGACAAATACTGGATCTGTGATACTGGACAGATACAAGTAAATAAATAGCACAGACCTACAGTTTTTGTGTASTGGAAATCAAGATTTCTCTACAGAAATGAAAATTTTTTCAGATCAGACTGATGACCTGTCACTAGTGAGGTTCCACAGGGCTCCATCCTGGGCCCAATGCTCTTCAACATCTTCATAAACGACTTGGACTCGGGACTGGAAGGGATACTTAAGCAAGTTCACAGATGATACAAAACTGAGAGGAGCTGTTGACACCTTTGAGGGCAGGGAGGCCCTGTAGAGAGACCTCAACAAATGTGGTCACAGCACTAAGCCTGATAGAGTTCGAGAAGTGTTTGGACAATACTCTTGGGCACATGATGTTACTCTTGGGAATGCTGCCGTGCAGGGCTGGGAGCTGGACTCCATGATCCTTATGGGTCCCTTCCAGCTGAGCCTATTCTRTGATTCTGTGAAAATACTGTATAATAGTGATCTGTAAGACCTTGTGACCCAATGAAAATTATGACCCTCTTAACAAATACTAGCTCTCAGTGGTAGGTGGACAAGGAATACTACTAGAATCTGTCCAAAAATATGGTTAAGAGCTAGCTTACACAATAGAAAGGAACGTATTTTAAAAGTTATTTGCACAAATGTTTGTCTAGTGTACGTGGGAAGATTACATCTGAGACTTGATCCATATTGCATCTGTTTTTTCATGCAAAGTAAAATTAAACCCCATCAGATAGTCTGATACTAACAAAAGTCATTTTAAGAACAGAATAATTATTTTTTTAAAAGTTTGCTAGAAGTGTGGAAAGTTMATAAAACCTCTTTCATGTATGCTGTATTTTATATAAGCATACTACTTTCTTCTTCATATACAAGCTACTTTCTTGGAAATTAAGACTCTTGATTTAGAACTTAGACCCAGGAACATGACCAATTTGATGCCATTTGCATTTTTAATTTCAGAATAAGTTTTACTTMTATAATAGCAATAACTGTCTCTGTGAAAAGAAGTTTCAATAGCAGAGGCTCAAGTATTTGAGTTGTCTTCATGTAGSCTGATGTGGGGAGCTGATTTGCTTGAACATTACTTTTTTTTTTTGCTTGGCTGGTCTGTTTTTCAGCTGGATCTCTCCATCTCAGTGGATACTTACACTGGCATAATAAAAGGGCTTGTATGGAGTATGAGACAATAGAAAAACAAGAACTGTGTTGCTTTGGCTTCCAGTGCCTAACTGCTTACAGAGAAGATAATGTGAAGTCAGTTGTCTGCAGTGCTTTTAAAACACAATGACATGCTGTAAGCTGTATTTTCCTACAGTGACAAACTGTTGAGAGGCTTTCACTTTTCATTCTTCACCCTTTTATTTTTACAGAATCTAAAATGTAAATTGTGCTATTACTAGTATGATTATGATGACATTTAAGAGGTTTGCAATGTGAACATTCCCCTTGTGCTTACAGCCATTATTGGAGAATGGAAGTACTAAATGCAAATATAATCTGAAAGTTTTGCTCTGTCAGCAAAAACTCTCATGCTATACCATTTTCATACTCTACGCATTTAATACATGTTGCAGTTTAGGAATGGTATTCTTCAATTTAGTGTTCCCACTGAAACCACTCCAAACCATGCTCTGCTCAGTCACTCCTCCSTTTTCCCCCTCTCCTCTGGCAGGGTGGAGAGGAGAACTGGAGACACAAAAGGTAAAGGTCATAGGTTGAGATAAGAACAATTTGCTGGAAACAGCAGTGAAATAAGAAAATGAACAGTAACAGTATTCATAACAATATTTATACCTAAAAAGCATACAAGAGAGGTGATTGATTCACTTGCAAATGCTTTCCACTATRCCACAGGATCCCGACAATACCCAGCCACCTCCATGCCAGCTACTCTGACCCAAAGGAATCCCTTCCCTTGTTCCCAGAAAATGACATAAGGTGGTTCAGAATAACCTCTGGGTCCTAGCCATGCCCCCTCCTGGCTACTGCAAAAATTAACTAATTCGTAGTCAGAACCAGGACAATGTGATAAAAACCTAATTTAATATCATAAAAATCCKTCAATTTAAAGTCATTATTCTTGTTTTGCTTTAGGCTATAGTCAAGAACAGTGGTCTAAGTGGAAAATGTGTGAGCTGCTGCACTCTGTATGAGGACGTCATTAAACTCACAGATAGGAAAAACACATAACTGTAGTTTCCCATTTTTTTTACCTCTGTCTGACTGCAGTGCTTTATTTCCCAATCTACATTTGGAATACATGTGAATAATTTGTGAATTAAGCCTGCTTTGTATGTATGTTAGCTGAACCTGAAGCACTTGTCACGTTAGTCATGTTAGTGATGGCATACAGCTATTATCCCCTCCTGATAATATGCCTGTAAGTGTTCTGTGATGCCTGTGAGCATTCTGTTGAAAAGGAAAGTTTAGAAGATGTCCAAATCTACCGAGTGCCTCAGCAGTGAAGTAGAAATACAGTTCAGCTTGCCAGCTGTCTCCTCGAGACCATGCCTCTAATGAGAATGATAGACATGTAGAAGACGAGGGAAGTGATTAAAAAAATGAAGCATGGCACAGCATCTCTCTTGCAACCCATATTAAATGTGAAATGGAAATATAAATGGAAACAAGATGGATTTTGTACGGTTTACCTTAGAGAAAGCCAAGTCGGGTCTCTGCGGAAATTCATTTGAATATTAAAAGTATATATATATATRTAAGCACTGAACTTGCTCTCAGCACCTTGTTCAAGCCCAGCTGCTCTGTCTCAGGCCTCCTAGCACTTTGGGTTGCACACATTATCCTACTTATCCAGGCAGGTTTCCACGAGTGTCTTTGAAGCCTTCAATAGCAGGATCTGTGAGGACAAGAATGAATTTTAAGAATATATCCAAATGTCTGTTAGCCAGAGCACAACACTCTAGTTGGACAAAAAAACCCCCGTGTTTAATTTCCTGCTCTTTCAGTAGATTTTAGTGCTGTTGCCTATGAAGACAATGGAGTACCATTATTTTGCTAGCCACTTTTTACTTTGTAATTCTACTGAACAATGAAGGAAAGTGAAGAAAGTCCCAAGTACTATTCTTTTTGCTTTTTAAGTAACAAAAATGCTTGTATTCATTTATCTGGATTTCACATCCTAGTAGTAGCACTTACCTTTGACTATTTCATATTCTGTTGGGAGGATTGATGATACTAGTGAAAACTGGTTAATTTTTTTTTTTATTCAAAAATCAAGTGTCAGGAGGGTATTCCTATTTGGACATAAAGATTACAGGTGTTCAAACTCAGAACTGATTTGAATATGATATAAAAATTGGCATATGCCTATCTCTAGAAGTGAGAATGCTGCTCTAAACTTTTGACAAGGTTTTCTGATTTTCTGAAGATGACAGTAAAGTTTTTTTGCTGTTTCGGCCCCTTGAGAATATCTTGTCAGTATTTCTGCAGTGTGTCTAACTCAGAGTACCTCAAAAATGCCATGAGCCCTTTTAAGAGGCTCGTTGACCCAGTTTTGGGGGGTTTACAGCCTGTCATCAGAACAGTAAGTGCAAACTCTGCAAAAGGTCTGAGAAAGGGTGAAGGTGGTGACTCCACATGAAGTTCTGCACCATGAGACAGGTTTACTACCCTCAAAGCTGAGGAGGAGGAGCGGGGTATGCTTTCAAACAAAGCGTCTGAACCAACTGGCTCTGTGAGACAACTTAGAGAAGCACAATAAATTGTCTCCAACACTGACAAAGGAGGAAGTTCCCACAAGATAAGCTAACGTAAGATGTAGAGAAGCACAGATGGCGAACTACAAGACGTTAATATCAGGTCCATATGGAGGTGAAAGGTTTGGAATTAGCACATGGGACAAGATTTCACTGTGCAGACTGTGGGAAAAGCACAGACAGCAACAACAGGAAGATGCCAGGCCTGGTGAGGCAGATCTGGGTAGCCTGTACAGGCAAATATCCCACCATGGCAAACTGGGAGAAAGGAAGCAGCTGCTTACACACATGCCATCCCAAATTGTGGGAACAGCACGTGCGCCTCGTGGATATCAGGGAACCCTGCCACCAAGCAGACCAGAGTGGAGAAGTACTAGAGGGACATCGCAGGATTTCACATGCTGACGAGATCTTTGCTTCATCTCTCTCTCTCTCTCACTCTCTTCCTCCCTCCCCCCTTCTATTTCCCTCATATTTACTGTTAAATAAAATCCATACTATTGACTTTGGCATATGGTCCCATTTGCACCCTAATTCAGGCAGAGGCATCTCTTGATAATTGGATCCTAACATTGAGAAACAATACAAAAGATGAAATGGAAGACTGCAGCCCTAAACCTCTTTTACAAAAGGAAATAGCGTTACAATTTCATTTTTCTCAATAAGCAAAATCATGCAGAGAAGGTAATATAGTCGAATATAGCAGTGATCTGAAATCATTAGACATATGCCTTTCTTGGGCAAGGAAAGCATAAAAAACTCTTTGAAAATGTGAAATAAATAAATAAATAAGAATCTAACCCAGTAAGCCAGCCCCAAAGTCTTAAAAAGGTCCTCTGCCAAGATAACCCACCAACATCCATGAAATCATTGCTTGTTACCTGCAGAGGTCCTGCACCCTCTTTTAATCAATTAACTCCTCCAAAAGTGGGGCAGATGTCCCAAAAGGTGTCAGCTTTCTTGCCAGCGAAATAAAAGTCTAGGATCTTCATTAGCTCCTGATCACAACAAGGGACCTCCTGGATGTTCACTGGCACTGTAACATTGCCTCAGACACACAGTGCAAACCAGACTCAAGGTGCTCCGCCCTGGAGCTGCCAGGGCCAGTGGCTACTCATGCCTGATGGGGCAACCACCAGGGCCACCAGCGCAGACACTGAAGCCACATGCAACAGCCCAGCCAGGCAGTTTGGCTTCTGAATGATCACTGAACACTTTTACTTACCCACACCGTGACTATCTTGAGGTTAAGTAAAGGAGATTTCTCTCCCGGTTTTGTCTTCTAGTTGTATATTAAAGTGATGACTATTAATAACAATTTCATTAAACTGCTCTCTGCTGAAATTGCGGCGAGATGTTGTTATTTTGTGGGATTCAAGTTTATTTAAACACCGTGCTCTAGTGTTCCAGCTGGCTGCTCGTACAGAGCCATAACAAAGATTTGCACACTTTACAGCCTAAGGGACCAGGGTGTTTTGCTGATTTGCTACACTTTTAAACCGAATATAGTAACCCTACTGGCAAACTTCTCCAGGATTTTCTGATACTAGTCTTTCTGAGCTGATCTGGGCACGCCTGTACTGCCAGCTTCATGTCATTTACCTCTAACTTCTTTCCTACGCTTCAGAATCAGAGAAAATATGTATAATATTTCCATCACCCCTGCCCTAAGTAATAAAAAACTCTTCTACTACTCAGCCCTGATTCTAATCATCCAGTCTCTAAGGTTAACTTCAATGTGGAGCCATAGATAGAGYAATACACTGTGTTCAAGTAAAGAAAACATTTACAGAAAAATCACCATATGGAGCCTATTTAGACAGATGATCTAATTATCATAACGCCCAACGAGCTGATGCAGGAAAGGTTTCAGAGCAGGATGCTTCTTTCTGGTGTTTGCCCTCCTGTCTACAGTAGAGGTGAAGTCATTCTCTGAAACCCTGAGACTGATACGTTCTCACTGTGCACGACAAAGTTTGTAATTCGTAATATGTAAGTGGTGTCCCTTRCTTATAAATGAACTTTAAGTCCCAAGGAAAGTTGGATTAAAAAMCAAGAAATATAAGATTGGTATTGCAGACTGAAAAGGCAGTTTTGTGAAAGAAGCTGTTTCAAGAGAGAAGGAGGGAGAATGATTCCAATATTGCAAGTGACAGCCAGATGTACGTCAATATGTCTGATTTTGAACTAATCACTTTAAATCTGTACCTAATTTGTGTTTGGGCTTCTTTTCAGGCATTCTCAGCCCTCTCTGTATTCTAGTGAAATTTGCTTATGGCTTAGCCTTCTTACACGGACAACACAAAATACATGACAAATGCACAGTTAGTTTTAGTATGAGGCTAAATTACACAGCTCTCTGGGAAACAAGATCATTCACAATATTTACTATTCACGGAATCACAGAATTTTCAGAAGGGACCCACAGGATCATCAAGTCCAACTCTAAAGWGCATGGCATTATTAGCAGCATTCTCTAGCCAATTCAAAAGCTTTTCTCACCATAATGCACCGAACTATAAGAAAGCCTGCTAGTGCAGCCAGTCACATAACCCTAATGTACAGAAAATTAATGTGTAAACATCCACAGTGCCCTTAACCTTACAATACCTGGTTCATTATACCCCACAACTTCTGTGCACAAGCACCTTAACCATCATTGAAGTGACTCAGAGAGATCCAAGAAAGAATTTGACTAATAATAAGCTGTTTACTCCCTGTTATAAAGGACAGAGAGAGCACTTACTCAACTGTGTATGTGTTCAGATCACGTGCACAGATAGAGCCTAGAGCTTTCTGGAGGGATGTTCTCACCAGTAACTGAGGAGTTAAGCCTTTAGAGGTCCTACCAAACTTCGAGATTGCTGGACTACCAGGGCACTTTAGCTGAAATATGTTACCCATGATTACAATAACCTTAGGTGAAGAGGAGAAATATCAGCTCAACTCTATAACTATCTTAAATTACTTCCATTTGCCAACAGCCAAAGTCTGTGGTTGATTCTAAGTTCAAGTTCTCAGCTAACAGGTTTTTTTTGTCTTTTGGCTCCAAATTATCTGCTTTTCTTGTGGATCACAGCCTTTAGCTAATTACAGTCATGCACCCAAATATGCCRTTTTACAGAATACATCAGACTAAAAAACATGGAAGATTTTAAGAGCTATAAAATAGCTTTCAATAGCAACCGACACAAATTCTATTGACTGCTGYAAAGCCTCATTTTTAGCAGTCCATTTTACCCTTAGATAAATAACCCTTAATAAATAACCCTTAAGGTTATTTATTAATTATTAACAAACTAAGCGATTTTCAGTCCAAAACAGAACATCCTTAATTTCATGAGTATTTCTGAGTATGAATGACCTGTGGGTGGAAAGATCTGTCCTCAGGAGAGGAAGATCTTTCAAGTTAGATAAAGACTCCGCAGAGGTAATTAAATCAATCATCAAGAATACTCTCACCCCTCACTTGGAATTGCCAACATAAAGATGTAACATGAATATCCATTTTTTGCTTATTGTAATTCTTTTCAGTCTTATCAGAAATCCTGGAAAGCAACCTGGGTCAAGATTTGAGTAAAAGTGTACATTTTAGTAGATGTATCCACCAAAAGTGAATGAAAGAAAGCAAGGAAAATTAATGATGGGAAGGGCACAGCTGTTTGCTTTATACATGGAAAATATCTGCATGCCCATGAAAGATTAACACATATGGCAACAAGTAGTCTAATGTCCATCACAAAAAGAGCAAAAGTAATTAGCATAATACAATAAAGCATTTAGTACTGGAAGAGGGATTTTCCAGCACTGAGGAATTTTGGGTTTTGCGCTGCATGGTCTTAGTTGGGTGTGGCAAATAAAAAAAAGTCTGCTTCCTCTATGCTTAAGAATTCTTAAAAACTTTTTTCCTGCAATACACAATTACGGAAGAAAATATGTAACATATCTACAATTTTGTAACAGTCCTATTTCAAATCACTGCCTTTTTTTTATTTTGAAACTTGCAAATATTAATGCTTCAGTAAAAGCAGCTATTATTGATAGATGAAAATATTTACAAGAAACATTTTTAAGCATGGTCAGTATGTCACATGCTTTATCTCTAATTTACATCCATTACTACAGTTTTTTTAAGGAAAATATTTAATTGGTCAGGCAAGTAATTTGTTTTTAAAGCGACATAGAGAAGTGCTTTGAGATATTTGGATTTCATATAATAACTAAATAAAAGGGAATAAAACATTGGCAAGAGATGCACAAAATTGCTTTCATCTTTTATTTCTATATTTGCCAGCTTACTGTGCCCTTTGCAGAGATCATAGTACCCAAATGCTATTTCTCATGTTAAGATGATTCACAGTAGGGAAGCACTTTCCTATATTATTTTCATCAAAAGGAGCTTACATCTGAATATTACCATTAGGCAGCTAATTTACACTTTGGTAAAAGGGTCAGGAGTATTCCGTTTTTTTGATGATTTGATATTAGCTTGAAAGAGAATTTTTCATAACCCTTGTAATTTGCCACCGTGGTTTTGCCCATCCAGTGCCTTTGAATTATACGTGTTTTATAAAACAAAACTCCGAGAGAATTAATTTTTCAAGGCATTGAGACTTTTGGATTTCAGAATAGCTTTTGTTACTGTCATCAGACTGGAGGGTCTCATATACTCTGTACCAAACAATAACACCTCGGTATACTTGGCATTCAATGTTTATTTCAAATAGAAATGAAAGTAATAATACTTTCTATACTAACATTCCAAAGCACACAGACTCTACCTACCATAAAGGTATCCTTCAGCACTGTTCCTCCCTCCAAAATAAACTGAAACTCTTAACAGGGTTCACACCAGCAGAGTTTTTCCAAAAGGCTGTAAAATATTACTGCCGAGTGCTACAAGTGACATAAGAATCATCATTCTGTTGAATTTGGACACTCTGTCATGAAGAAACCTATTCAGTCAGGGGCTCTTGTAAAGGAAGGGTCAAATCCTTTCACTTGATGAATTGATTGATGATGACAGCTGGTCTCCCACGGTCCAGCTCAAGCAAAGAGAGGAGCTGAGTAAATATTTGCTGTGTGTTAAGGGAATTGTATCACATAGAAGTGCCATATGTGCTGACACCGAGGATAATGAGAATAAAATATCATTTTATCTCTCACACTGACATCAGGTCAGATCTTCCACCCTTGTAAATTGTCCTAGCTCCACTGGCCACAATGAATGTGCGGACAATGAGACTGCTGCAGATGATATGGCCCATAAATTCTTTAATTCTTTAAAGAATGTTTATATTCCAAATTGGGGGTGATATCTTAATTGGGAATTGACAGGCTTTTTGTTTGTTTCACTCAGGTATTTAATTATAGAAGAGCAGTAAGACAACAGTCTTATCATCTGTCCTTTTCAATATACTTTCACAAGTAAAGAGCTTAATGATGTAGTTAAATATGACTTCTACTGCATCTAATACTCATTTATATTGCTAAGTGACATGAAAGACTGTTTAGAGTTCACTAAGGTTTTACAAGGTTTCGATGGGTTCTGGCTTGAGTTTTCTTTTTCCTCCTCTAAAACCAGGATGGAATAAGAATGAGGATGAAAAAACAGTGCTGCTTAATTAAAACCACAGRATTAATTCCCAGACAGATATCTTACTTGTTGAGACACAGTTACAGGAAGACAAATCCAGTCAAACAAGCGAAAAACCTCCAGAGGTACACAAAAGGTACTTCATTTACCAGAAACAAAGATGACCCACTGCTTAAAATGCAGGCAGCCAGAGCTTGGCACATTTCACAAATGATTTTGCAAAGATCATTGCAGCTCAGGTCCCGCTAGCTCCCTACCCACACGGACCATACCCGGACTGAAGAGCCATGGGCCATTTCTCTTTTGGACAAGCATGTTTTCCTCTACCATGTCTGGGTAATGTGAAGATGAACTCCACATAGACAATAGAAAAGGAGACAGATGTGCCAAAGGATTTTGTTTATTCCTCTTGTGAATGATTCAACACGGAAGAAAAATTCCAGGCTAGAATTCATAGTTTTAAAACTGGTTTATCTCACTCTTATTTTAATTTTTTTTTTAAATGGGAGATGTGAGGGGACATGGCTGGGTGTGCCTATCTAAGCTTGCCTAACATGATCATAATTCTTTTATTCCTGGGTCTCCCTTGGTTTATTTAAAGGATCCCTTTTCTCACTCCCAGCGTCTCATTTCTCGCAGTCTCTGATTTCCTTCCCTTCTTTACTTTGCCATCAATTTCTCCATCTTTCTTTCTGTAGCCTTGACCGGTTCCCTGTGTTATTCTTCTTCCCACACTACCCCCTCATCCCAATACACAGATTAACCCTATGACCCTCATCCTAGTGTCTGGCCCATGGAGAGATGGTGGCACGTATTGACTGTTGGATATGTGCCGTTTCTTTAATCTTGCCTTCAGGACTCTACTTTCTTGTGCTGATGACTTTGCAGCCCTCTGTTAAGCCATTATGTGTGATTAAAAAGCATATAATGCCAGAAGGGACAGCATTATTTGGCTTCTCCAGACAGTGGCTGCAGGTGTATTATTTTTTCTTTCATTACACAGAATTGCTCAGTGCTGAAGTGGGAAAAATCAGCCAAGGAAAAGTGTACTTGTTTGGCTTGCCACTGTCAGTAACATTGCAGCTCTAGAGCAAATCGCACTGGTGAGAAGGACAGCATTCAGAAAGATAAGGAATTTTTGGGAGGAGTTCTAGGTGGTAGCTGGATCTCATAATTATGTATTAAGTGATATGTACAATGAAATTTAATCCCATTCCTACACTTTCAAAAAATATATATTTAAAATGTTATGTCTGACAAGTCTACTTGACCAAATGACYGTGTAAAAAACCTCATCTCAAATGGCTGAAAGCATCCAAAATAAATATGTCTGKATAAGGGTTAATATTAAACTGCATCTTTACCTGCCATATAACAAATTCTTTTAAAATATTTTTTGACACTTTACAACTTTTCTGACCCCTTACTCCYTAACTTTTCGAATTCCACCTTTTTTCAAAAGGCAACACTGCTGCAATCAAAGACCTGCTTCACATCTCCAGTGGTCACATTCTTTTCCTTTATTGCATATTATGCTTGTTTCTTTATGGGGTGATTTTGGCAGGGGATAATCTTGTTATGCAGTAGACAATCATGTTTCCTGAGCATTATTTTTTCGGTACAGTATTACCAATAACCCTGTTAAGGAAAACCTCACACTCACCCTTGGTCCATTTTGTTAAATGAATTATATAAAGGCTACAGCTCCCCTCTGGAGAGTGATAATGGCTTTACCAGTCAGCAGTTGAAATATTTCATTAAACTACTCTTGAACCTTTGAAGCTCATCTTAAAATAAGCCATTGTTATAAATACTAATTAAGCAATATATTTTGAGGGAAGGGGTTGGAAATGACTCTACAATTACCACAAAAGCAAAAGATAAATGGTCAATTTACATGCAGCAGGAGGTGATGCTTCATGTTCCATTAAGAGACATTAAACTTCTTTGCTAATTGTAAGAATCAAGTGAAGGAAGAAATTTTTTAGTGAGCTCAATGGGACATTGATTAAGCCTAAATACTAAGATCTCCATCCCTGGTGCGGGTGAAGTATTTAATTTCAAGAAAAAGAGTGACTCTATGTTTTATTCAGCTGGACTCCAATAGATTTACCTGTACTTCAATAGATTAGAGTGAAAATATTAACTCTGCTAAAACTTCAAATTGAAATACAATTTCTTTCGTCCTTCTGTATCTCTTTAATAAATAAGAATAAAAAATACCCACAACCAAAAGCACTTTTCTACTAAAAACTATGACATCAAACTCTTCTGCACATGTGAGAGACATCATGTTATTTCATTTAATCTAAAATCCTCTCTTTTTTTTTTGTTTGTATTTCTATACAAACCCTTTACTGTATTTTACACCAAAGATATTAAGATACTGGAAATATAATGCCTCTTGACACTTTTCCACTGCACAAACAGTCCAAAATATGTCTAGGAGATCGCATTATAGGGGCTCCAGAAATCCCAGTTTTCTAATATTTTCTTTTAACTGGGATACATGAAATCAAGTATTGTGAATGAAAGGAAGGGCAGGCATTGAATGAATGGAAGAGCAGGCATTATATCTTGAAGTAGAAAAGAACATTTACAGTGTCTTTAACTTCGTCTATCATTAATTATGTTCAAACTTCAGGAAAAAATTTGTCTCCAAAGTTTTAAAGACTCATTTCAAATTTAAGTCCGTAAATTGTTCAGTTGTGGATGCTATGAGAAGCAAAGAATGGAAGTTTCACCTCCTTCGGAGTGACTTTTTTTTCACATCTTAGATAGTAGAGAAAAAAGCAAATACTACAGAAAAGTACCTTTCTGAATGAACTAGCAGAAAGCTTTTACAACTGGAAACAAAATGAGTACAAGTTCGGTTTTTCAGATGAAATGTCAGAGAGGTAAAATTTATTTTGCAGAAGCAAGARTGGATTCATGAAAAAGGAGTTCTTACTTTCACCAGGTTTTCACCAAATGGATTCCCAAATGCTACATTAGCCTCACTAAATGCATGACACCAGCAGTATGGTGTCCATTATAGGATAAGGTGTACATCAATTTTATTTCKTTTCTAGACTTCTCTTAAATTATGCGTGTGAGTAGGTCTATTACCCAAATATTTTAGCATGAAAAAGACACACAGGTATCATCTTCCTTTCTTAAATACATAGAGCCCTTGAAAAAGCTAGATTGTGAATRAAGTGGGATGAGAAAACAGAAACACCAGTCTTACCAGTACAATGCAAGTTTTAGCTGCTTAAAATCAGAGAGGATCGAAGGGCTTATTTCCCATATTAGGTATAGGAAAGAGGATGCAGCTTTTAGTTATAATCATGCCACATCAGCAATATAAAAATAAAAAGACAGGATAGAGCTGCAWAGCCTACACCTTTATTTGTGTAGACTTCCAATATTTGTGAAGTTTGAAATTAGATGACCGCTTTCAAGTTAAAAAAACTCTTCTCCATTGGGAATATTTTGCTTACTAAATTGTTTTCATAAGATACCACTTTTGTATTTCTGTATTTCACCAAAACTGGTTGTTGGCTGCCATAAATGCTACAAGAACTTCTTTTCATGTGAGACTTTTTTTTCATCTTGAACATATTTGGATAATCCTTCTAGGAATCCCATGAAGACCCCCAAATGGACACATCGAAGATATAAATCTTCCTTTTCTTTAACTGAGCAAATATGCTCACAAACAAATCATATTCTGGCAATTTATTAACTTGACAGAAATAATAATAATATTTTTTGAGGAARRCTTCCAAAACAAAATGACTTTGAGGATTCTGTCTCCAACCTCATTACATGAAAACAGCATATATTTCTCTGAGAGTTGCATATGGATTTTATCTTTTTTCCCCTGGTAATCATCCAGAATTACAATTTACACTATCCACAGGAGTGTAAATAGTGGAAAGCTTTGCTGCTCACAAAAGCAAGGATGTAAAGTTTGACACTTTATTCCTTCTTAACTTGAAAAACTCCCAGACCATGACTTAACAAGACTCGTTTTTAAATGCTCAATATCTGTGACTTCCCACAGTAGAAAATAGAGAGCAGAGACAGCTGTTAAYAGATTTATAGAGTGAAACAAGTTGTATGACTTGGAGAAACGAGGGAGATGGATGAATAATGACTTATTTTGGATGTCGGACTGGTACAGAAAGGCAGAACTAAGCCTGAAAGATTCTGGTGCCAGTGGTAATGGTGAAAGCAGCAATTTGTGTCAGTTGATAGAKGTAAATAAAGGATGCCATAAAGAAATGCATTAGATTTGAATACTATACTCTTTTTACTTYATTAAAGTGACTCAAATGTTAAGATTTTTCGACTTCTGAAGAAAACCATAATAATAGCAATTTCCCTTTAAGGAGAGGAAAGCACTGCCATCACAATAAATGCTCTTTTTACAGATATTATTGGTTATAATAGCTTTGTCKAAAATGTCTTCTTACTAAGGACTGACTGATCAATAAAGATACCCAAACCATGCTAGTTCCCCTCTTTTGCTGCTAAATTATTCATTGCAGACATCATGTTCATTACAGAAGTTTTAATTTTGATAAAATCCTTCCCTAGGATATAATCCTCRTTACAGAAAACTGTTCTGGTAGCCATGTGGTTCAGTTATCTTTATATTTTACAAAGTCTATGTATTTTCTCACACAAATGTTGCAATTACCTTATTTATTTTCTGGTTTGTTCGTTTTTTTCCAGTTTCAACACGTTTAGACAATTCTTTCAAGAATATGAATTAATTACCCTATCAAATCTCATTAAAATCCTTGTTGTGCCCTGTTTATATGCCAATCATGGTTCTATGGATCATATTTGTAATGACTTACCAAGTGTCTAAATACTTACGCCATTTGTGCTGCCGTTAATCTACTTCTATTTCTTTTTCATGTACTGCTGYTTTAATTAGTGGATAAAAGACAGATTTTAAAACATGTCAACTTGGATGTAAAACACGTTCATAATTACGTCCAGGTTTTCATGAACTCACCACAAAMACAGAAAGGGAGGCTGGTATTCAAGGGCAACCATAAGCAATACCTGGGTACTGTGGTTGATGRTGGGAAATAAATGCTAAATAGTCCTGACTCACRTCATAAACGGATTCTGCTAAAGACTGAAATATTCCAAGAATAAAACAGGTATTTGACAGGGAGACTAGAGYATCACTGCATGCCAGGATACTTTTCCAGAGGCTTGCTGCCCGAGGAAGSCTGTTAGGACTTTACAGCAACTGAAAGAGATTGCAGAAGCACTGAAGGTTAATCATAGAATCACAGAATATCATGAGTTGGAAGGGACCCACAAGGATCATTGATGACAAGCTCCTGGTCCTGCACAGAGTCACACCATGTGCCTGAGAGCATTGTCCAAATGYTTCTTGAACTCTGTCAGACTGGGTGCTGCGACCACTTCCCCAAGGAGCCCGATTTCCCATGCCAAAGTAGTGTGTATATATATATATAYGTAATACATCAAGGAAATAKAAATAAGCCTAAGTAGAGGTAAARGTAACCAAAAGAACAGTTGTAAGTGCTGGGATACTTGTGTGGTCAACCTCTGACCCCAAAGAACAGAAAAATACCCTTAATAATACCTTACAAATGCCTGTGAGCATGTCTGATGAACCATGGAATGTCAGCCAGCTCTGGTTGACAAAAAGGTTATGACATTAATTAATAAAAGAGAAGAGACCGGGATTTTAATACTGTCTGTTTCTCCAGTTCAAATGTCAAGCACTCAGAATTTTTTGGTGGGTTTCACTGCTTTTTAAAGAATTTATCAAGACACAACATTATCACCAAAAAAAATGGTAATTTCATTAATAGAAGAAAAAATAGCATTAAGGTTACAGATATGTGATACACAACAAATTTTAAATGAATTGCATATAAGATGTGAAATGATAGAATTTTTATTTTTTTTACCTAACAGATAAAAGGTTTATTCATGTGAAAATTCAACATTGCAGCTTCCTTCTGAATGAAGAAGAGCAGTATTACAGCTTTTTGAAAAAAAATCTTTGGGTCTCTTAGCTATCATTACACAAGCAATTCAATTAAAGTAGTCTTTTGAGATTTAATAACTATTTTCTGTAATGATTATAACTGTGAGAGAGGAAGACACAAAGTATTCAATTTTATTGCAGTATTTACACTCTGTTTTACTCTGCTGCCCCATTAATTTATAAGCTATATGTTCAAGACTGAAAAAAAGAAGCAAACTCAATTATAAACTATGCAGCACAAGGCATATTCTGTTTTATATTTATTCTGGTCTAATTCCAAATGTATAAAATGGGGTTTATATTCTTAAATATATCACACTAATCATTTAGGGCCAGAAAAAGCTATTTTATGTAAAGACCAAGACCAGATTTAGTCCTGTATTTCAGCTACAGTTCTTTGTGGAAAATGTTTCCAGATCAGCAACCCAAGAAATCAGCTGGAAAAGAACCCGTGCATGAAAAGTATTCCTCTGCAAGTCCTTAATATGGAGGCACAGGGTCTTTATCACAGACAAAGGTGGACTCTGGAGTAGTTCTGGCTCATTCTCCAGAAGGAAAGATGAAAATATTCATCTTATCTGTAACAACCTATAGTCAGTGACAGGTTCATACCTCATCTAGAGTCAACAATCTTCTGCATGTTTGGGATTTAATTTTTCTCACAACTGTACATGTAGAATGACCACARTTAGTAAAGAAAAATTACATTGCAGTCTCAATACAGTTCACAGCTTCCTACGAAGCACTGCTACCTGAATTTGCCCTTCCACCTCTCCTGCTGTGCCCTTCTGTCCTCACTCTCTTGCTTTACTTGTGTCTCCTTAACCACAGAACTCTACTTCTCTACAGCTTCACTCTTCAGCCTTCACTTTCCCKCAGTACTCTGCCCAGAGGTCGAATGGTGCTGACTGCTGACAAACCACTTGTGCTAAAAGGTTATCCCAACCAGACAAATCCACTTCTCCATCCTCACTGGACACACAGGATCTGTCCCAGGCACTCCAGCAAGCAAACGCAGCAGAATCGCAGGACGAAAGCATCCCACAGACTGTGAGCCAGCTTCGAGGTAGCCTCTCCTTGCTTTTGCCAAACACCACAATATCAGCTAGACAGTGCTGCACRGAGACCTCTGGAACAGCACCTCCCATCCCCAGAATGGTTTCAGGGAAGATGAGGAGGAAGGCTGACGAGAAGAACTGATAATTCATTCAGACAGGGAAAAAGCTCAAAAGGTTTAAATTCAGCAAAATATTTGAAAACCCATTGCTGCATAGTGGTCTGTGCAGCTGTGAGCTGGAACAGAGAGTCCAAAGTATGATGCACTCATCAACTCCTTTCTGAGAGCAGCAATATCAGGCAGTTCTGTGAGAGATCATCAATAAAAGCCTCTGAAGTGATTCCTATTGCCAGAAGTTCACTTAAGTGACTCACTTTCATTCCAAACATCCAATAAAGGCTAGATTAGAATTACATGTAGATACAAGAAATTACAGCARTGATTTTTGAGTGCCTGCCAAACAAGAAATAACTGTAACTCAGAGAGGAGACAACAAAAAAGAAATATGAAATAAGGACTGCTCTCTGTATTTTCTAGGAGAAAAAATGGGAAGTGTGAAAAATTATGGGGTAGGTTCAAAACAAACAAAATGAGCTGTTTCATCAGGCAGTATCTATTGCACTGTAGAGCTCAATTCAGTTTTAGAAGTCGACAGAGATTCAAAAAGCAATTAGACAAACCAACAGAATGTTTATCTAGGAAAGGGTGTTTAGGACAAGGGCATTCCCTCTACCTCCAGAAGCCTCGAAGAAGAGAGGCTATTCTATGAGCATCACTCTGTGCTTGGCTTGTCCTTACAGCTTTCCCTAAMCTTCTTGAACAGTTGCTATAGGAAACCGAATAGCCTAGAAGAAAGTMATTGATCCCATGTGCTGCTCTCATGCTTTGAAATGCAATGAAATGAGCTTATTATGTTTTACACATTTGACAGTAACAACCTTCTCACATAGCAAACAAGTGCCCCAAGTAGTTAATAGCTCCTTGCTGCTTTATATCACGTTTGCTGAGTGGATATTTTGGAGCACAATGATATCCTGYGAGTAAACCACCCAGTCTGGTTATCTGAGTTTAGATAAGTTACATAAAATCKGGGCTGACTTGGCATCTTTATGAGACTGCTGATTTACTTTTCACTTCAGAGCTACGACAGCACACAGTTTGCAAGGAAGAGAAATCCAAGACATCTTGTGAATAATCCCAGCTGAAGAATGATCTGCAAAGATACAAAAATAATAATCCTACCCTCAAAAGGAGGGCAAAGGTATCAAAGGAGATCACAGGAGGATATAATCTTTATCACTAGGAAAAATACATAATCTATCATAGCAAATATAAGTCTAATGCAATCCATATGATTTCACTATCATTCTCACAACAAAAAAAAAACCCAAAGAGTAGCAAGGAAATCTGAGGTTTGCAAATTTTGCTGAGGTTGTCTTTTTCCCCAGAAAATTCTTCAAACCTGTTGGCAAACAGCCCTTTAGAGGAACTTCAAATGCCTCACATGGGAGGGACTGGCAATCCCCCAAAAGCAGGCTTACTTCTATTGTACTGGCTTCCTTCACTTCTGAGAGAAAWAAACCCAGCCTACAGACTTCGTAGAAATCAAAGGGGCACTGAATACCAGAGGGAGCAACCCCAGCTAAATGGAAAATAAAAGACACAGCACGTTGCCTCCTCAAACTAAGGGCAGAGAAATCTTGCTTTTCTGATTGAGTGTTGACTTCTCCTACAAGTTTCCCGAGTACCTCAGCTGGTTTTGTAAGCACTCATACAGTCCTTACAGACTCAGGTGCCACACCACGAAAAGCAGACAAGAGAACTGAAAAAAAAAATGGACAGAAGAGTGAGGCAGAGCTCCAGTACTAAATCTCGAGCCTGCTATTTTACTTTATCATGTTTGTCAAATCCCGGTGCCCCCGCMCAGGTACGGAATGAAATGTGACCTGGTGCGAGGCTTTGGGTCCTCTCRACAGTTGCTGAGAATATCAGTGCCTCTAAGGAATCAGGTTATCAATCTTCTTCATGTTTTTTAATTATTCATCTAAATAATGTATTTTGTCATTTAATATTTCATTTAATTTTGTGATCAAGTTACATAAGGCGTACATCAAATCCCACTGCCAGCTGATTCTTCATTGATTTACGTACATATTTTTCTATTCAAATTCTGTTTATATGATAGCTCAATTTGTATAYTTTATGCATAAGGATGCATAAAAGTTTGTTTTGCCAATTTTAGTCACAAAGATGTGTGTTTTGTTGATCCATTTTTTCTTTCAAGAGTTTCAATGGACTACACCTTACAGGATGAGTTACACATTAACTGTTGACGTTTTACAAACCTTTACTTAGGAGAATGCATGTTTCAGGATCTGGATATCTCATGTTCTTGCTGAGCAGCATTTCTCACCAGCTGAACATACTTCAYGAGTGGAGATTTCCAGCACAAAGTTTCCTGTACTTTACCATGCAAATTCATGCTCCAGATTAAATTATATGTAGTTCTGGTGAAGACTTTTTAAAACAAGACTGAGCTGAAAATTTAAATGCTATATTATAAATTCATAGGTCCCAAAATAATTCTCATTAGAGCAGTTTCATTTTGCTTATTAGAAAYGGATTCCACCACCCATTAACCTGCAAAACCAATAGAGATTTTACTTACAGGTGTCTTTTTTTTATTTTTTARTTTGTGGATGAAAATTTGTCTATTGGTGAAAATACTTTTTGCTCAAGGAACACATGGTGTAGACCAACGTGGTAAGAACAGCTACCAATACTTCCCTTCCATGTGGCATACAATTGGAAATCTTCTCTTTCTTACAGATACCTCAGTTTATATGTAACAAACTAATGCCTTTTCCCAGAACATGGAAAACAAAAAATCTGAAGTTGGAATGTCTTGGATTACCCCGTACTTATCAGAAAGACCATTGCCTCTGGTTCTGATCCAGCCCCTTCCCAGGACAAACTCACATCTTCCAATTTTTAAGTAAATTATGAAGAATCACTGCAATAGGAAACAATGATTTTCAAATGTTGGTATCAATAGGTTGCAGGCACAGCAGTGGTGCTTTCAAATTTTTGTAGCTTATTCATTTGACTAAAATCCTGATTCACAGTATTTAAGGGATATTTTCTACACTGTTTAAGATACATGGTGAAAAACTGAATTTCTTAGGACAAATAGAAATGCTGAACAAGGATGAGCAAGCATAAAGAGAAAAGAAAGATACACTGAGAGGCAAATCGTCACTGTGTGTTGAGTGTCCGTAGTACACCCAAACTAATAAATAATTTTCAGAGTAAGGAACAGGTTCCACCTTCGAAGGAAGTCTGCAAAGCCTCAGTTGGTACTTCTTGAGATCAGAGAAAAGGCTCTGACTGACTTCTGTAACATATTTTGAAGTGCCTGTGGTTTTCTTTTCATGTTCTGAAGGCAGAGCCAGGAAATCTCCCTGCTTTTACCTTAACACTGGGACCAGACATCATCTAATGAGGACAGCAYTTCTTTTTGTGCTAGTACTATGCCTTGTACAATAGCATAATTTAAAAAGAAAGCAGTTTGAAGAGTAACACCTTGCTTATTCTTCCACCATGCTCCAAATCATCCTTGCTCCAGCCGAATCCTTCCTTTCCTCAAAACCCCTGCAAGTGACTGCAGCTGGTTTGTGCATTTGGCACACAACACAGTTGCAGRAGTTTCTGCACAACCCTTTAGTGTCCCTTCAGCTGGAACTGAACTTGGCTATGACACTCCTGTGGGCTCATTCATATCTTGTAATTGTTCATACAATTTGAACTGGGCCTTGGTAAATTTGTCAAGACAAAATCCTTAAAAAAACCAACAAAGGAGTACATCGATATGAATTGTGCATATGTCTGCATATATCTTCACAACACAGTTCTAGTTTCTAATTCTACCAAATTCATCCCATTATTCTTTAGATAAAATTGATTACAGTCTTTTACTTTTGTGCAATAACACTTGTGAGCAACAGTATTTTCAAAACTGCTGAATTTTTACTAAGTTCCACTCCAACCCTAAGCCCTCGTGATTGTAGAATATAAGAAAATAACTTAGGAGCAAAGTCACAACACATGATTACCCAAACAAAGGTTCTGTCTTTTCTTCTTTTAGACCTGAATTGTGTCGTAGAAATCTGAAAAGAAAGAAATAAAAAGTGAGCCTTTTTAAAGGTTGTTGACATTCTTACGGTTATATATTTTTTTAAATATATGCAATCTTTAAAGTGTAAGATCTCCCTCCATCCCCTGGCCCCCAATTTGTTTTATGCTTTTAACACAAGCTTCAAGAAATGGATGATAACTTCTTGTGCCAGTGTAAAAATCACACAGACAAAGAGCAGGCAGATGACATCACAACTTACATCTTTTTTTTGGTGTTATTTTTAAATAGGTGATGCTCAGATGATGAAGTAGCACCATTTTATTAATTAGGCTTATACATCTTTCTCTAGAGTATTTGTCTGCACATTGAGAGGGCTATTAAGTCTCTTCAAGAGCCCACCCCATAATTATACGTTGAGGGGAGAATAGAGAAAGCCTTCCCGAAAGWAGAAATTGGATGACGATACATTAAATGCAAATGGAATTCCATTTTTACAGCGCGGTCAGTGATGTATGAGCTCAGAACTTGACTCATACCGCATGAAAAATAGGAATGGCTGGAAATCAGCTGCACCACCAAATGGAAAATCTCAGAAGAAAGCACCACTATTGCTCAGCTGATTTACATAAGGAAGAACACATCTCTTCCTTTAGCGAATTGCATCTATTTTGCTCGGCCTAGCAGTATGCATTAAATGTTTCAACCTTGGTGCCAAAATCACTTGAAATAGAAAATGTGGGTGATAAAACAACAAAAGGAAATGGAAAGAGTAGGAGCCAAAGTAGGAGCCTATCATATTTAAATAAATCAAAACACCATCTGGAAATAAAAGTATGCTTACTGGCTAAATGTGTATTGAGGTATTTCAAATAACATAGGCTTAATTTTAGAAAAGCTGTAAGGATCACATATCTCGGTTGGAAAATTGTAACCTAGATTTTGACCTTTAATTATTCAGCATGAAAAAGTCATGTGTCTGTATTTATTGTAATTTTTGTCCTAAATCGGCTAGAATCAGTTCATAACCTTTTTTTCTCCACAAAAATGAAGATTATTTTAAACCTTTAGTCAAAAGCATACTCGTAATTCTTTATAAAAATACTCAGTATTAAGGCTTCCTTATTACCATTTCTCACTTTACTCTATGAAAGCTAATGATAATACAAAGTTTTCTCTTTTCTTTAAAGGTTACAAAACACATCTAATAAATCATCTTGGTCATTTTRTATTCAACTATACCCACATTTATCCCTATTTCAATACAAGGCTTGAAAGGTTCAAAGAGAAATCTCTCTCAAGTCAATTTTAAACTGAGTTGCTGTCTTGGTTTCTCAGTGTAAAACTGACAACTTCACTCATCCTCAGAAGCCAAAGCTGAGAATTTATTTTATCCCCTCTAGAAAAATTCTTCATTTCAATGACATTTATTTTTCTGGTTGCAGTCATAGCTCTCAAAYGAGATCCACTATTCCAGGTAATGGGAACTTTGCCTGCAACATGCTGCACACTCACCTGTAGCAGAGGGGATGCAAAACATGTTTTCTCTTTGAAGAATATGTGTACATTTCATCATATAAATCACATGACTCATTACCTGCCCAAGATTCTGTGAGAATCGAATTTCCAAATGAAGATTATGACCTTCGTATTTCCCTGTCATAGGTCATAATGTCCTATTTTATGACTATAATGTTGAATTACGTCATGACCTTTAATAGAGRGAATTGAGAAGTCACATGGCCCTTGAATAAGTATGAGTTAAGAGTTTATTTTAGCACCTTGGAAATGCAGAACGTATCAAAATACTCAGATGATGTAGGACATATGTCCTTGTGCAGTTCTCCAGCAGGAAGATCATCCCTTCCAGGCACTTGCAGTAATCAGTAACTTGCAGCATCAGTGATTGTTTAGTATGCAGAAGACCTTATATAAGAGGAGCTAAAAGACAACAATGGCAGCTAATCTGAATATGAAAGTGCAAGTGAGATTTTTTTTTTAATATTTTCTAGGCTTTTACAAGGGCTAGTTGTCATCTGACATGATTTTGAAATTCAGTGATCAGTTTCTCTGTTGAAAATACCTCAGAGGAAGCAGGCAGTACTTTAAAATTATTTTTTAAAGGAGCAGAAATAAGATATCCACATTTCAAAATTCTAGAAATGAAAACAATTGAGGAAGCAGAACCCCAACTGCATGGAGTGTGCTTACATCACTTTATACAATTATACTGTAGTAGTCTGTTTCCATTACCCTACTTTTATATCTTAAGGCACCGAGCAAACAAAAGCTTTATTGGAGGACATCTATTTTGACATTTTTAAAGGGCTTTGATACCTTTGTAGACCATCATTTTTGCTACCTGCACAGACTGAGAGGCCATTTTTCAGTTATACACGGTGCTTTCACTGTCATAAAAATGACTCATGCCGAGTCATCAGGAGTAATACAAAGAAATGTTCACAACAAAAAAGGGAATACTAGAAACAATGTTTATTTCTGAATTCTTACACTGCTTGACCAAAAAAAAAAACCCTTTACGTCTTGTAAGAAAGAAAAAAAATTCGGTATTTAAAATATCTTAAACTACTTAGGAAAAATTGCTAGATGGAGAGACAGTAGAAACCCAATTTGATGACATAAAAGCTATGGAATATTCAGAACAGAATAGACTGTAATGATTGTATTCTGTTACATGTAGGATCATTTAGAATTTAATGTTCAGCTCTGCAAATGGTTTACTAAGTTATTTGATGAGCAGCCTAAGCCACAGATCAGGTCATTCAATCAAATCCTGCACAGGTGAATGAAAAGTAAGTATTAAATGCAAGTATTCTAAAAAAAGTATAAACATCAATGCTAAACTTGGTGAACAGCAGAGATGAAGTCAGATCAAGAAAAATCTGAGAGTTAAAATTATGATTTATTTAGAAATTATCCTTCCATTATCCTGAATCAAATATTTTTTGTGTAAATCATAAAATTAAAATAATCTCAGTGCAGACAGAATACGCCATATCAGGAAATTATATGTATTTGCAATTTATACTGTATTTGTAGTTGTCATGTACTTCATTTCACAAATTTAATAGCTGTACTTTCTCAGTTTTCCTTTCTCTCTCCCTTAATATAATTTCATATTTGTTTCCCCAGTTCAATTCTGTGATCTGTGGCCCATCCCTGCTTTCCTCTCTTCGCTAATTAAATTCCCGCCTTCATGACTGAAGCATGACTATGCTTTTCATTAGTGCAAGGCTTTTCTTTTTAACTTTGCTTTTGTTCCAGATTCGTGAAATGACTTTTGAAACTTTTAAAGATGACACACACTTGAAGAACAGATTAAAAGCGGAGGAAAATGAACACTAATGAGCTCATTTTCAGAGAAAAGCTCTCATTAGCATGAGGTCTTTTTGATTTCTGCAAAAAAACCAAAACAGGGTGCAGTTCCTCTTCTTGCATTCAGGAAATGTCCTGTTGTTAGGGAGAGGGATGGGAGACAAGGGGAGGAACGGGGTCTAGTAAGTGTTTCTTTTATTAGAATATCAATTTGTCACTGAGAACCCAATTTAGAGGTGAATTAGGGGAAACCGTTCTACTAGTGCTTCTGGTTTTCTTTTTTCCTTCCTTTTTTTTCCTTTAGATGAGAAATTATAACTTGGATTAAAAAAGCTTTCCAGTGAAATCTGTATCTGAAGACATGTATAATCTACATTCATAACATTTTTAATACAGAGAAAAGTGTTGAATCTTATCTCCCACTCATTTACGTTGATGAAATCCAGGAATTAGCCCAATTCGGGGGGAAAATTGTGGCTGAAACATCTCTAATTAAATTCCAGCTTTTCATAAAATAATCATGTATATTACAAACAATAACAATGTGAAAATTTTTCCCTCAAGTAAATGAGTAATAACAATATTCTAGAAACAGATTACAAAGCAAATAATTTCAACTATATGTAAAGTTTTTCACCGACTTCAGTGAATTTCTAATCAAGTTCAGATACAAGATTACGATTCCTGGCATGGTGAACAAACTATGGACCATAGTACAAATTCATGAGGTTGAGAAGGTTAGTCTCGAGCATATGAAGAAAAAGCCACCAAATTTTCCTCTCAGCTTGCCTGCACAATCACTGTTAGACAGCCCAAATTATTCAAAAATTAGACATTTGCAAAACTAGCTTTGTCAGTCCCCACAAAGTCCTATTTTGCAAAAACCAGTTATTTTTTATTAACTTTGCTCTCAGTAATAAACCATGCAACTAAATTATGAAAATTCATATAATAGAAAATTAATGTAAAGGTCAGTAGGCTAGCAGATGAAAAAGTGACCTTTGATGCTGGAAATCATTGGAGATTTTTCCAACTATGCAGTGGTTTACTCAAGACATTATAATTCTAAGTGTGTCTGGGTTTTAAAAAAACAAAAGGCACACATGAATGTACATATCCATATAAATCCTTTATATCATTGTAAAACTACTGAAGTGAAACACTCTGATGAACAAGACTACACTTAATTTTCCAACAGAAGAATTAATTACAAAAATGAAATGTAGTGTTTTATGAAATACACTGAATATTGTTGTATCATTTTATCAGTCTCCAACAGAAAGCTTACTTGAGAAAAGAGAATGTTCAGGATTTTGCCCCAGCCACACTTTCAAGAACCAAATGAAGATTAGAATTTTTTTATATATCGCATCAAATATACGCCTTGTTTGCTTGCTAATTACCTCCTTTTCATTTTCACTCAAAGTAAAATGAAACCTTGTTTATAAAACAAAAAATTGAGGTAACATCACATGTTAGTCACTTGAGGTCAGTGTTATTTTCCACACCAGTTTATTTCCAGTAGCTTCCCACTCCTTAGTCAAGAAGTAGAGATAGAATACATTCTTTTATTTCTCCACTTCCCCTATTTTGGAAGACAAGGTTACCAGGAAAACCTCCAACTATACCACTGGGGATATCTAAATATCGTGTGTTGTCTAAAATCACAATTTTGTAGGAATCTTYTGTTTCTATGCAAAGTTTTTTGTAATGTGTCTTTTTACATTGTTATAACAGCACACGTATTTAGAGAGCCTTCAAGATATGTTTTCAGTTTCAATATATCACATAAATAGGGATTGCATATTAATAACTATTATTGACAGTGACATCACAGCAATCAACTTATGTTTTATGAAATGTTAAGATAAAAAGACCATTGGTAGAGTGTCCTTAAAAATACGAGTACTTCAAACCTCCTACCTCATTCTTAACAAGCCATAGAAAGCAGAGTTCAATGCTTCAGATTTAGTCAACCCTTTTTTGACTTTAAATAGCTATGTGGAGCTTA